>VXBU01013112.1:19015-127932 GCA_013400315.1 Bombycilla garrulus | reverse complement strand
AGGAAAGAAGAGGAAAGGAGAGGAGAGGAGAGGCCCCCTTGAATGACTTCACAGAAAAAATGTTTTGCTGTCTTTAAAAACAAGAAGGCTTCAAAGGTGTGGCATGACTCACTTCCGATGTGAGAAGCTGCCTTAGGCCACAGCAAGAGCTCTGCCCAAACAACTTTCTGGCTAAGGTGGAAGGGCCTAAGAACCAAAATACTCAAAAAGATATTATGCTGCCTAGTTCCCACCAATATCAAGGAGAACAGGGTACACACAGGACACAATCTAGAGTTAAAACAGCTGATACCACCTACAATACTGTTTTCAGTAGTATCCATTACCAGAAGCTCAGTATGCCTCAGCTGCAGAGCAGCCTGGCCTGCTTAAAAGAGTCTGGTGTTTAATTTTAGTACTGGTGGTTTTGGATGTTACAAGCCCCACTTTTGTTCTTTACAGATGGCAAAAATAATAGTAGGTCAAAATAAACTACTTCTGGTACTTTCAGCAACCTGGTCTAGTGGTGAGTGTCCCTGCCCATGGCAGGGGCCTGGGACAAGATCATCTCTAAGGTCTCTACCAACTCAAACCATTCTATATTTTTTATTATTTCTATGAAATATTCCTTCATCACTAATTTATGACATCTCTCATTTTCATATCCTGATTGCTAAAGCATTTTCAGCTGGCAAATGTTGGTAGCAGATAGAAAGAGAAAATGCTGACTGAAAGGCCTTGCACTATAGGGACAAGAACCGATTCAAGTATGTTCATTCTAACAAATAACAATTATTGTTTTAAACTCTTTATTTACTGAAAAAATACCAATGCCCAATAGGCATTTTAGGAACTGGCAACAATAGTTATAATCTGCTTCCAAAAACTCAGAACAACTTGTATTCTCATTGAAACAATAACAATTTTCGTAATGGATAGGCCTGTCGAGTAGAAAGGAAAAGAATAATTCAAATAATGATTATTACAATATGTGCCAGTTATGCAGAGACAATGTCACATACATAAATTTTCTTCCAGTCTGTTCGCAGCTATTCCCTTTGGTGCTATCATTCCATGATAAATTCTGTTTACATTCCCTTACTTGAAATCCTTTTATTGAAAACTCCCAAAACACAATACAATGCTTTTTGGAGATCCTTAGTGAGAAAAGACTGGCAGATTCTTTGTGCTAGCATGTTTTCTAGGCCAAACACCAGAAAAACGCTAACAATTTTGAGTGTGACCTCATTTCTCTCTATAGCAGAGAAAACAGAGGGAGCTACCAATCCCTTCTCCCTGGTATTCAGTGACAGGACATGTGGCAATGGCTTAAAGCTGCACCAGGGAAGGTTTAGGCTGGACAGCAGGAAGCCTTTCTGTACCGAGGCTGGCCAAACACTGGAACAGGCCTCATAGATGGGTGGTTGATGCCCCAGGCCTATTTGTGCTTAACAGACATTTGGAAAAAATTTTTAACAACATGCTTTACCCTCAGGTCAGCCCTGAATTGGTCAAGCAGTGGTACTAGATGGTCATTTTAGGTCTCTTCCAACTGAAATATTCCTCTTTGTTCTATACTATTGAAAGTTTCATGCAGTCGGCATGCATAAGAAGAGAAAATCCTCCTCTCAGTCATTTTCCATCAAGGATGTTAAAAAAGGGCCTTTTGTGTACACATCTCTTGACCTGGCTAAGTCACCACAGCAAGGGATGATGCACAGCTTCCCAGTCAACATCTGATTCCACTTTCCATGTCTTAGTGCATGTCAGGGCTGACTTGAAGAGGCTTAGGTGCAGGATTTACCAAGCATGTACACCTAGAACATTGCAGGATGCTTTGTGTTATCTAACAGATGTCCTTCTGAAGAGCAGCCAGCCTACCCCAGTAGACATTTCCATGCCTGGAATGACAATAATTCTCTGTGTTTGAACACTCCAGATCTGCTCCAATAGACCAACAATAGAAAACTGTTTTCACTTTCCTCAAAAGTTGGACTGATCTTGCCTACTTAGGATATATTCTGCATATTACTGAGCACAATTTATCAGCTGATTTATTAACAATTCACATTGTTTTGAGAAAGAGTGAGAGAATGAGCACTCATAGGCAACAAGCACAACACCCTCCAAAGAGATTTAAAACTCAAAGCACATGAAGTAGATGCACATAGCTGTGCACATCAGTTATACTCCTCATCAGTCAGACCCAAAGCCAAGATTGCCATCCACATGACTTCATCTATACAAATTTTCTTTAGGAAAAGAAAAATCCATGGTCTTTATTGAAGACAATGAGTGTTCTTGTCTTTAAATTGAACTTAACATAAGCAACTCAGATATGTTTCAGTTATGAGAGTAAAAAATGTACAGAAGTAAAAGTGGCCAAGGGTCAAATACTTTACTATGGTCACACTGATTGCAAGGCCATGGTGCTAATTTCAAGCCAATATACATTTAGTTTAAAATTTACTTGTATATAGAAGATATGTACAAATTCCTGAAAGAAAACATGATAGATATTGCTCTGAAATGTGAATAAATTACTTGAAACACTTGACCTCAGTGTGATAGATATTTTTTTTAATCTACGTGTAAGGGTTTTTTACCCTTGCCTTCAGCCACAAGGTCAATTGTTGTTTTTTTCATGAAGCAGAAAATACATAGGTAAAGGTAACTTTGAAGTATATTTGCAGTGAAATATTTAACCAAACAAACACTATGTTAGTTTGCTTATGGACAGAAAATAATAAAAAATATAAAATATCCCCTAAGAGAAAGAGAAATTTCCATGTGCTGCAAAAAATATGTTGGCTTCATTCTTTTGCTTTCTCTTTTACCATTATGATTTCTATTAAACCCTTAAAATATTTAGAAGTTCTTCCCTGAAGGATTTTCTTGTTTCTCTGACTTTCCTAAGTCCCAAAAATTTGGAACTTTCTCCTGCTATTTAACAGCATCATGTAATAAAGCATATGTGTTTCAGCTGTCAGTGGTAGTTACATCAGGCTCTGTGTGACTCATGCATTATGTTCATGCTTTTTATTTATTCTAAAAAGACATTCACAGATTCGGAAGGAGGTAACTTAACCTTATTCCTTCTAGTTAGCAATCTGGTAAGTAAAAAAACCCCACTATTCTGACAGAGACAGGAATCAGTTTGAAGCTGAAATTTACAGCATGTAAAACTGATGAAAATCTACACAGGGAGACATTGCTCAGTGGCAGTGTTGCAGGGCCTCATTATAATATGAGCTGGAGTCCACACTGCGAGTAGGTCCAGTTTCAACAGCAGCTTTCAGTATTTTTTTTACCACTGAACATTGTTGTTGCCATGTATTGACAAAAAGATGAAGTTCAATAGCACAACTTTGCAGGACAAAGCAGAGAAATGCACAGGATGTTTTTTATGTGGGTTTTTAAGAATCCTATCATTTTCAGTGTAATAAAACCACTAAAAAGAATAGTCCATCACAGTTTTAGAAGTGTTGTGTGATTTTTTGCTAAATAACTCCACAATTCAATTAATTTTCTGTGTAAAATTGAACCTTCCGCTCAGCCTTTGTTTGTTTTTAAAAGAAAATGTGAAGTTCCTGTTCTCCTGTATGTGTCATGTGTAACTCCCCTCAAATCAAAGGGAATTATCTGTGCTCTGCAGGAAGATAAATTGACCGTGAGCCTTGCAAACCACAAAACTAGGGAAAGGGAAAAGTAATAGCCCATGCTTAAGATAATATCTGCAGTTGTGCAAAATGCTCTGTGAATTCCATCTCATATTATAGTAGTATTTTAATAAAGATGGATGTCTTGCAGAAAATTCCGCTCAGACAGTCATCTTGGCATTCAGAGATCAGAGGAACAATTTCCACTTAATACCACTGGGGAAATGGACCCCCAGTAACTCTCTTTGGCTGCTGTTTAAGTACTCAGATGTCAGCTGGAATGGGAGTCTTCCTTCTCTGACTCTTAACTACCAACGTGCACCGATGTTCCCACCTGGGCTGTAGTTATTAACTTTCTCCCCATGAAAACCAGGGAGCAGGAGGCAATTTGTGGTTGCTCAGAGAAAGTGTCAGCTGGAAGAACATGGAGTTTTGCTTCTCACAGGTCAGGTGGGCACCTAAAAGAGCACCCTGGAGACTACCACAGCACCATTTCTGTGCCATGCAGGTCCTCAGAGAGAAACTGATCATCTGTAGCAGTTCTTAATCCCAGAAATGCTTAATTTTGCTTGACATTTCTATGTTAGACCTCAGCTGGTCAGGCCCTGTGTGGTAATACGAGTTTCAGTCTGTATAAGCCGGTGTTAGAGACCAGAGACGGGGAGTTGTGTGGGATTTCATGGCACAGAACTCCAGCTTTTGAGCCTTGTTATATAAGGATCTGTGTCCTGGAAGGGATCTGAGGTTTGGTAATTCCTGAACAAATTCACACATAGCCGGTACTGAGATCAGTACCAAAGGCAACAGCCATGGGCATGTTCCCTTGGACATCTCTCTAGAAAAGCTTACCTTCACCAAACAGCTTTGGTCCCTGGATTGACAAATTAAGGATCAAGAATCTTCTTACCGTGAGGAAATCCAAGCCCATTTTTTGACAGAAAGAGGCAAACTCCCAGGTTGTTGCCTGCACTGGGTGGCAGGATACTTGCTTTTGGCCCTCCCACAGAAGTAAAACCATTGTTTTCTCTGGTGTGCAAAAGTTAAAGCATCAGCAGGAGGGCAAGCTAAAGGAATTGGGCTGCACAGACTCATGGCTTTGGTACTCAGCTGGAAAGATGGAACTGGGCTTTGCTCCCAGGACTATTCCCATTTACAGCTCTAAAATGTAGCCAGCATTGCAGAGCAACGGGAAAACCACCAAAAGACCAAAGATCAAGGACAAGAGGACAAAAATATACGGTGTTTCTCTTCCATGTTATGTTCCTGCCGCTGTATTACAGAAACAATTATTCCCACTTAGTCTTCTCTTGGTTTGGTGAGAGCTGCCCTAAATTTGGGGTACCTTAAAAACACTATCAATGAAGGAGGCAGAGGTCTTCAACCCTAATGGTTGAACAGCAGTTGGAGGATGCACATGGGTTGGCATGGCCACTTGTCTCTGTGAATTTGAATTACCTTTGGAGATGTAAGAAGTTGTACACATTTTCCATTTCCCAGGCACATATTCAAATATGCATGCAGAAAGCTGCATTCTAAGGTGAAAAACAACGTTTACCAATCTGAGTGGGTCTTACAAAAGGTGGTTTTTGGTAATTAACATTGCTATAGTCACAAGATGAGCTGTGGTTTCAATCAGATAAAAGCCACACATCCTCTTGAATCAGAATTGTGAACTCCTTTAAGAAAGAGATAAAAAACACCACCCCGGCTTCTGCATTCTATTGACAAGCCTTTAATCCTTTGGAGACATCTGACTATTAATCAATCATGCCAGAGAGAAAGCTGCTCTAAATCCCCTACTATATCTCTGCTCCTACTAAACTGTTACACCTGCTGGGTTAACGCAAAGAAAATTATGTTCTGTAATGTGATGTCTATCTATGAGTAAATCAGAGAGAAAATAATTTTGTTCATGTACACCAAACTTGCCTTCACTGACCATCAGGAATGTTCAAGACACACTTGAAAAGCAGCTGATTTCCTGTAATCTGTACCCTATTTATTGCCACTTTCTCTAGATGAAATACATTCTGCAGTGGTCTGAATTATTAATTTCTGCTGTGCCACAGAATTGACATGGAACGGAGCCCTGGCATCTACAAAGTCCTGCCATTGCCCATCACTCATGCACCTGCACTTAAAGACAGATCTGCTGCAGTTGCACTTCCTTTGTAGATCTTAATATACTGCATGTGCAAGGCAGAGGGTTGTGACACGCTGCAAACTTCTCTAATTTCTGCTGTAATTTGACAGCTATGGTCAATAGGACACCCTTTTAGTAGTGAATTCTGAATTCTGGTTTCAGGCCACGATATATGTGAAGAGATGATTTACTATTCTTCACCCGTCAACACGAACCCTGTTGATTCCAGTCAATGAACTTAAGGGATTTGATAGGCAGAAACTTACCTGTTAGGCAAGCTTGTCCTTTCAGACAAATGCTATGTTGGAGATCACTGCCTTATGTCAGGTATTTTCTTCACTTAAAAAAATACTACGGTAAACTATGGACATATGGATATAAACTGATCTGAAGTGAATAGATTGCAGACAAAATTCTTCTCTCATCTGGAGTAGATTCATTGGCTTCAGTGGAACTATTCTGGATTTACAGTGATGTAATTTGGAACAACATCTGGCTTCAGATATATAAGAAGGGCTCATTGTAATGGTTTATATCACTGACTACTTATTGCATATTTTTTTCTACACTTTTCTTAGCTCTTACTAGCTACACATTGCTCGTGGTTTTACATCTTTCTCTTGTATTTCATAAAAAATCCTGCAAAAGCCCTGCGGAATGAGGATAGAATACATTTCCTGCAGGTCACCACTGTGTGGCATCTCCTATAAATTAGTTAAAACACAGTCTACAATTATTTTAAATTTTTATTTTGATATTACATTATAGATGGCAGATAAATGAAAAGTCCTCTTTGTGATTGCTCTTCACACAGTGAGTCATTCATCAAGCCAGTGGCATTTACCTGCAAAACACCTTAGAATTCCTGTGAGTTTTCCTACAGACCCTCCTCTGTTCTGTGGCCAATATTATGATGTATGGACAGGGGTCCATTCAAGTCACCTTAGCACAAGTTTTTTATTATTCCATTATGGACAAGTAAGTCCAGGGCAGAACCTGTCTCCTGTCAGACCTGCAGCCAAACTGCCTCTCCTTATCCAGGACAATAGGCACTCAGTGCCACTGCAGGGTAAAAGGGAGAGGCAGGTAAAAGGCACTATTTGCCTCTCACCCTGTGGATATCTGCAGTATTTCCTTTTTTCACTGCAAGGCTTTCAGCATCACGTTGTGTGCACCCTGGCCATGAGCTCTGAGTACAGCCTTCTCTGCCATCAGAATTTGCTAATGTGATGTTTTGAATTTTAATAGAAGAGTGTTTAATAAAACTACAAGACAATGGGGAATAAATATGCAAACGTGCCAAATACCATTTAGAAATCAGCATTTGCTATTTTGCCACACGTGCAGCTGTGGTTTTCTGTTATGCAAAGCTATAGCATCTGAGCTTTCAATGGCAAAGCCGTACTTTGCAAATGTGGTTGGAAATTCACACATGTTTCTGTTTAATCTTACGACACTTGTTTTTCCAGCTTGAAAATTTAATTCAAATATCGTACTTTACTTAATTAATGTTAGATATGTAATAAATATATTGTTTTAAACCAAGTTGCTACAAGGTCAGCTGTGGTAGCCAAAAGCAATATTTACATCATTTGCATTTCTTTGAACTCCTAATTATATGGCACATGCTTCAGTAAAAACTAATATTACAGTTGACTTTATTTACTCTACTTCATTGCATCTGGCTTCCTTTTAGATATTTTTTTTTCCCAAATCTACTCACAGAGAATATATAAATTATATACCATTATCTTTTTTCAAAAGGCATCTCCATCCATCATAATGGATTACAAATTTATCACCTTGAATCAATTTTTGTTCACAAGTTCAAAAGGAAATATAAGTTCTTGAGGGCCCAGAAATATTTATTGTACATATGGATATTATTAAAGTTTATTGAAATCCTTCGCCAATGAGAAATGTTTCTGTTTTGTTTTGCAACACGTACAGCACTAATGCTAAAAAGCCAATGCCTTTATTGTCTAAAAACTAAATTGGCAATGCAGCATTGATTTTGAGGACTACTGATTCTGACTGGGTGTACTAACATATTTATGCAAGCGTTCATTTAATTAAGACATGACAACCTCATCTTGCCTAATTTAGTGAAAATTTGTTTGGACATAGTTTCTTGTATAACATTTTCCCACGATGACGTCTATTTTTAAGTAAAAAATACTTCTGCTAGCAACATCGACAGTAATTCACTCAGACTCTTTTGCTTGTAATAGAGCAGAGAGAAAATGGAAACTTAAGATTCATGAGAGTCTTGGTTTAAGACCCAGTGACAAGACTACATCTGGTATCAATAGGATCCTTGGGGATCTTGACCACATCTTTCATAAAGTGGTAAGTTCCGCCAAAAGAACGCATCTTGCTGGCTGCTAACTGCAGCCTCCAAAACGCCGAGCCCGCGCAGGGGAGGAATGCAGTAATGCTCTGCTGGAGGGAGAAAATGAAACTACAATTCCAATTACATTTTTATTAGTGGTGTAAATGGGAAGTTGAGCTTTTAAAGCCTATAGTAAGACATGCTTTCTTTGAAATTGTATAGCACCATGTCAAGAGTTAACATGAGAGGTTTGTTGGTTGGGGTTTTTCTTTCCCCTCCTTTTGCACTAATTTCTTGCTATAGTAAATTAATTAAGCCCTTGGAAATATTCCCCTTTCAAAGAAAAGGATTTGCAGCCTCAGAAGGGAAAAAAGCAGCTGAGTTGTTGTGGACAAAGGGACATAGGGCAATCAGAGGTGATGCTGGGTGGGTGAGGAAGCCACCGATGGAGCTGTGCAGCAGCCGCCCAGGTGCAGATTTCACTGCTTCAGATACAACATTTGTTTTTGTTAAACAGCATGACTTATTGGTGTCTAATGAGTTTCCACTGGGACTTTAGAGGGCAATTTCATATTTTCTTTTTAAGCTAAAGAAACCTAGGGATTGTCTTCTGTAAGGAGTCATATATTTCAGGAAAACTATGAATATTTCATGATTCCAAGTGTTTGGAAGTGGTGTTCTATCAGGGCTACCTGTGAAAGAATTTTACTTGAAAGCATATATGCCTCAAAATGAGGAACAGATCTGTATGAGTAATAAAGATTAAGATGAGATTTCATATAGTCTTACCAGTGACTTTAGCTGTTTCCACATTAAAGAGTCATTGTGATGCTAGCTTTCTAAAAAAATTTTCTTCTCAAATATATATATCAAAAAAAAAAAGAGGTTTGCTTTATTCCAAGGAACTTTAGACAGATGAATTCAATGTATGTGCTGCATAATGATATTTAATTTGGGACTTTTAAGTTCCAGTAAGAACGTTTCATGTGGCTTTTTTAGCAAGAGCATACTTAAATCTGGTTTAACTGGCCAGAGCAGATTTTTTCATCTGAAACCATCTTTTTTTTCCATAAAGTTGCAATCCTTACTCCTGCTCCATTTGTTCAGGATATTAGGATGTGACCATAAAGACATTTCAATGGATGGATTGGTAGCTGTTAGAATGTCCCCACACCTTTGACACTTCAATTAAGATAGAGGAGCTGATGGTTCATTGTCTGTGATGCTGGCACATATTAGCTTTTCTCAGTGGAAAGGCTGGGTGAAATTACTGGTTGCACAAAATTTCCTTTCCTCTCATCATAAGATTGCAGTCTGCCTTATTTTACATCAGGTTTGTGCTGAATACGGAAAATTCCTTATCACTCTTCAGCCCAACTCCTGGTATGATGGAGGCTGAGCAAAAGAGTGCATCCAGATTGGTGTCTGGCTCTAGGAAAGGTCGTTCCACCAGAAGAAAACAGCTCCTGAAAACACACTGTGCCCCTGTGACGGGTGTCTGCCCTGGCTCCATCAGCAAACCTGAGAGGTTTGGTAGTAAAGTCAAGGCATTCAGCCAATAGAATAATCCAGGACTTGATTTCATTCAAATATGTCCCTTTGCTATTTCACACACTGTTTTATGTCTGTTGTTCTGCTGGGTTGCACACTGCCAGTTTCAGTTCCGTGCTTCCATTTGGTTTTGCTGAATAGCTGAACATTAAAAAAAAACAATCTTATGGAGCTGACAAAAAAGACTTCCACCAAGTGGTGCCTATGCCATATTTAATTCAATCAGCATTAGGTATTCAGTTAACATATGGATGACTTCAGGGCTTTAGTGATGCTTTAAGGAAACATCAAACAAAAGTGTGAATGTCTATGCATACCACATATCACATGACAAGAACTTCTGATGTTTAAAGGTTACAGTTTGGTCCAAAAAGCTGTATCTGTGTAGCATTTTCAAATTTATTAAGTAAATCAAACGCTGCACAGGAATAGGCTCCTCTGTAGTTTTCTGTAAACACACATACAGCCATGATAAATTTTCACATATTGTGAATGAAATCTATTCTGTACAAGTCAACAGTTCTGAAATTCAGCAGTTCTAGTTAGCAGGGTATAACCCATTAATAACATATATTATGCATCTGGAATGTTTATGTTTATATATCAAGGGAGAGGAAATTATTGCTATAATAAGGGGGAAAATAATAAAATTATTTATTTTATCCCAAGTTTCCACTAGCTGTTTTTTAATTGCTGCCAACTGAGTTCAAAGTGTTAAAGGAAACATTTTCTCCTGTGGCATTTTTTTCCTAAAAGATTTCTCATGCATTCTCTTTCCTGTGAAACTCTGCTTAGTAAATATTAATTTACCCTCAATTACTAATGACAAGTGAAAGAAACCCTTGCATTCATCAGGGCCACAGCCTTAGGACATAGGTTTGTCCTTCAAAGCGTTCAACCATTCAACAATTAGAACTAATAGCTACTCCAGGCTATCAGGGCTGAAACACACAACACTCCCCTAGTGCCGAGCTCTCGGGCAAGCACTCATGGTGGTCCCACAACCTATTGACTTCATCAGCGAAAGTTGGAAAAGTGATTTGGAAAGTGGACACATTAGACACGGAGTGATTGTCTAAAATGTGAGAACACTTACGGGTTGGAGAGGGGAACTAGTCAATTAGTTCACTAATAAACCTTGGCTATGTGAAAGATCCCTCACATCTTACATGAACACAGCTTGGAAGGCTGAGGATTTTGCTAAACAAAAGAAGAACAGATAAATAAATAGAAAATGCTAAACCAGGAGCATAAAGGAATGATGGATATTGACACTCTGGTATGTTCCTTTCTAACACCTTTAAAGTGCAGCTTCAACTCTTAAGCCTTCTTTGGTGGGAGCTTCATCTTTAATCCCCTCAGCCTCTGCAGAATCAGCTGAGGCTTTGTGCTTGGATGTGGCTGCAAGTCCCCACACACACACACAAACATTTCCAGTGGTGACCTTGACTTCCTGCTTCACTGTTCTCCCAATATAACACAGAGACTAGCTTGCTTAAACAGCTCTGATTGCTTTTCTTTATAAAAACATAATAGAGCTTTTATTTTATTTTGTTTTCTGCTTTCATTATTTAACAATGAAGAAATTAGTTTATTACAGTAAACAGAACAAAAGCATGTAATGAAACCATAATATTATTGGAAATAGCAGCTTTGTGGCCAAAGTATGATAGAAAGCTTTCACGAGTACACAGATTTGTTCTTGAAAAGTGACTGGAAATGTTAAATATATTCCCTTTCTTTGAATATTTTTATATTCAAGCTTACATGTTTAATAATGCCACATATTTCTTACATCTTACAACTATAATTTGAGGGAGGAAAGAAGATATTGATATTTTGTATAATTTCTAATGGAGCAAAACCAAATTTAGGTATTTGGTAAAAAACAAAAACAAGGTAAAAACCAAACAAAAAGCCCCATCAAAACAAAAACATAACTTTATTTTTAAGAAATTATAAGAAAATTTAAAGACGGCTAAGCAGCAGTTCTCTTTTTTGAAATGTTGTCCCAACAAATCTTCCAGCACTTAGAGATATCTGAACTGTAAATGGCTACACCCAAGACTTAACTTAGTGCTCCTTGGACACTGTTCATCATTAACCACTGGCACTTCATGGTCACAACGGACCTTCCCTGGAGTTTCCAAGTCATACCAGGATGCCACCAGCAGTGCAATCTAGTGGTTCTATTCACTGAATTAGAGCGAATACAATGACAATGAATTCTTAATTATTTAAAAATTCAGTGTTGCTAACATCAGGACCAGAGCTAAAATCTACTTCTCAGAAACACAACACCAACCAACCAACCTACCTTCCAACCACCAACAAACCCCGAACCACTAAAAATCCTCAAACTCTATTATTTTTAGAGTGACATTAATATTAAACAACATGAAGAGATGTTTCAGATTATTTTTTTACTTCTGATATCCTGTGTATTATGAATATCCCATATATTATACATATTATAGATAAAAGAAATAAAAATATAAACAAGACCTAAATAACAGTGTTGATTGACAAACTAGAGCTAATCTCA
Source organism: Bombycilla garrulus (assembly GCA_013400315.1). Lineage (NCBI taxonomy): Eukaryota > Metazoa > Chordata > Aves > Passeriformes > Bombycillidae > Bombycilla > Bombycilla garrulus. The sequence goes on along the minus strand of VXBU01013112.1, from coordinate 115,723 downwards.
TGCACAAGGAAGGAACAAGGATATTTCTGGCACCTGATATTTTCTGACTTCTCTAAAGTGGATATTTATAGAATGCTGCAAAATCTAATTACAGCATACTACAACATAAAGAACTATGGACTTGACTGTGTGTCAGTTAAAAGCATGGAAATTAAAACTAATGTTAACAGTGGGAAGTTATGTCAGAAAATATAAACAGCTAGTAGCCATCCCCTGATTACTGAAGGATATATTTGAAGACAAAATTGGGATAAGATTCTTCTCAAAGAAGAAAATATTCCATGTTTCCCACAATTATATTAGTAGCTCTATGCACAGCAAAATTTAAAGGAATGACATGTGAGAGTGTGTGTGTAGGGGATTGTTTCAGAGTTTTCTAGAAGAGTTTCACCCTAAATGAAGAAAAACTATAATAATAAAGTTTTAAGTAATCCCATTTTGACATTCTGCCTGGTCTCTCTGATTAAATTGATGGCTTTTCTTCTGTCAGTTTTCTAACACTCCATCAGTTGGGGGAATTAGATTTTGGGAATCAGGGGTGGGAGGCAGAAAAATTTGGAGAGTGTCCAGTTGCAGCAAGTCAGGGAAAAATAGGCACAGAATAATGCAGAGAGAAAGGTAGCAAAAGTAGCTGAATGTAAGCAAAGGGGAAGGAGAAAGATTTCTGTTAGGTCTTACCAATTAAAGATTCTTTACAAGACAGAAGGAGACAAGAACAGTGCAGCAGGTCTGAGAAGAAACAGCAGAATGTCGGGAGGATGGGTTTGTGGGAAACAGCTGATAAAATACACTGTACCTCAAAGCCTATACAACTGGAAAGGGAAGTTAAGGGGAGAATTCAAGCACCATTAAATGAGTCTCCCAAATTTCTAAACCATATGTTTTGAAACAAAACATGCTTAAATTTGCCAAGTAAAATTTTATTCTTACTTGGCGGCTTTGTTTAGAAAACGCTCATAAATCCTAAATATAGCTAAAGTGCTTATTCCATTGAAATTATCTCATTTCTAAAATGGATACATGCTTCCAATCAGATTTGAAATATTTTATATTGGTTTCTTCTTTCCCTTCTCATAAAATGTGAAAGAATGATTTTAGTCAAATCTAGTTTTAGGCTTTATTTTCCTAGACTGATTGGGAAGAAATGAGCTGTAGTTCTTCTGGGAATTTTTTTATAAAAAACACCGACAACTGACCAAGTCACCCTGATTTATTCATGTGAGCTTATTCCACAAGCAATTCTCCTCATAGCAGTGGTATCATTAAGTAAAAAGGTTCTTGCTGTTGCTGTGTCCCAAGACATGAGCATGGTCTTCCAACTCTGCTGCTCTTGTCTTCAATCCCAGTATCACTACAGTGTCAGGCATTCTACTTCAGTTCTGCTTTGTCTGGAAGAAAGGGATATATGCTCCAGCCCTCCTAAACTAGGCATCTCTTGTACTGCTTTGATGGCTTAGAAGGCTTTTCCATTTTATTTCCCTAGGATCACATGTAACAATATTTCTTGACTAAAGAACTCTTGTGAAATGCTGAAGTCAAGTCAGGACTCAAAATATTTAAAGAATGGCACCCTCAGAGTACATTTAGATTAGCTGTGTGGACATAAAGACATAGTCTGTAAAATAAGCGCTGGGTTGTGAATTGTTGTGCCTGCAATTCACAGCTACTTACTGACAAGAATCATCATGATCAATGAGGTAATATTAGACAGCTACAATTTTCTCTAATGTAATCAAGCTTTTAAATATCTCAGTAGATATTATTCAGATTAATTGTGTATTCAGAATTAGACTAGCTGAAGTAGATCTTATGGAAGCATTCTGAGGAATATTTCTTCTGCAAGGTATATAAAGTTTATAGAGTGAACTCGGAACTGAGAAAGGCTGTATGTTTTTCTTCTCTTTTAAATACTATGAAGGGAATCAAAAATTGCATGTTTTTTCACAAGGAAATGTCTTTTTCAAAAAAAAATAGATCGTTTCCCCCAAGCCTTAAGGAAGAAATGCAAATGAGCTCCACATGCTCCCCAAAGTGCTCAGGAGTAATTTTGCAGGCACCACTATAGGCATATCATTCCCAATATACATGGGCCAATAAAAATGGTACACTGTGCATTTCACAGTCCAGAATTCACAGGAAACCAGATAGGCAAAAAAAAGTCAACTTTTAGACACATGCATCTGGAACTTCAGACCACATTACGGCTAATGGCTTTATTGTGAAATGCTTCCTCTCACTGGGATCATTGTCAGCGAGGTTGTTTGTGTTGCTAAGCATATTGCAAACCCAGCAGCTTGATACATCTGGCATTATGCTCTTCTCTTTTTGCATGGAGAAGAAAAAGAAAAAAGGAAAAATGAGAGGAGAGGGGAACACTGTAGAGTTTAACTGATGTTTCAGAACAGGCTCTTTGGGATATGAATTCTACAGCAATGCATAGAACTATACTACAATAATTGTGGCTCCAAAATTGTTACAGGCACCTTGTTGAATATAAAGACAACACTTTTGCTTCCCAGAGAATGTGCAGTTTAACTACAGACTTGGCATAAGAAATACTGTCGTTAATAAATGAAAGCAAGGGTTACAATTACGACATTGTGCAATTCTGGCATGTGCCATGAATTCTTTGTATGACCCCAGCACACTTCATCCCAGACTTTGGCTAGGCTATTTATAAGTCAGAGAAAGTTCTGGCCTCATCATTCTGCAATGACCAGTTACCTATTTAGCTCCCTTGCATCTTTTCTCCTCAGCTCAGCAACAGTAGGTAGGGGTTTTTTTTGGGGAAGAAAAACAAAACATTTTTAACTCATGTTTCTAATAAGGCCATAATTGTTGAGATGTTGGCTCCTTTATGAAATTGGTAAAGACTGGGATTGCTTTAGTCAGAACAACTTTTTTGCATTAATTATCCCTTTAAAATCCCCACTGCTGCTTTATTGGATGAAGCTGGTTACAAAGTACATAGCCTCAGAAAGCTCATTCAGAGCTGAACTCTCTGATATGGCCAAAGAAAGATGTGATAGCATTGATGCTGGAGGGCAGGCAAGCCCTCTGCCAAGACTGAGTGCTTCTAAGTATTTCTAAGACTTGAAATCTTGGCCTTATATTGTTTTGAACACATTAACTGACATAGTTTCCTCCAGTTTGGTGAATAAGTTCCTGTGGGACATTGCACTTGCAATTGCACAGCAAAAGTGGTTTGTTCATGGTGTGGTTATAACCACAGCCAAGCCTCTGTACATGGCATGATACTCTAGAGATGCCTGGAGACTTTCAACTTGTGTGTCACTAATACTTTGGTATATTCACAGGTGATTTACTTCTTCACAACCTTGGTCCTCAAATGCCTTTACTATTTATTCTGAAAACTCTTTGTAATTACCTATGTCCACAGGAACACATTTCTGTAACTCTGAGGAATGTTATGTCACGTCTCTTACCAAGAGTCTCCTCAGGAGCATGTCAGAAATGTTGTACTAAGTGAATATATAAGCTGTTAGCATTTCTGAGATGTGGCTCTATGCTTAATTGCAGATCTTCTGTGATGCTTCTACAGGTTAACATTGCTATTGCCTCTTACTTACCATTAAAGTCACATTTTTTCTCAGTGGCTCCTTTAGATGCTTTTATCTGACTTTGAATAACACTTATTCAAAGACTCATTCCTTTAACTCAGTATTTACTCAGAAATCCTAATTCTGCTGTTTCTTCTACTGGATACTATCTATTCCTTTCTTCCAAGGCCACAAGAGTTTTTCTATTTGTTTTTGTTTGTTTGTTTGTTTGTTTGTTTGTTTAATTTTTATTTTCTCTAGTAAAAACGTTTTTTAGGTCAGAACAGAAGGGACAACAAAACATCACAAAACAGCTTTCTCTGTGATTAGCAACATTTCCTAGCCCTGTTCACCTGGGAAGCACAGTTGTGCTTCCAAACTCTATATACATTTTCTTGTGTGTGAATATGTTCATGTTCACATGTGTGTTCGTATGTACTAAATATGGAATATAGCTTAATCACTTCCAATTTCTGGGAATTTTGGCTGCACTTCCATTTTTATGTATTTGGAACTGTTCTTGCTTTATATTTACTTAATGGGTTTGCCTGGTTTTAATGAGCATGTTTAGTGCAGTGAGACATCATGGTCACTCAACAGAATGTAAGTTACTTTTGCACACATTGTGTTGCAGGCCAGATTCTGACTGATTAATACGTTGCAGGTGTCAGCCAAAATACAAAAGGATAAAGAGAAGGCTAAAGGGGTGAAGTTATTCCTTCTTGTTGGCTGACTGCTCTTGTTGAGGGCTGCAGAAGCCACTCTGAGACTGGATTGGAAAGACATTCCACTCAGAAACACTACCCTAGAAACAATATTTCTATCATTCTTTCCATCTGCACAAATTATTCCCACTCATGGCAGAACAAAGAAAAAACAGCACCAGCCAAAGGGGCCCTTTATGAGGCTCTTGCCAGCCAAATTACACATGCCCATTAAAGTTAGGTTTGCACCTGTTTTTTGGGAGTCAGATGAAATATTTCTTATATTTTGTTGCCCATCTGTACAAAAACCCCTCAATCTGTGCAGGCCTGCATAGTAGCTAAGATAAACGTTGTATATTTTCATTGTTTGATTAAATCTTGTCTGAACTATCAGTTGTGTAATGAGAAGAATTGGCTTGCTCTGAGGTGCTAACTGTCAATGGTTATTGTTAATCATAATCTAACAAATACCAGATATAGCTATTTGGCAATTGAGAACTAGCATTTTTCTTATTTAAGGTGATAGGAATGAAGGAAACATAAATCATAACATACTCATTTTCCCATATCTGAAGGTGCGTTAATACTTAACATTTGTCTACATTTCAGGACAATCTATTAATGGTTATTACCGGAGGATTGTACATCTTAAATTATTACTCAAGCTAGCATTAGAGAATTCATTTGCTGTTTCTCTTTCCTGGGTTAATTCCACTAAAGACAGCACTGTTGGACATTTGTAGAAAGAACCAGTTCGACCTCAGTAAGGAAAATTGCTATAAACATTTTAGATGACCATACAAATAATGTATACATTAATTTTAATGATTTAATGTTAATTTACACTTCTGAAGCATCCTTATAGTACTTTTAATTTAATGTGTATCTGTCGGTAGAACAAATTTTAGCTGTTTTCAGAAATTCTGTTTAGAGAGAGCCTACAGAAATATTTTATTGAATTAAGTCCTGATAATGTAAATCATGTCAACTACCTAGAGAAACCAGATGATAACCATTAAATAAAATTGAAGACAAGTTCAGACCTTGAAAACTTAATTTCATTGAGATCTCAAACATCCTGAAAATTAAGTACCCAGTCTAAAGTATGCGTATAGGCTCCCACTCACAAGGGGCTTCATCATGGTTTTAAATCACAGCATGGTGCTGTAGGCTAGACAGAGCTACACTTCCCAGATGGAGCTATTTTGACTGACTCACAGGGTTTTCTGAGCAGACCTAATGACGCTTTGTAGGGTGTAATATAACCTCATGCTTGCATGCTAGTATGGACAGTGTGAAGGGGAGTGACCTTTTTCTGTTTTCTTTGGGGATCTGAAAAATCTGTTTCATGTGTATCTTGTATGGCACAACAAAAATTTTCCTGAATTAGCTGTGGAAATTAGTATTTTCTACTGTAGTTTTGGTGGGTTTACTTTGCTTTGTTTTCAGAACTAAACTTCATGCTCTTTAAAAGCAAGCAGCATTTTTCTGTATAGTACAGCCCTGATTAAAACTAGATATAAAACAGCCACTGAAAAACAATCCACACAAACAAACCTAATTGGAGGCAACCAAACTAAAAATGTTCATACAAATGTAAACAAAGAGGAAACCTGGGATCTGAGATGTCTCTCAATTTCTAGCGATTACCTCAAATTATTAAATGCCTTTTTTGTCCCCAGAACATCTCTTGGAATGGTTTTGGTTCTTGGCTGTTACTGAATTACACAAAACAAGGATATCACCTGCAGGTTCACATTAGGCAAGACTTCCCACAAGGAAGGAGGGAAGTGTCCCACCTACATCAGGACTGCCAAGGCCCCATCATTATACACATGTCCACAGTGTAGTGTTGAGATTCCTGTCACCGAGAGAAGGTCTTTGACTTCCTGATGTCCAACTACTTTCCTGAAGCCTGGTTAGCATGATGGATCAGGACTTCAGCACCACCCCTGCCAGAGCTGGGAGGTTTACCTGGCAGATCTCACTGATGTCAACACAAAGCAACAGTGATTAGTGTTTTGAGGACATTCAGCTGGGCCACCATAGTTGTGGAAAGGAAGATTAGAAGGATGCTGCCTTGATTTTGGCAGGGGTTTGAAATGAAATGATCCTTAAGGTCCTGTCCAACCCAAACCATTCTATGATTTCCCATGCAAAAGGTTTTTTTAGAAAAGAAGCTGTCTTCCAAACTTCTCTGTAAGCCAATATACCCATCATGAAATAAAGTGCCAAGAAAGAAACAAGGAAATGGACATAGCAGTCACAATTGACAGCTTGCGTTTGTGGGAGAAGATACAACATTCTCACAAACCTAAAGAAAAAAAATGTGGGTTTTGCCTGGTGTAAGTTACTTTGAGATGAACATCAAGATCTTTGTTACTGATGTGCCTGTGTATCTCATCAGAGTACAACATATAGCCTGCAGTGTCTTTTTTAACAGCATTCAAGGTAAATATGAATTACTAGATCTGTGTGATGCAAACCTAAGCTGCTGCCAGCCACTTCTATTTGGTTAATACACTTCAGTGTCTGGTCCCACTGAACTCTGGCATCCTTTGGACTTGACAGATTAACACATATATGAAGACATTTGCATATTTATTTTAAACCAGATGTTCTTCAAGCAGTACGGCCAAATTCCCATCGTCATTACAATCGCATTGTGTGTTTTTAACATAATGGAGTCATTAAAATTCCACCACATGCTTCTTTGTTAGGAAGAAAAGGTTATTAAAATTATTCCAGGTGAATTCTAAATGAATCCTAATTAAGGAGAAAGACTCCCTAGGTAATGTTAATTGTCACTATTTCTATCACTGAAAGATCTGGTTTATACCAAAGACTTTCCTTTGCAAGAGCTGTCATCTATGTTACAGAAAAGGTACTTGGAATAAAGTTTTAAAATATACGGTGTATTGTTTTTTCCATAGACTTATATTTGAGTTTTGTTTTTAATAAAACTTCTGAAATTATCACTTTTACATTGAGATCGTAGAGAACTTGGCTTTTTATGTGAAGATTGATACTTAGTAATATGTAGCACAATTAATCACTGTTAAATCAACTAATCCGAAGCACTGGAATGCAAAGAATGAGAGTGACATTGTTTTTTGTTAAAACTGGAAAGTTTCAATCCATAAAGTGACAAAGAAAAAAAATTCATCTAAGAAAGGGAGATTTATTTTCTGAGAAGGGGAGCCAAGAGTTAGAGGAACTGGGTGAGGCTGGAGACTGCATTCAAATGGACTTTTCTGATTCAATGTGACATTGTTTTTCTAAACGAAAAATTCCAGACAGTCAGAAAGCGGAGGGAATACCCGGGAAAAACATACATTTGGAAGTGCTACTTTGTATTAAAAAATAATGTCTTGGGGCCAGGAACTGCCCTTTGAATTGTGGCACTGAGAAGCGAACACAGAAGTCAAAAAATGGCACACCTGGTCGTTTAGCATTTCTTAAATGATTAAATCATTCTTTCCCAGCTGACGGCAAGAGCTGCAGGCAGCAAAAGGCATCTCCCAGAGGCTGAGACCCTGAACATCCCATTACACGTCTTGCAAGACACCCAGATGCCAGAGCAAAGGATGAGATTTATTGAGGTTATTTCAGTTTCAAGTTTGCTTCAGGGCTACACATGGTATAAAGCAGTTCAGCCTGAACAGGCCAGGCAGAGGAAGGGAGGGGAATACATATAAGTTATCCAAAGCATAGTGGGTGATGGCGTACCTTAGTATCTTATTCTGGCCAAAAGAAGCAAAGGAAAAGAGTCAGTGAGAGAAGGGAAGAGACAAATATTGATCCACAATAGGGTACAGCTGAGAAATGGGACAGGTCTGCTGATGTGGTAACCACCACACCACTCACTGAAGTAGGAAGGAGCTAATTGGTCACTGGTAAAGGCCTGTCCAGAAGTCAATGAAAAACTGCAAAAGATATGATGGAAAGACAGCTCTTGGCAACGGCACAAGAAGCTCTGCACTTGGAGATTGCATCCCCAGGCAGAGGTCAGCTCAGGCATGTAACTGCTGTTGCAAAACATTGTTGGACATTTCCGAATGCCTGGCAAACTGTGGTCTCAGAGAAGCTGAGTGGATAAAGGGCTACAGCATTTCATTAGGACCCAAGCATTTTATTAGCATTTCATTTAAAAAAACTTGTGTTTGTTAAAAAGCTGTGTCTGAAATGTTTGAAAAGCTTGATATAGACAGGCATGATCTACTGCAGTAAGTATGAAGTTCTGTCTTTAATGAGCTCTAAGTCACAGTAAAGTTGACTTGAGCACAGGAACACAGAGAAATGTTAATCTGTCTAAGTCTAAACTTAGTCTAAACTTAAGGCCCAACACTGGTGAAAGGAAAGGCTATCACTAACCAAAATGTTACAAATGTGCCTTTTTAGGGGCATTCACACAATTTTACCATTCACATAATTCTATCATGCAAAAGAATAATTCTTTGGAAAAGCACTGTCTTCTCTCACTGAGAAACAAGGTTTACTTTTTTTTTTTTAAACAGGAATGTAAAGATAACATCTAAGAAAGTTAGAAATGTCTTTTCTAAGAAAGCTAGAAAGATTTTTTTTCTAAGAAAATTACCTTTAAACTTTTTACTGGGCCAATGAAAGCCTTTAATAAATTAATTAATTGAATGGTTTTGTGGTATTATCTCATGTTTTGATGATGATGAGGAAATTATTATTAGTAGCATAAAACTACTAATTTATGAATGCATGAGTTCTGAATATTTAATTTAGGAAAGACATTCCAGTAAATAGCAGATAATTACTCAAAAGAATTTGAAAAGTTTCCCAGTTCAGCTTATACTCACTTTATCATTAAAGTGTTGAAGAAAACAATAAATCAGAACAAAGAAATGCCCGTTTCTGGTCACAACATTTACAAGAAAAGAATGTGAAGACTTTCTTCATTGTTTTCATTCTTCTGCATCTTTGATTCAGACATAGGTTTGCAAAAATATTTTTCTAACTTTTCTATGTCCCTCAGTCTTCAGCCCTTGCTTTTTCAACTATCACTTAAATTTCTTCTTCTAATAGTTCTGAACCAGAAGTGAATCTGTCTCTTCAATGGACTTGAAATGGAATGGGTTAAAGCAGAATGAGTGGGAAGGAGAGGAACACATTTTTAGAAACTTTAACAGTATTCCTAGTTCATGTCATCTTGTTAGGATTGCAAATATTTTTTAGTTTAGTTGTTCATTTAACCTCAGCCTTCAACAAAGCCAATCATTACTCAATTGATCATTGATCAATTTTACTAGAGAGGTAGTATCACTTCACAGTGATTTGAATTTTGCAAGCACTATGTGTGAGTGCATATATTTATATCCCAACTGCAAATCACCCACATGTTTGGTGTGAGCAAAAACAAGCAATCACAAAAACAGTGAGGAGAATTCAGGTATTTGCAATAGATTTTTCTCTTCAGTCTTGCCCAACTTAAATAATAAAAAATTTAAATTAAAAATTAGGTGGAAATGCTACGGGAAAAAAAAATCAATAGGCAATTTCCTTTAATGGAACTGCATTGGTTATTGAATGTAACCATATGAGTGAATCCAATGAGTCCTTGAAGCCTCTGCAGTCCAAAGGGGGCGCAGCTCACCAGAGCTTGCTGTCGGACTGCTGTCCTGAAAGGTGACACCTGGTCACCATCTCTACATCCAGCCTGGGTCAGCTGTGAGCTTGGGACACAGATCCTCTGTTTCCAGAGCCACTGGTATGAACCTTTTGGTTTACAGCTTAGTTGTTCAGGAGTTACATGTCAGGCACCCACATGGCACACAGACCTTGAACATGCCTTTAACACTATGTTGCTCTTGCCTTAATATTGAATAGATAGAGATTCCTTAACAAAATCACCACCCTGAAACCAATTTTATTTTATTTCAGCCTGGCTAGGCAGACCCAGTAGCTGGAGATGTTAAAGCCCCTCAGTGTCTTAATCAAGCTCCAGTGCATTTATCTTCAATGTCCCCTTTGACTCCTGCTACCACCTGGCAAGTTTCTCCATCTTCTGTTTTTCAAAAAGTCTGGAAAAAAAAGGTTTTTCCACTTGAAATCAGAGCACTGGTCAAAATTTCATTTGTAAAATAAATGCCTGGATTTAGCCCTAGTCTGGAGGGTATTAAAGAGATCTTTCTAACATAGTATATATATTCTCACAAATATTTTTTCTGTGTTGCAACAGCCACAGTTATAGCTCCATAAAGTAAAAAAGAAAGCAAAAAACAAAATTATATTTAATATATTTAGCAACAGCCGAAATAATTTCACCAACTGCATTTTGGATTTCTGCTCCTCAATATCTTCAGACTTCTTCAAAGTAACATAAGGAACCTGTGATGGCCTTGGAGGGAGTGATCCTGCTCAGAGCTCCCTACCCAAGAACCGCACCACTGGTTCTGGCATGGAGGACACAATGTCTTCTGACATCTCATTGCTGGGGATGGAGCATTGATTTCTGCATTAGAGGTTCCATGTATTTTTCTGTTAGTGGTAACAGGAGCCTTCGGAGCTTCCTGCCTGGTATTGTCATTGCCAAGAGGTCCATGACCTTGGAACTTGTGGGATCCACAAAAACAAGACAATGACCTAGAGGAAATAAGAGAGAAGACATCAAGACAGGGGTCTGGAGGATATCTCTTATGAGAGGCTACAGGACCTGGGCCTGTTTAGTCTATGGAAGAGAAGACTGAGTAGAGTAGAGATCTCATTTGTGCATATGAATATCTCAAAGGCAGATGTCCAGAGGATGGTGCCAGACTCTTTCCAGTGGTGCCCAGTGACAGGATGAGGAGCAATAGTCATAAATTAAAACACAAGAAGTTCCAGCTAAATACAAGGAAGAATTTTACATTGAGGGTGGTAGAGCACTGGAATAGGCTGCCCAGAAAGGCAGTGAAGTCTCCCTCTCTGGAGACATTCCAAACCCACCTGGACACATTCCTGTGTCACCTGCTCCAGGTGACCCTGCCTTGCCAGGGTGTCAGACTACATGTTCTGCAGAGATCAATCCCAACCCCAACAATTCTGTGCTCCTGTGACAGGCAGGATCACCACTTGCCTTTACCCTCTTTCCTAGGAGTTCATCCAGCAGCAGCTGCATCTGAGCAGTGGAATCAGGTCACCTGTGAAACAGCACAAGCATGAAGTGCAGGGGCTGAGGCAACGTGGACCACATCTGCTGCTTTTGCACATTGGTAATTTGGTAGTTTATAGTAATTTGGTAATTTGCACCAGCTGAATGTGAGGCCTTTTTGTAAGTTAACTTAGCCCTGCATTTTCACATTAGGGGCTGTAATGAAAGCATTTGAAAATTCTGAGTCCTGTGATTTAGTGCACCAGTTGGTGAATGCCAAGTATCCTTACTGGCAGGCACAGCACATGTGGGATGCATACAGGAATTTTTAAGGATAAAAAGTGAAACTGTTCTCCCCAATAGTGAAAAAAACGCCCATAGTAACATTATAAATAAAATGCATCCTTAAAACAAAAACTGTGACTATGCAAGAAGAGGAAAGTACAGTGCTGTCAGAGATGTCAGAATATGACCCTTTTTAACTATAGGATACTTCAGAAATTATTTCACAACCTTTTACTCTCTGGAACACAAGAAGTTGACTTCAGAGCTCAAGCTGCAAAGAGCGATTGCTGTAGCTGAAAGTATTTGTTTCAAAGCACTGTGGAAGTAAATGAAAGTGTCATTTTGCACTAATGTGATAGGCAGCTATGCTGCCTTGTCAGAACAAGCAAAGTCCTGTAAGCTTTATCCCGTTGCCACAGGCGCTTGGGCACCTCTCTGGAAATCAATCACAGATTGGCCTGAAGAAGAGCAGAGCTGAAACAATGGCACCAGAGTAGAGGACCCCTAATGAAATCCATTTGCTAGTCCACACCTAGGCTGTCTAGACAGCACCTCCTGTGCTTTGATCACTGATAAACCATTCTAAATGTTACCAGGGCTGCTTTTTTGTTTCTGTTTACAGGCAATCAATAGGCCTCTGGCCATTGCCTCTATTTCAAAGCAGCGCTTTTCATCTGACTGCAATCAAATAAAAAAGAACAAAGAGATGGGCATTTTGGATATGATACTTATTTTCCTGTGATTTATACAATTTCAAATGAATAGCGAAAACAAAAAAGCAATTGTAAGGGTACTTGTGATAAATGTTTCTAATTAGGCATGCTCTCTTAATCAATTTGAAAGCTGTATTCCCTCCCAAACCAAAAAGCAAAAATTTAGTGTAAGCTTTTGTTTGTGTGCACGCGTATGTGTTTGTGCTGCACAACACTCACCTGTAGATTTTAGAGCCTGTTTTATTTGCATTGGAGCTACACATCAGGGTGCTATTTTGTGCTGTTTGCTAGTACAAACATGAACTGCACTCTGAAAACTCCGCATGGAATATCCAGGTATTTTTCCAAGAGGCTCTGTTTTATGATTTAACCACAATAGAATTCAAACCATAGAAACTGAAAAATCTACCCCAAAACATTGTATCCTACACTTGCCCAACATACACCGGACCATAAATAATACAGACTTTTTAGTCATACATACTGATCTACACCTTTTCAAAGATTTGTCTAAATATTGTTTTGCATGTGGATTTAAACCTGTTTTACCCAAATTCAAGTCCACAAATACCATGTGGTTGCCTTTAGCTGGATGTCGATGCTTGAACTTTGAGCCCCACTCATCTTTTATCTTCAGCAGCTTGAAGTAGCCTGCTTAAATTCAGCCTTTGAAACCCTCCCAGCCCCTCCCAATCTATGTCATGACTGTTCAGCATCTTAAGCCTCAATTACTTACATTCTTTAAAAAACCCCAAAAGATTGTAAAACCAAAAAGAGGTTTAATCTCATCTCTGAATTTGGCCCAACCACTATATCATTTAAATACATTTTATTTCTTGTGCAATAGTCCAAAGATATTTTGGAGGCAGTTTAACAAACCTAAAAAAAAAAAAAAAAAACAAAAAATAAAACAAAACAGTCTTATAGGACTAGGTATTTTTACTTCTTTATACTTGAAAATATTTCTGTTTCAGAACTCAAGTCCAAGACCACCTCTTTCTGGCTCATCTATAATCTCCTAAATCATGGTTTCTATGCTATTTCCTCTTCTCCTCTTTCTGATGAGTTAATGAAGAATTTAATTAGGTGCCTTTGAAATTGCTGACCTCATGGAAAAGGGGACAGATAAACCGTTTCAACAGCATACTATGCCTATACTGCTAAAGGTGACATTCTGTGGTCCTGTTTGACCAAGTCTTTGACTTCAGATGTTTTCATCATATGCTTACCCTTGCCCTGAAGTATTGCACAGTATTTTACCCCTTATAACAATCTCACAAAGTTAATCAAGATTTACCATTTAGTGATAGTAGAAGTGAGAATACATGGGGGAAGAGCAGGGATACAAAAAAAAGTGACAATTCATCAAAACCCCTTTCACAATATGTTGAAGAAGTAGGAAAGTGGGGGCGGGAGGAGGAAACAAAGTCATAATAAAATTGTTTAGCCACACAAGTGATGAAGAACAGAGAAACTAAGGCTCTTTCCCAGGGCTGTGTGCACAGTATTCATTTACTGATGCTATTTATCCAGGTCCCTTAGAGGATGAGCAAAGTTTTCAGAGTTCAAGTCCCTACATTGTATCTCTGATTACAATAGGAGGGGTACATTATAAAAACACTCCATAAAACTCTTCAATTTCATTTCTTTGCCAGCATTTTCTTTCAGATTGATGTTATTTGAAGTGAGAGATCCCAAGGTCTCTGCAAAATAAGGCTGTGGGGCTGCATAGGAAAATCAAGTAACATTTAAAGTTTCACTTCTTCACCTCCACTGTTTTTTATCAAAAGTAGGACATGAGTTTTTCTGACTGAGACAGGTTTGGAGCTGCTGAAAATTATTTTCCACTGCTAGAGTAATTATAGCAGTTTTAGTGGTGGCCTTTTAAGATGAAATTTAAATAATGCAGGAGAGAAAAGAGACAATAGCATCATTTATAAACACACTGAGATTTGTACACACTGACTCAAATGTACAGTGGGATGCACTCATGATTCTCTTATCCCCAGCAATATTTTTATTACTGTTTAATCCAAGAACCATTCCCTCTCCTTGAAGTCAAAAGAGTTAATTGGGTGTAAATCTCCCAGGAATAAATGGAACTGAAACAGTGCCCCTTGGAATAAGACCAAAACAGCTTTCCCAGAAAGAAAAAAAAAAAATGAAATCCTATGAGTACCCAATAACTTTGTGAACAAATTGGAGATTTGAGCCAAAAAGACATTAAAAACAACAGAATTTTGCCTGAATTCAGCTTACTTTGAATTAAGTTTTTAATTATCTGTGCCTTAAAATTACATATTTAAACACTCTTTATAACTGGAAAAAGTAGGGAAAAAAGAGCAAGATTGAGAATGTTTTGCTCTGTAGCAGTCTTTCTTCTTCTAGCTGCAGTTAGCCATCAGATCTGTCATATGTCATTTTTCAGCTCATTAGGTGGGATTTTGGCAATTTCTGCATACAGTAAGAGGTATTGAGCAGTTGAAGCTGGGAAGGTCAAATATTAAGCACAATGTCATCATCCCTAATAGCTTCCAAGGAAAATTTCTTGCATAATTGTTTAATGCCATGAGCTGCCTGTAGTGAGACATACTCATTTTTGCCAATTTCCATTAACTCTTGAGGCTCACAGCCAGAAGCTGTAGGAGCAAAGGAACATACTCAGATTGGATCAAGCTGTTCTGCTGATATTCCTGCTGCCCCATATTAATTTAATGAGACTCCCCAGCAACAAGGAGAAGTCTCAGAGAGTGGTGCAGCGCATGGTCCACCAGAACACTCTTGCTTTTGCATCTAGAGATGACAAACTGTGTGCAGGGCACTGCTCAATAAGCATTTGCATGCTTTGGCCCCAAATCTGCAAACAACTTCCCTGTGCATTTTGCTCAAGCAAGTCCCCATGAGATCAACCGCATTGCTTACGGTAAGAGGCACGTACATCACTGAGCAGCACGAGGGCCTTCTTTGGACAAACATCTGTGACAGCAAACATGGGAGCAATTCTTTCCCTGCTGCAAACCAGCCTGCTCCTAGTGCTGGCTCTGGGGTGCTCTGGCAGTGTGTGCCAACATCCAAGACAAGGAAGGTCATCTAAAGTGGCACAGAGTAATGCTTCACAATCCCAACTGTTTCTTTTAATGTGGTGTTTCGTGATAAAGTTGTTTCAAGAAAATTCATCCTTTTTTTTTCTGAGAATGTTTCAATGCTAAAGGCAGAACTGACTTTCAAGACTCGTCAGTATAAAGTAATTAACTGGAGTAACTCAAGTGGAACAGATTGTCCCAGGAAACCTCTCTGGTGTGCATGTATGGATGCTCCACTCCAGAATAAGTGAGTTGTAGTCCAGATCCCAGTGTGTGCAGAAGCCTAAGGGTAATTACTCTGCAATAATTTAGTCTATTTTTTAGACTTGGCCTTAAACTGCTCTCATTAAATCAGTACCAGAAAAGAAACCACGGTTTTCTTTTAATGGAACATGTAAGTTCAAATAAAACAAATTTATGGTTTATAAACTAGTTTATTTTGCATTGAAATATCAAATTATGGTTGAGAGACATTAATTTTCAACCGAAGGACAGAAATCAGCAGAAAAAGAACCATCCTTTTTTAAACCACTGATAACAGATAGATGACAGTGTCCTTTGTCTTGCACTTGCTAAATGCATGTACACAGATTTTCACATGAGTTCTGCTGATGCACAGCGTCATCATTTGGTTACGAACCTGGTGTCCCAGACTCCACCCATATTTTTGCAATAAATTAAAATTTTCAATTTAAAATTCAGATTTGTATTGCAACACATCTCTCATTCTAGACCAAACACACACCAATACATTTTCAAAAAGTTTTGCTTACACACAAATAATATTTATAAACTGTACTTATAAACAACAATACACAAATAATATCAACATTGCCAAACTACTGCAGTTTCAAAAAAGAATTTTTTTACACATAGTCAGGTAGTTAAATGTCTCTTTTTCGATCAAAACATACTTCTCTTGCAAATGATACTATCAATCTGGGCACAGAAATCCTTGATTCAACCAAGCCCCCAAAAATTCTGGATTTTAAAACAAAATCCAACCCATCTGAAAGACTGTTGGAATTTTATGTGTTAGGTTTTACCTTTCTCAGGATTCTTTCAGTAAAAGAAGACTAACGTCTCTCAAGGTACTAGATCTCAGTTTTCTGTTGTTCTGTGCAGCAATTTATGAATGTGTATAATTGATCTTCTGGTAACAGAAACACCTGCATTCACAGGCAGGAGCAGGGAGGCACCTTCTTAAGGTATAACTTCTGTAAACATACTTCTGCAATTTTCTGCATCCAAAAGAAATAAAACTACACAAACCCTGGCTGAAATTCTATCCAGAAGGAAATCAACATTGTTTTCATTGGGGGCCAAGATTTTACTTTCAAATTCTCTTTGTTTTATACTTTAATAGAAAATGTGGCATTTTTTGGTATTTTTCTACATCACAAAGCCACAGAAGTAGATGATGAGACTGGTGGTCCTGAGTCCACAGCAGAAGCCATCTACATATCTGAGCAGGGAATGCAGAAGTTGTTATGACTGAAGAGAAAGATGTGGTTAAGAGTTTCTGGTTTCCCAGTCAGCCTTTGGATTGTTAATGTGGTAGCGAGTAGAGTTAACATTATGGATTGGTCCTCATATGGGCCAGGTAATAAGACCAGAGCTGTGCTGGATACAGAGGTGTGTATCCACACACATCCTTCTGTGCACACACACTGTATCATGACATGGCTTTGAGGAAGAGAGCTAGAATATATCACTGGACTTATAAAATTGACAAGCAAAACAAAATAATTTCTTTTTTGCAAGATCTTAGAGCCATAAATACACTACTTTCTACAACTATCTGAGGCAGAGAGGACTAAAATGAATATTAATCTAGCCATTCTCACTCAAGGCAAGTCTGTATCTGAAGGAAGAGCTATTATTTTTTATTTATTTATTTATTTTAGTTGCTTTGCTTGTAAAAATGTAACAAATGCTTTCTTTGTTGAAGAAGCCTAATTAAAAGCAGATAAAAATCAGGAAAATATTTCTTGCATTCTTTCAACTAGAATAAAATATGCCTGCAATTGTGAACTGGAAAGGAGCTGTCTTTCTGTTTGTTAAAGAGAAACTAAAGATACATTGTGCAACCTTATCTGTATCTACCCCATGTGTCCCATAATCCTATTAAAAACAGGGATGCTTATTTTACTCAGCTCTTCCCAACAAAACTGCAGTATCCTACTCATAAATGAGTTAGTACTTTTGCACAGTCCATTTTTGCAATTTAGGTAATAGCAGCATACCCCCATAAATAGCTGTGAAGATAACACAATTTTAGCATAAAAGGCTAATCATACAATCCCAAAGGAGTAAGAATTACAGGAAAAACTTGCCCTTATGACACTCATCTTCTCAAGAGGCATACTTAGATGACACTGAAGAGAAACAACAAAAAACCCCTGTGATATAAATAATGCACTGGCTTTTGCATTTCCAAGGTGTTCTAAAAGTATGAAGTTAATAGGAAGCTGCATCACTGAATTTATCTCTTCATATCTGTTCCCACAGCACCATGGCACAAATCATGTAGACAAGCTTAGAAAGAAGTGGTTATAATGCCAAAAATTGCAATCATGGAGTCTGAAGGTACTTGTTTTACACTTTTCTACACAATGATTGCAGAGTATATGATCCAAGAAGACATTGCTCCCAGCTGAATATTTTACAGCCCTGCCTTCCACAGCATTACACGGAAATGCTTAGCGAGAGTAACAGGTTAACAAAGCATTGGCAAATGGCTTCTTTGTTCACACTGTTGCAAAAGTAAGCAGACATGGAAACTGGGGCAGGGGGCTGGTTTAAATTCTGTAATGCATAAAACAATTTCTCGTTAATTAATTCAGTCATTAGTAGCAGTTTCCCTGAGGGGAGTGTAACCTGAACAGGATATCACAATTACAGCACTCGTTCCTTTTTTAAGCTCGTTGGCATTTGACATGAAGAATTTATCAAAAAAGACATCGCTGTTTAGCAAACTCTTAAGCAGCTTTTCCTGACTTCCTTTATACATTGATTCTCATATGTTCTGGTCTGTAAGAGCATCAGAAGTGACAGCACTCCTCTATTACTGTAGAATTGGTATGTCTACCTACCAAAACATAAAGTATGTATTTTCCTAAATCCTGGATTAAGGAATCTTGATTTAATAGCGAAACTTTCCAAAGTAGTTAGACATCTAAAAATGGGAAATATTTATATATATTTTTACAATTATGATTGCAGGACTGAGTGATTCAACAAGGTAGTAAGAAAGCAGGGACAGAGGCCTTATGGCAGGATTCTTTTGCCATTACACTTCGTCTTCCTGGGTGTGTTGTGTGCATGGGTGGTTGGCTCACAGTGACAGAGAATTGCTTGTGCACAGACAGCAGTCACTGTTTCACTCTGTGACTGGCCCCAAGCCACGCCACCAAACATTTCTCTTCTCCTAGTCAGAAATAGCTGTGATTTAGGCAACACCATACTGTATTCTTGAAAGGTTAGAAATCATTCAAGATAGAAATTGCTGACAGCTGCCCTGCAAAAAATCTGAAAGGCTCAGTCCTCTCCTGCAGGTCCCCAGCCCTTTGAAGACCAAAAGGAAGAAAAGCAGCCTTAAATTGCAGAGATCTACAGAAAAGGAGCTCCATATTCCTGGTGAAGAATCTCTGAATTTCTCTGAAAATCTGATGAAGAGTTCTGCTCTCACTTGCATGATTCATATGAAAACAGAAATCCTGCGAACAGAACGGGCAACTTCCATTACTGAAAGCTGAAAGATCTATGTTTTATTTTAGCGTAATTCATTTAATGGCATTTCAGGCAGTTTTTGGCATCTCTGTGCAATAAAATAAATCACTGCCTTGCAAGATGTGTCTTGGGTCCCTTAGGGCTCTCTGTACCAAAATGGCACCACAAACTTCACTGTGTTGCAACATGAGATTTGCAGTGAAATACTCACAGGAAAAATACTGTTTCAAGAAACAGATTATCGCCCATGCTCTAAGTCCAGTTAGAGCAGCATTCTTTCTCATAGTGCTGGATTTTGATTTCTTTCCTGCTTCATCAGTAAAGGAAAGGGTTTGAAGACCTCAGACAGTCTGAGAACTGAAATGGTAGAACGTTTAGATGACTCTGTCCTTGAAACAGGATGAGCGAAACATGAACCATAAATCAGATTATTTATGGTCGATAACAAATGGTGACATGTACAAGGCAAAGGTGTCCAACTAAATATTTTAGAGTCAGTTTAGAGGAACGATCATGAATTTTAATGTTCTAGCTCAAAACAGCATAAGAAAACTTGTTCTTGTACCACATTGGCTGGTTGTGAAAAATGTGGAAAAGGCTTTTTGCATCCACAAACTTTATTTTTCTCCTCTCCTATGGAGAGTTTTTCTAGTCATTTATATATGTCCTGTAAATCTCGAAACATGTATCTTTATTCATGTAACTCTTTCAAGTAAAAATCAGGGCCACAGATGGGCAGAACAAAACTTCTGCATCTTACCTGACCTTTCCTCCTGAACGAAATAGCTGTGAACAGCCAGGGCTGATGCTCTTCTCTTGTAGATGGGCAAACCCTTTATGTACCTATACAAAGATTTTGGAGGAACTCCGTGAAACCTGTCATGTGAATGTTCACAGGGTCAGGCATTTAATTTGCAAAGGCAGTAAATTCACACAGTGCATGATGCAAAGAACTGGCAGTTAGATAAAATAAAATTTGTGAGACTGTAACCCATTCCATTAATCAATGGTAATATTGCCTCCACAAAAACAGTGACTATTGCACTTACAGACAGCAGCTGACTCTCCTTAATGCTGTTAAGGGGTCTTTCAGAAAATATGTGGTCACTGCTCCAATGAAAAACTTTCTGACCACATTTTAGCATGATAATGACCAACACAGCCAGTCTGGATTATAGCTGCAAATAACAATTTAACCAAAGAATTTTATCCAATGGAAAAATCAATATAGTTTACAATGAGTGCATGTCTTAATAGCCACAGGCCAGCCACTAATATTGTCATTAAAAACATTCTTGCCTTTATTAATTTATGTTTTTCCTCTTAAAAAAATCTATGTGAGCAATAATCATAAGGGAACACCTCTACATTCATTTGCTTTTCAAATGTGCCTAAATTATTTAGCTTGTCTAATGAATTTGTCTTGTACTAAGATCTTTGCTATCAGTCCTTGCCCTGCAGCCCTACCCTGGCTTTGCTATCAATGGAAGTGTTGTCTGAGTGAGAACTGAGTGTTTGGGGACAATATTAATCGGAAAATTTGAGGAGTTAAACAACTCATCCAAATTTGTGTGTTGACTAAATGCACACTAAAATGACAGAAAGATATCTATGTGTTTAATCAGAGTTATTTTTAGTGTCTCAAAAGGTGTGCATACTAGAGAATTTTAATTCTGGGGTTTCTGCTCTGATTAGGTCTTTACACATGTAGTTCCTGTGAAAACCAGAGGAGGAAGAACAGCTCAGTCCCCCTGGGATTGTCACTCTCTGCCGCTGTGAATGATCCCAAAAGTTCAGAGTGAATCTATTTAGTCCTTCTATAGTTCTCATTGGATATTATTATAACCAAAATGTTTATGCATTTTCTAGAGTGTAGTGCCAGGGCAGCAGAACAGCTGAAAGGTCTAGAGCTGATCATTACTGCAGGAAAAGTATATTCAGTTTGGAGCATCCCAGTATGTGTTTCCAATCACCTTACTCTTTACAACTCTCCCCTGCTCCCATCACGGTCTCAGGAAGACTCTTGGGTCAGCACTACTTTCAAAATACAAAATCCATGAAGTGCCACTTCACACAGTAAGCTGGAGAAACTGAGAATCACACAGGACATCACCAACAAAAATGGGTTCAGAAAGCAGAAATTAAGCTCCCAGCTTAATAGAAATCATAACCCTAAGACATACTAAATAATTCTGCATCTAAAAATCACATTTCTAGAAAAGTAACAGAAAATTATTTCTTTAATAAAATAATCAGTATTAATGGTCCGATATTTAATAACTGGTATGAATTTGCCACATCATCAGTGCATCTACTACAGAAGGATGTTCTGGCACACACACTCAAAAATAATTTAGTAGAGGCATGCCTTGTTCAGGAAAGGTTATATACTTTGTGAAGAGTAATTCAATGCAAGAAGAGAACTGCAAGTCAGTACCAAGAGCATCAGGACCCTGGCCACTTAAGAAGGAAGTAGTGATCCTCATGCTCAGTGTTCCAGGGAATCCACTGGGTTTGCTTTCCTGAGGAACCAGGAAATAAATAAGAACTAGTGAGTTGCTGCTGAAGGAGCAATTCCAAAGTGAGGTTTGTCCTCCTGCCTTATGTCATATCCTTTACAAATTTCTTCTAAAATTTCATATTTCTGCTGTGGTTTTTTTTTCCCCAGTAAAAGTCAGAACAGGGTTTGGACCATCTTGAAAATCATGACGTTATCCCTTATCTCACTGGCTTCAATGTAAGCAAAAGCATGTCCATGATCAGCATGGGAATGAAGGGTTTGGAAAAAGAATAGGAATCTAAACAATTCCCAAGAAAAATCATTCTGATAACTTCTTACTCATGTATCAGGACAGATTTACCCAACAAAGAAAGGATTGGTTGTGCTCTTTCCTTATCCACAGCTCTGCTGATTTTTGAGAGAGATTTATCTGAACAGGAGGCTGGCAAAACCACAAATATATCAGAGAAACAAAGCAAGGTCAAGAAATTATTTTACCTCAGTAAAATTATTTTTTGTATATTCTTCAGTTATACAGAAAAAAGCTCTTTTCCCTCCAGATTTAAAAATAATTGTAACTTTGCCAGCCCAAGAGTTTAAGACATTTTGAATAGGAGTTGAGCAAAAATTTAAGTGTGGAAAGGACAGAACCTCTCAAAAAATGCGATGTACAAAACCAGCAGAGAATACTGATTATGATAAAAAAAAAACCATCAAACTCTTTGAGCATGCTAGGCAGTGATAAAACCCAGGATATTCCTAGCAGCAAAAAATAAATTATTCTTATGTACACTCTAAGAGCAACCCAGCACAAGTATGGCATTGAATAATTCACACCAATTATATGTTCTCTGATCAAAAGAATTGTGTTTCTATTGGTCTACGTTTATGGAAGTTATGAATACAAAGATTTTCATGGAAGATCATGGGCATTAAGACACATTGTGTTTATTTGAAAAAAATGTTACCTTATGATCTGTATTTGTGTTGATTCCTTGTCTTGGCTGAAGGCTGGAAGAAGAGGGAGGACATTTTGGTGGTGATTGTTCATTTTATCAGCTCTAAAGAGCTCTGCTTCATTAGTGGTCAGAGACAGCTTATTCTAAAGAACTTAGAGTAGCTTTTCCCTCAGCATTACCTTCCTGCTTAAATTAATTCAGGCCAATTTGCAATTTAAAAGACAGCTGATGAAAGGAAGGCTTAGTGGGGTTGGAGTGAAAGAGCCCAGGCTGATACAGGTGGCCTGAAACAAGATTAGTTGACATCAAGTTCTTAAAAAAGCAGTATTGTTGCTTAAGCAGTTATCACTGTGTAGTTTTTCCTGAGACACTGACAGGGCAAGAAGGGTATTTCTTAGTTATTTCCTTTGTCACAAACACTTTGTAAACTTGGGTACTATTACTGTGAACCCCAGATATCAACAGACTGTGCTCATTTAAACACCTAACCAGATATTTTGAGGATCAGAGAGAAAGCTTGGTTTTGTGCCTTCAACCTGTGGGTGTAATCTCAATGTCATACCTTCTGTGACTTTTTCTTCCCTACACAATCAAATAGAATTGTTCCATTGGTGATGGAAAGGGTTGCAGTCCCTTCCAAGAGCATGAAGATTGTGAATGGCTTATATGTGTCTCAGCTTACTGGGAAGGATGTTGGAAATATTCACAGGATTTTGGCAAAAATCTGCTTTTGACTGTGAAACATTTTTCCTCTGTCTCTTAGATCTCTCAGTGAAAAAACCCATGGTCCTGAATTTTCAGCATACTTTAGAAGAAAGTCCCTTAACAGAGCTGGAAATTTTGCCAAGGAAATTTGTGACAGTAATAAGGCGGTTATTCAAAACCTCTTGTGTGTATCTCTGCAGAAATCTGCACTGTGGATACAAAGTACCACTTGAAGCATATACCTATGAAGTATAATCCTCCACAGGAAATCTTAAATTTCGTCATGCTATTGAAAAAATGCTGGAGAGGGCAGATAAGAAACTCAGCCACTTTGACAGTATTGTCAATATCCTAAAATTCCTGAGTGAGCATTAGGAAGAAAAGAAATTGTCATAATGTTGCGTGAAGCAGGAAGTTCTGTTTTACACCATGGCTGTGTCTTCTGGAAGAGAAGGAGGCTGTGTACAAGTGTTTGGTATGGATAAAACACGAGGCATATGTTGTGCTGATACCTGTTCACTGGAAGCTGAAATCCTGCTAGATTGCTCCTCAGAGCTGCTATTTTTTCCTTTTAACCTCGAGGAGCTGGTTAAGCATCATTTTCCAGAAATAATGCAGCTATTTTAAAATAGAGAATGAGAACAAGCACAGTTCCCACTGAGGCATAGAAAACTTTTTTTTGTCTCAAAAACTCTGCCATTTAAATATTTTTTTTAATACATTCAGGAATAAAAGAGAGAGAGAGAATTTGCCCCACTAGAAAAGCAAGGAAGTACAATACTTATGGATGGAATTATGAGAGAGAAAAAATAATAAAAATTTCAAAAGCTCATTATTTATAATTTTTAATTTATGGAAGATGGAGTTTTTCTAAGAAAATTCAATTGTTTTGCACCATAAGAAACAGAGGTCTTTTAAAGGCCTCATTATGCAGAGTGACGATTAGAGAGCAGAGTTTCTTGTGAATAAAGTATTTTTGTTTTGAAGTTTCCTACTCTAAATTGTATTGAAAATTCTGAAGAGTTTTCCTGGACTGCTGGGTGAGCTCAGAGAGGCTGTAAGCCACAGAGCTGGCTGGTCAGTGGGTTTCTCAAGCATTGGCCTGGGGTAAAAGAGGTGCTGCCCTTTCTTGTGATCTTTGGGACCAGCCAGTCAGACTACATACTTCTGGTATTTGGGGAAAATGGGTAACTAAACAAGGTAATAAACATAAAAACTCAGCAGCTACAAAAAATCTTTGCTTCTCCAGACAACTCAAGTTCCTGACCTGGATTTTTTTTGTTCCCAGATGGTCTTGCAAGCTGGGGAGCCAAAGTGCAAGAGTAAGGTCTCAGGCAGATTCCCATATGAAATATTCCATCAAAAATCTTAGATGAACTGACCCCTCCACCCTGAATGTTTCAATTTCCAGCAAGGCACTATGATGCCCCAGACATACCACATGTGCTTTTAGGTACCCCGAACTCCCACAACAAGGTGCTGGTGCCGAGCCCTGAGCTGCTGCCCAGGAATGCTCTGAAAGCAAAGCCAGACATCATGTCCAGGGCTGAACCACTTTATTTGATTTCCACCTAGTGCTTAGTCTTGCGACTTAAACATTGACTTACCCAACTCGCATAAACCTAATAGGAATTGTAACTCATGTGTCCAAATGTTGGCAGCCAGTGAGTTTGGAACAACCTATCTCTGACATCATTAGTTGAAAAGTACCCCTAAGTGCCTTGACAAGTCCAATTCTGCTAATTGCCACATGACCAGAAATTGAACCCAGATCTCCTAAGGCACAAATACTCTACTTTTCCTAAATTGCAGGTTTTGGTGTAATGTCTTTGTAACTCCATTTTCACCATGAATACAATAGCTTTTTGGGATACAATAGTTGTATCCCAAACCCCAATCCCCAAAAAAGCAAATTAAAAACATAGAGACCATTATAAATATGCTTGCCAAACCCAAGTTATAAAGATATCCACTGGTCTACAAACAAGGGAAATACCTTTTCAAAGCTGTTCTCTTTGTTTTCAAAATTCATTGAAAAAATACTGCTGAGTGAATAATTTATACTAATGAAAGTACATGACAAATACTGCTTATTTTACTGTTTGGTTAATCTCATTGAACACATAGGAGTTTTTTTCCATTGGTCCTGGGATTTAGTTCACACAGATTTTCGTTTAAATTTTTTGTTTACTTCATACCTGAAATTTCATCTGTGTTGTTGAATTGTTGGCAAGAGTAATTTTTTATATTTCCTGATAGACTGAACAAAAATTTCACTCTTTTTTGTATGGTATCACAGAAGTGAACTTTTTTTCTGTTTTCCATCTTCATCCTTTAACAATTTTAGTCCCATTGTCATATGAGTTTAGCTTTTGCTTTAAAAGCTAAACACAGAAAATGTATGTGGTAAATTCATTTTGAAGTTTGTTTACATACTGTGTTTTCTTCTTGCTATTTAAACAACTTCTTAAATAGCAAGTTAAATAAGATTACTGTTTAATGAAGGATTAAATTTTACCAGGGCTAACTTTTTCCACAGTGACTTAAAGAAAGCTGAGGAAAATGACACAGACTGGAAACAATTGCCATATTTGAAGCCTGAGGCAGCTTCTTTGCAGCAGTGGGCTAAGGCCCAGGAACCAATGCAAAATTCGAACCTCTGAGTGAAACATGAACTAGACTCTAAGTTGTTTTCAGCCTCCTTTTGCCTTGATGGTGAAATTTGAAGTATATTCTCAGTGGCTGCTCTTACTAATTTAAAAATTCAAAAGCCTCACTGCACTGTGCATGTCACTTTTTACCACAAGAGTCACATTATAGTTACTATAATTGCTCTGTAGAAGTCAGATATAAGCCTGTGTTTAAAGGAACACATTTTTATGAAACTTTAATAATGGCACTGTTACAGATTGTTCTACCAAACTAAGTAATTCAGCCAGCCTGATGTCTTTTTTTTTTTAAAGGAAGCTGTTTCGGAATTATGTTCTCTAGCTTCTCTTTAAAGTGAATCAACTTTTCAGCACAACTTTCCACAAAAAAAAGAAAGGAACCTTTTCCAAGTACAAGCCCTAGTATTTGCAAAAGGGGCAGATGCAAGTTGGGTGTCTGGCACCTCCAGACACTCACAGGAAGGTATTTGGGTCTTTATCTGGTGGGAACGAGCACAGCAATAATATGTCATGCTGGGAGTTTCCCTCACTGCTGCTGATAGCTTTGACCACTTAATTGAGGGATAATTGTGAATCCAGAATGATGAGAATGCATTAATATTTATTTTTCTTTGCAACTACTCTTCAAGGGAAATGTCCTTCATTTCTAAACTCAAGTTCAGTGTTGGAAAATGGTTGCAAAAATTTGCATGCATGTAGATATTCCCTGTGGAAGTGGAGCTGCTTTGGCATGAGGTGCTGGGTAAAACAAGACCTCCTGCAGGGATGCACGAGGCTGTTAGAAACAACACTGGTTTGTCCTGGAAGTTTCAGGCCCAGCCCCATTCTGTTTTCCAACAGAGACTGGTCATTAATGAAAAGCATGTATTGTCTCTCATCAGAGAGATGTTCCCAACCTTTCCTCTCGGTGCAGTTTGTACATGTTGCATTTGCTCAACTGACTGCCACATGAAGACTTTTGGTGTGCAGGTTATAGGACCAAGAAAGTCCTATCAAAATTGCTCTAGTCCCAAAAAACTGGTTTTGGTAGGAATCTAAGCCAGCTGGTGGAGAGAAGGCTGCTTGCCTGTACTTACTTTGCTCATGTCCAAACTGTCCACACACTCGGCTGTGTCACAGTGGTGTTACACACAGTCACCTCTGCCCAGAGGTGAAGAATAAAATTTTATAAAAGACAATGAAAAGTCTGTGTTAGCAATAAAACTATTTCATGGAAATAGTGGCAGTATAATCAACAGAGGATTTTCACAGTGATCTGAGCTTTGAAACTAATTGTTTTTGATTAATAAAAGTGAAAAGTGCTCCTATTTTGAAGTGTACGTATTAACTGTATGAAGCCTTTTATTATGTCAAATTTTTAAAGGCAGGTACCTTGTAAAGGTAAAATGTAATGCTTCATACCAGGCAACAAGAGAAGCAGGAAAAGTAAAAATTGAAAATAGAATGTGAAATAGGAACTAAATATCTTTGGTACAGAGTCAATTATATTTTTAGTTACTACCAATGACTATGACACTTTCTTACCCCTCCCTACTTTCTGACTACTTTACTGTGCTCAAAAGGTATTTCCAGAAATATTTGTTCATCTGTAAGCTATAGAGCAAAGCTGCAGAGCTCTAGAGCCAAGTTCTGAGCTTTGCTGGGGCACCCCAACCAGTGCAGTCCCTTCCTTCTGCCAGCCCTGGCTGCTGAGGAATCACTGAGGGTGTCTCAGTGCCACACACAGCTGGAGTAGCAGGAAGGGGCTGAAAAAGAGGCATCTGACAGAGGTGAAATTAAGTGAGGGGTAAAAGAGTGCCCTTCAATGGGCTTGGCCACAGGATGTTTGGAACACTCACGAGAACCTGAGCAGAAAATCTAGAAACTATATATGTATATAATGGCAATATATTTCTAATATTTATGTAATGTAGCTATATATATAAAATAAAGAGCAGATGCATCTAATAATTTACATATATATATAGCTCTGTGCTGTAGTTACTTTGTCAGTTGCCTAAATATTTCAAGAATACAAAAGGAAGAAAAAGTTAGAACTTTTATGCCTCAGAAAATAAAATCAAAATTCTTCCATGACTTTGACATCAAAAACCAGGTTCTTCAATCCTTAAAAAATATTTATAATATTTTAAATGGAAAGATACTTCTTTCAAAACTCTACTAATACATTAAAATCTGAATATGCATTGCTCCCATTTGCCACCTTTATATGGGACCTGCAATGTAAGTAGTGAATATAAAATGCAGAGTAAAAAACTTTAATCCCCTTAATTCCCCTTTAATCACAAGTGTAGCACTGCTCAGATGCACGTAGACCACTGCTCCTGTATGTTACTGCTCACACTTAAATTCTGTATGTCTGATGTACTTATGCAGAAAATACTTTGGAAATTAAAATGTTTTATTCATTTAATTTGCAGTGCCAAGCCAAGTGAGTCTTCAGCACTGGTAATAAAAAACAAACAAACAAACAAAACCAACGGTCAAAAAAAAACCAAAACAAACAAAAAAAACCAAACAAACAAACAAACAAAAAAAAAATAAAAGGGGGGAGGTAGGGGGAAGGAATTAGAAGCCTAATGACAGATCCAATCTATTCTGAACTAAGATGTGTACCAGGGAAGCTGTAAGGCCATCATCTCTCTCTCTGGGATCTCTGTGGCCAGAACTATCCACTGCCTTCAAAATCAGGGAATGGAAAAAAAGTAAAATAAAATTAGTAAGTTACAATCCCCAGGGTGTTAGTTTTGAAGCTGGATTGTAATACAAGAACAAATGTTATTTTCATTAAGGCATCAGAATCGTATCTAAAAAAATATTATTACAATTGGCACTACTGGTGTGCTCTCCAGACAATTGCCTGTAAGAGTGGAATTAGAATAATATGGTCCCAGCATATCTGGAGAAATGTTAGAAAGATCTCAGTGTTCTAGATGGTCCTCTGTGCAATCAGGATCCAAGCCAACACTGGAAGTGCTCAAGGCCAGACTGGATGGGGTCTTGAGCGTCCTGGTCTGGTGGAAGGTGGCCCTGCTCACGGCAGAGGGGTTGGAACAAGAGGATCTTTGAGGTCCTTTCCAACCAAAACAGTTATTTGATTCTATGACAGCACTGGTGTGAAGTTCCATTTAGCAAAAGAAGCAATATCCTATTTTGTAGCAGTGCTTTCATTTGTAGGGAGCTTTTGTGTGAAGCAGTGGTGAGAGCACTGAGGATGTGTGAGAGATAGTCAGGCTTTGTTGCTTCTTCAGTCTGAATAGATTTCCCAATTTTCTGCCTAGAGGCTTGGATATTTTAGCTGATTGTTAATTTCCTCCTAACTGAGAGACCTGGATTTGATCTGATATAGGAGCAGATCTTCAAATACCTTTAAACAGAACTCACAGATGTCATGACAAGTAAGACCACACAACTATAAATATCCTTGATAGAAAGAGAATCAGGCAAAACAGATTCAGCTGACGTGACATTTCTGAATGATGAAAACTCATATGTCTCATTTTCTTCACTCCTCCTCTCCACAACAAGAAATCTGGGCATAAGAGCCCATTTTTCTGTTAGGTTTTGTCAAGGCATAGTGCAGTCAGGCTTCCAGTTGCAGATGAAATCCTCAGTCCACATGTGCAATGCAAATAATTACAATAATACAAAGAAAACTGTATGTTTAATAAGTGAAGCTCTATGTAGAATATGATTTTATTTTGAGCTTGTTTTTCTGTGATATTAAAAGTTGTCTTTTTCTATTCGTCAGGTACTTCTATACTCAGTACAGAATTAGGCTATATGTAAAGAGACTAATTTTCTTTTATTATATATTGAAAGAGAGCATACAGATAATGGAAGTCCTTAGAAAGCTATGCAATCTGATATAGTCCCTAAGCTGAACAGAATTTACCATTATCTTTCTTATCCCTATTTTATAGATTTTGCTGCATGTCATTTCTTTATAAAATTACCTGCATTCAGTCTCTGCTGCAGTATGGACATTCAGAGATGTGGACATGACATATAATTAATACAGCCTTTCTTCCCTCTTTCTGTTTCAGATTATACACCAAGATTTTGGACAAGTGCATAAATTTTTTATTATAGCATGAGAAGCAATTAATCCCATTAATAAGCAATAATTCATATAATTCAGATCATGGGCTGTCACTATGAATTACTTCATTATCCAGCTTTTTACCCTAGGCTAAAAAGCCAGCTTCATTAATTCTGTAGAAGGCTTATTTTCTTCTCTTGAAAAAACACAGTCTAACCCATTTAAAGGAATACTCCTCTTAACAACAGATACCCTCCAAGAAAAAAAATTATTCTGCAGCAGGTCTTCATACATGTAAAACTTATTTAAAAGATAAAGCATTTAGATCCCATTTATGTATGGAATGAATGTCACCAGAAAAATAATTGTATGAATAATGATTTTCTTCATTGTGAAGGATCCCAGTTATAGTCTGGAACTCATAATGAACATATCATGCTCACATGGAGTTGAATATACTTATTACAAATCATTTTAATGATGCATTAACTTTTAATTAGATCTGCACTTCAAATTAAATATACAGTGAGGTGAATATAACTGAAATGAGAAGGGAAACTTGGGCAAGGTTACCCCACATTCATTTTATCTCTTCTGAGCTGTGACATTAACACACATTTTATTAAACACCTTCCTTATTATGTTACATCCTGGGAGTTGCAGTGCAAATTATCAGGAAGGAATATGGCTTTCAAGTGCTACCAGGATTATGGTTTTCAATGTTTTCCCTGTGTAGACCTCCAGGCAAGTAAAGGGAATTCTGCAAATCCTGTAAAATACAACTTGAAGAATTTACTGCCATAATATTTAAGACATGGCCACTATATCTTCTTGCTAATTCATAATACTAAAGGAAGATATTTATTAGCAGTGCAACATAAAGAAGAAAATAATCTTTCTTCACTGAATTAAAAGCTGTGTTTGTGACTGAAGTGCTGTCTCCATGAGCAAAGATGGTCAGCTTGTGAGGATTGTAAGAACTATTATCCTCCAATGAAGAAGCTAATGAATAAAATACCACCTTCAACTACAAAGTCAGAAAATGTGACTGCCCTTAAACTGTTTTCATGTAAGACACAAGTGAAACATTGTCCTTTGGTCTCATTTCTGCATATTCTGATGTCTGCAAATGAACAATTAAAAACAAAATAAATGATATGTCAATAAGCCAGAACTACTTTTATGATTGAATGATAGTAGAAAACATTATATAAATATTTTTGTCACTATTTATAAAGAGTTGTCCTGCCAGGCATGAAACTGAAAATTTTCCATTATATGTCTTTAATACTCAACTCTTTCATTATTCAGTACGTCTGAATATTCTAATCTGCTCTTGAAGGAAAAAAAAATTGTACAACAATATCAGAGCCCGGGACAATTATGTCACATTTTTATTAAATTAATTATGGGTTGTAAGTTTACCTTAACAACCACAAACATTTCTAAATAAAACCAAGATTACCCTTTGCCTGATTTTTTCCAGATGAAAGGTTTGTGGATTTTTTTTCAAAGGAAATTATTATTTTCATGCTGCTATATACTAGCGAAGTGGTGAGAAACGCTTCCTTTTATTGAGATGGCAATGGTGTAGCAGCTGTGATACAAACACCACGCTGGATGAGCAGCAAATCTTGCAGTGTAGAATTGTTCCAGTAAACGTTAAGTGATTTGAAAAGACCTGACAGGCGAGAACAGCAAGCCCTGGAGTCATGTAAAATGCAAGAGAAATACCACTTTATGGATGCTTTATGATGGCTTCAGAAACAGAGACAACAAACTAGCTATTAAAATATAATTTAGAAATAATATTGCTCCCAGTTTGAAAACTATCTATGAGAAATAAATTCTTTTACATTCAAGAAAAATCTAAAGTCTTAAGAGATGCTCTTATTTCTTGTAGATGGCTACATTTGGCTGGACTGTATGAAAATAACATTCAATTATATGCTACATTGGTACCAGTCAGAATAGCTTATAGCTGGGGAGGATCTCTTCCCTCCCTCTCTCCTTGGTGGCACATTTTTGAGTGTATTTTAACAAAACCCTCGGAAACAAAAAAGGGAAATTACTCAACATCCACCAGAAAGTGTGAAGAGAGAAGAAAATGAACATACAGCAATAAGCCAAATAATCAATTAATTCAGCAATGCCTGCTGGCTATACAATGCAGTTAACCCAGAAGGCTCTGCAAAGCCTGGAGCCACAGAGGAGACATTTCTGCTGTAGCCATTTTGTAACAGCAATTCTAAATCATATTCTGAGCTGAGAAGCGAGGAGTAGAGTGTCTAACAGAAATACTAGGGGGATTTAAGGTAGACTAGGTAGAATTTATATCCTTCCTTGGTCTTCGGCCAGGGTACTCAAGTTGTTGCTCTGCTAGCAAAGAGCACCTGGGGATTCTTAATGACCAGACATGGTCATGACCTCTGTTTTGCAAGTAATCCAAAAAACAACACATCCTGCAGAACACCGATCCTTACCACTAAGCAGCAACACTGAGGAAAGAAGGACTGCCATGAGGAAAAGCATTGCCATCGTGCAGCTTAAGGGGGAAAAATTCTTGTGCCTCAACCTTTCTGCATCACTGCCACAAGGTTCAGTGTTGCAAATTGTCAGTGCCATTGACCCCACTTCTGTGAAGCACTTAAGCGTGTGCTTAACTTGGAATTAATAAAGCGGTCAGGAAATGTCACAGCACTTTGCAAGCCTTCCATTCCTGCCATTTTATTATCCACCTAAGCAGCCACCAATTCATGTTGAGGCTTCTGTTTTAAAGGGATGCAAGAAAAATAAAAAAATAGGTTTTGTGATTGTGCTGTGTATTAATGAAAAATAGCTTAATGCAGTGTTCTTACCCTGCCAGGTCTATTCAGTAGAACAATACACACATCACCCAGCAGGATATGAATGGATACTGTCCTACTTGTGCTGGTCAGGTCAATGACTGGCATTTACCAGAGGCTTAACTCAGCAGTTCTGGGCACCTGCAAATCTCTAGGCACCTGCATCTGATACTTGACTGCAGTGTCCCTCTCCCATTTGTTGCACACACTTCCAGTGTGAGACTTTTGTAAGAAATGCAATAGCACCTGGTGTCCAGGGAACAAAGGCTCGAGGAGCCCTTTTTTCCCTGCTGCTTGGACACAAGAAGTTGCTGTGTTGGCCTCTGGAGATCTGTTTGGTAACTGTGCGTCCCTATTGCTTGAAGTCTGCATTTACTGAGTTTTCCTTCCAGGACTGTACCTGGAGAGCAAACTTCAAAGACCAAACGAGGCACATTTGAGTATTTGTTCCATAGTACCTAACTCAAAGATCACTTGACATTTTTACGGTCTTCTCCAGCTCATATTCTTAGGCGGCTGATCACCTAAAAGTTCCTAGTAATTGGATCACAGGAGAATATTTTCATTCTTGTCTAGAAGACATAACATTTTCTGAGTTAGCATAAATGGGTCTGTAGCTATAGCAGCAGTAAGAAGAGCATTTAAATAAAGGATTTTCTTCTCTTCTTCCTGTAGCAGAGCCCAATCTGTTGCCTGTCAAGGCAGGGTGATCATTGACAGCCGTGATGGATGAACTGGGAAAGAAATATTTATAGATATTCATATTGTTTTTATTTCCCTCTCTCCATTCATTGCTAACCTTCCTTCATCCATCCCACAGAACACGCCTGTCGTCTTTTATACATTAATTCTGAATTCAAATTCTTCCCTCTTCTTTTTTTTTCCTAGAATTTTATGGTCTTTGAAGATGATGACCACATCTGTTCTTTAGTTATCAAATATGTTTCTTATTTTAATGATTTCCTTTGTCTTTCTAAGTATCACCTTCAGCAGATCTAAAGTTTGGTTGCACTGGTCCTTTTCTCATCTCCCATTTACTCTATCCTAGAGAGCATTTTGCTCCTCCTGCTCTCAGGGGCTTTCACCTCTTTCTGTCAGTTGTCATACAGTTGCAATTTGGGCAAAGTATTATGCTTGAAGCTTCTCTATTTCTGCTACCTTTGTCTTTTTGATTAGCTGAGAAGACAAATGGAAGACAGTTCACTCTACTTACTTTGACTCTACTGTCTGGACTTTGGTTTGGGATTTTATTTCTTTTTTTAGCAACTGAGAAGTTGAACATACTTAGAGTTTGTTTTTGTCTTTAATAAAAATATTGAATGCACAAGAAATTTCAGCTAGTCTCATATCACCTCAGGATCTCCTCAGAATAGAGTGGAACACAGTGCATCTGGATTCTGAAATTCCTCCCTATTTCTTTATTACTACATCACTGGGTTCTGAATGAAGCAAAGGTGTGAAATTTCCCATTATTTCATTTGAGCTTCTTCTCTTTCCCTTCTCAGTCATGGCTACCCTGCTATGTAATGCCTGGGGCAGCCACAACAGGAAACACTGAGCTGGCTCCTGCCATGTCAGTGCAGCTTGTGAGAAGGTCCCAGGCTCTGTGAGGGACCTCTGTGCATAGTAATCTAACCAGAGCTGAACACCTACTTCCACGTACTGAAATCCCAAAGCTGCCCCTTTGGATCTTGTTTTTCACATCTGTATCAGTGGCCTAATCTGGAGTTCCTTGTGTGGATAGAAAGGGAACACATGACTCTTGTGAGAGGCAGGTCACACCCTACATCAAGCTGGTGTTTTTTTAGCTTTTAAAATAGAAACCACCAAATTCTCTGTATGATGCCATCATAGAGATCTTGCATTTCCAGGATATTATATAAACCCATCATGCTGCCTGGGCTGTTCTGCATACATCTGTCATTTATAAGCAGAAAATAAGAAAATCCCTCAGCTTGTTTCTGAAATTCAAACATAAATGTGTGCACTGCTCAGGGGACTATTGCTTGTCATCTGTTTTTCAAGGGCTCTTTTAACAGAGATTCAGCCAGCCAACACATTGTTCTGCCATGCAGAAGCTGATCTCTAGAAAAAATATTTATGCATGTAAAAAAATTAGAATAAAGGGTTATATGTCCCTTCATTACTGTTTCATTTTTTATTCTCTGTAATAGCCTGTATCATTATAAATTCATGATGCAGTCCTGTGAATGTCATTGTTATTTAGCATTAGTTAAGCACTGGTTAATAGACCCTCACCATGTTGCTGTGCTACATATAATGTACACAGTCATTGAACAGAGACTTACTATGAAAATTTTGCTGCTCTTTCAAAGGCTGATTAACTCTCAAAATGCTGTTAGCACTTATCATGTTGGTCAAATTTGACTAGTTACAACCACTTTATCCTAAAATGAATGACAATGAGATTTGCTCTTCTTTTTTAAGTTAAGGGGGGTATTTGTTGCTATCTTTTTTATTTTTATTTTTTTCTTAGTATTGCCCTAATACCACCTTCCAAGACTTCGCCACATCAAACAACAAACTGCCAACCACAAGCCAAAGGGATCGAGTCCTTTTGGGACTGCCAGAATAAGTGTCAGTTGTGTAATGCCACAGTTACGCCACCTTGTAGGAACTCCACTTGGCTCCTTTCAAACAGAGTGATCAGTCATTTCCCCCATCTTTCTTTTCTACATCACTGGCACTTGTAAGATATTTTCCAGCAGTTTGTTCCCTGGTCTCTCCCAGCTGCCACTCTCCCCCGGGCAGAAGTGGGAGACAATCAGGAATGACTGAGGCTCTCAGACAAGCTCTTAATATTCCAAGGTTTCTGCCCAGACACTGAAGTTCAGGAACCTCTGTTTCTCTCTACACAGCAGAAAGACATATTTCTTTCCAAAGAAAGCCAAGATGTTTCATCATCAAGAGGTACAAGCAATTATCAAACCCATGGTTCCAGTCCAGCAAATTACTTGCCAGGAAAATAGCTCACTTGACATTACTTGTAGACAGTTCTCAGCATAACACAGTGAAAAATTCCTAAGAAAACACATTTGGCATTATTTTAGCCTGTTTCTGCTTAGTTCAGGAAATCTCTCATTCTTTTTCGTCATGACTCCATTTAATTTCATTTCTATGGCAGTATTTGGTATATGGAAGTTGTTAGCTAACAGAAAAGTAAAATTACAAACAAAAAGAGCACATATATGGCCTTATTGAAATAACACTATTGTCTAAAATTAAAGCTTTTTTTCCTGATTATGGCTACTTCTATGACTTCCTTACAGTTCAGAGTATGCGTCTTTCTGAAAAATTCCCCAGCCCAGCACAACAGAAGCCAAGGTGACTGGTTCAACATCACAGCTGTTGGGTAGGATTTTGGGGCCATTCAGGACAGTCACGTTTTTATTAATGCAAATTCTCCCATCTCTCCCAGCTGTGAAAAAGCCTTTTGGAGACATGCCTAAGGTGTGCCAGGTACTCCCAGTATATATCTTTTTTCTGCATTTGAAGCCCATGTTTGAACTGCCATACACTGTTATGCTTTGAGGCCGTTCTGAGCAGGGTTTTTGATACTTTCTTCACCATTCTGCTAGGCAACCTGCTACGAATCAGTTTTACTGATGGCTAGAGAAGACATGTAGCAGTCCTATGTGTCCTGAAGGCTAAACTGGCAAGCCTTAGACTTAGGAGAATTGCTACATGGACCAGGAAATAGACACTCTATTTCTTTCAGCAATACTTGTAGTTTAATTCAAAACTTTATCCCTAGGCAGAGCATGGGGAAAGGTTGGGAGCAGTTCCCCACTCAGGAGCAGAGAGAAAAAGAGACCTGACTCATGTGTCCTGGATAGTTTTATCCCCTAGGGGACAGGGGAAAGCTGGGAAGGGAGACCATTGGCCAATGGGACAGAGGGAGAAGCTAAATCCCAGGGCAGGGGGGAATGGGACCCACCACCAGAGAGAGAGAGTGGGGAAAAGTACAACCAGAAACCTTAGTGCAAACATCACATACTTCAGCGCATACAAGATATCCAAAACCCAATGTAAACAACAAATGTAGTCCACCACAATAAAGACAAATTTGCTTTATCTTGGCAGCAGTGGGGCACATCTCTGCTGAACCCTTCTGAACCTCACTAAAGCACATCTTTGGTGTTCTGTCTTGATAGTGACCACCAGCACAGCAGCCAACACAGCAAAGGTATCCAGTGGCAGTCAAGACAGCATAGAAAAAATTTCCTTGGGAGCTATTTGCTTTGGTTCTGGAGGTCCTTTATCCTGCCACATAAAAGATGTTTCAGAGCTGTACTTCTATGACCTGTCCTCCCCACAGAGCTCAGTGGGTTCACAGTGCCAAGGTAGCAGAAGCTCATTCTGGTGGAGAGCACAGGCCGAGTGCAATGGCCATGTTATTCTGCTTTCTGATATGAAAATAAATGTTCTCTTTTCTATGTTTCTATGTTTAAAATTATTGGCCTATACTGCTCTTACTTCATCTGGTATCATTCTCTTAAATCTCTGTTGTGTTATATGGATGTTCACTCACATTTGTACACTAGTATACCACTACATTTTCTTTTCAGGTCCACAAAATCCTAAAAAGTATTTGAGTTACTAATGATCCTTCCTATGCAGCAAGGCTTTATACTGTGGGAGAGAAATATGAGTCTTCTGTTCAGTAGTTCTGTTTTTCCTCCATGCCTTCTGCTGACTAGCATAAAAATAGTCAAATTTTCAATTTTTACAATCTTTACCCGTGAAAGTTTCAACTGACAGATCTGAAACTCACTGTGTTCTCTCTCCTCTGTGCTACTCACAAGACACATTTTTTTGTACACATGTGTACTCAACCATGTGTCCAGCCATTCCCCCAAAAAAATTATCCAGTCTAATCTCATCTAACTGCCAGTGAAAAGGTATTTCTCCCTGTGGCAGAAAAGGGGATTCTTTTTTTTACTGGAGCCCAGGAGAAGGTCAATTGCTTCAGAGTTTTCAGCCTTAGGAAACATTATTCCTAACTCCACTCAAAAATATATATATATATATATTTAAAATTTAATAAATAAAATCTTGAATAACGATATCCATTTTTAATTATTCAACTACTAAGCAACAATAAAAAATTAATATGATTATAATGTGTTATTAATGAACAATTAATTACTATAATTAGGAAGTAAAACTTATGAGGTGAGGAAGTGGTTTAGTGTTAATTATTAAGGCAGAGTTTTGATCTTCCACCTATAATGTCCAGTGGGCTTAAAACTGAGTATAGGCCAAACTGCATTTTCAAATCTACACAGATATACACAGGAGAAAACTGATTATACACTTTCTTGTAGTGACTGTTTGATTATGTACTTTCTGGTAGCTAATATTATGCATTTTTAGAGTGCTGTCTGGTGGTGGAGATGATTGTTAATTAATTTTATCAGAAGAAATATAGTAGCCCTTATGTTATTCCTTCAGTACAACTGTGAGGGAATACAAAAGTCAAAATCCTAGAATAATTTCATTTTGGCTTCTCATGGTATACTTTTTCAGCTCTTCAGTTTGTATTTTTATTTATTGCAAGTAGTTTTTACTAATACATTCTGTAAATATACAAATAGAGACTTCAGACACAGGAGCTGGCAGCTTTCTCACATTCAGCAATGGAAAAGTAAAGCCAGAAGGAAAGTCTGTGATAACGCAGTCCAGTCTTTTCCATAGCACAAACTATGGCATCACATCTACTGAACCATGCACTGAACCCAGGATCTCCTCAACAAACCAATGCCTCATTTAAAAAAAGGCTTTTAGTTTTGATTAAGAAATCTCTGCTAGTGAGGACTTCACTACAAGTCTGATAAAATTGTGCCAGTGACTATCAAAACCCAACTTCAAAAAGCTCAGTTTTGTTTCCTATTGAATTTCAGGAGTATAAATCCACTGAGATCCTAGAACAAGAGAGAAGAGTCCAAGTCCATTCAAATGGAGTCAACCTCCTCCTCCTCCTCTCCTTCTCCCTACAGAAGCCTTCACAAATCCATCCACTACATTGCCATCATTTCCCACTCATTCCACTTTCTGTATCTCCTCTCTGCTCAGCCTTGTCACTAAATTTCAACCAACCTGTAGAGATCACAAGGACTACTCTCACAACAAGAATTTGTATGCTAATTTTCTATCATGGTTGGTAAGTTAAGAAATAAGGAGCTTATTCCAAAAAAACTATATTTTCACTCCTTACAGAGCTTCCCAAATAAAGAAAAAAAAAGTCTTTTTATGAGCCACTTAAGAGAAAAGATGTTTCTTTGCTTACATAGATTACCTTTTCCCTTTGTACTAAAACTAGTAAAGAGCTGTTAAAAGTTTTTGATTCTTTTTGAAAAATACCATTCACCTCGTCAGACCTATTTTTTTTTTATTGTGCCTGCCTGACTGCCTATTTTAACATTACACTATAACAGGCTATGGATACATTACTTATTTTATACTCAGGACCATCTAGCACCCTTGAATCCTATGAATCATCCTCCATCTCTAGGAGTGTAAATAACACAAACATTTCCTTCACCCAAGGCTTCACAGGGAATTGAATTCAAATCATAAGCTGAGTGTTCAAGTGCCAGAGCCATGAGTGTGACAACTATTCATATTAACTCCAGTTCTAGGTTTCTGAATGTCACAAAATAAAAGCCTCCTTGCAAAAAATTCCAAGAAACTGAATGTCAATCTCAGTTTTCAATACTTTCATTGAAATCTTTTCCAGAGCACGTTTCCCTTATATTTCTTATTAAGTTAGCCTTTATATCATTATAAATTCTGGTTTTATAATTACTAAAATAACAGTTTTGTGTTATTGCTTTCATCTGTCCACTGTGGACATAAACATTGTATAATCATAGCCACATTTCTTTTTCTTGCTTCAACACTTCATTTTTATTCATGATGAGTCCCATGTAAAGGGAGAAGTTCGTATGCTGTGTGAAAGCATACAGCCCTTGAAAAAGAAAAAGAGAACAAAAACAGCACAATGTGCATCCAATTCAGACAGAAAAATTATTCCATTTTGATCAAGACTTGATAAAAAAACCCCAACAGTTCACATCTTAAGCAATGTTGTAATAGCACAACATCATATAAAACTTGTGGGATGCTTCAGCCTAGTTCCAATTTAAAACCTGTATTAATAGTGCAGTTAGCCCTTTAAAAGCACAACAGTTTCCACAAACCTCCAAATCCTAGGTAATTAGGGTTTTCAATCATGACAGTGTTCTTATTATAATGGCAGTTTTGGCAAATAGCAGGTACTCATAGCTCACTGAGGAACTATATTCTCACTTGAGACCTGCCATCACCAGCCTAATTGTTTCTCAGTGAAACAATAGCATTTTTGTTCAACTACCATCCTTTGTTATTCTGCAATTGGAACTGAATATTGTGAAATTTAACTTCTCTGCTATAAGCTACAAAAGGGCTTTTCATGGCATGCTTATAAAATAATGGCATGTGCAGTTTTCTCTTGTGTTTACAGAGAGAATGAGCATTTATTTATCACATGAATAAGAGTCTGGGCTTCCTTAAGTTGAAACACTGTGAAAGTTTAAAAAATACAACACATAAAGGTCGCTGGAACCCTTACAGAGTACATGAGAGGACCAGTGAAAAACCACAGGACCTACTCTTGCTTCAGTTACCAGCCAAGAGCTTTTATATCCACAACAGGTTCCACCAGATCTTCTGGGCTTGCAGGCAGCCATGCCCATGTCTTAAAGAAATCAGGACTCTCTTACTCAGCAGTAAATTTCCATGTATTGTTAGTATTTAGCAATCCCAGGTAAGTTGGCAATTTCAGGGCAGAAACATGAAGCAAGTCTGAGAATCCCGATTCTGCACAGACCAAACGGGGCAGCAGTAACCACCCTAGAGGCCATTGGTAGCCACCCCAAAATGGAAACCCTGGTGTTCTGTTCTGCATCCTCAGCCTGGTGACATTTGTGACAAATGCCAAACATGCAACATGTCATTTACCCGTCATTGTGCAGGACTCCACAATGGCCACCACAGTGATGCACACACTATGTGAAGGAAATAAAGCCAATACTCACCCTGCTTGGTGCTGGATGGTGCATAAACACTTCTGTGAAGTCAGGGTAGCTTCTTTATTTTCCCCCACATGTTCTTTTTGTCTTTTTCCAAAAGCAACTATTTAGGAAGATTTATTCTAGTGTTTTTAGTTTTGAGGAGACTCTCTTCTAAAGTACCTTTGGCTGAATACACAATTATTTTTGGTTTCTAGGCTGACCAAATTCCATTACTTTAGCAGAAAAGAAAGAAACTCTTCTAAAAGTAAAAATGTCCCAAACTGTACATGCATACTACTATGGAGACAATATTTTGATCTGGAGAGAGTCCTGAAGTCGTGAATCCTTCTAAGTTAGGAAAACTTCACATGAGAATTTCTCAATCTGTCTGAGCAGTGCTTCTCACAAAGATCTTGTTTGTCCTACAGTAGCGAAGTTTGAGATCAAAAAGGCAAAAAATTACTGGGTTCAGGTCTGCATCTTGGTGAAGGGACCACAGGGGTTCCAGGAAATCTGCAGATCGAAGAGGGCTTTTCCAGCAGCTACGGCAATGTGCACCTTTGATGGCACAGAGCATGCTGGCTGGGTTTGATCTGCCTGTTAATTAAACTACTTTCCCCTGTGC
Source organism: Bombycilla garrulus (assembly GCA_013400315.1). Taxonomy (NCBI): domain Eukaryota; kingdom Metazoa; phylum Chordata; class Aves; order Passeriformes; family Bombycillidae; genus Bombycilla; species Bombycilla garrulus. The sequence goes on along the minus strand of VXBU01013112.1, from coordinate 74,126 downwards.
TTTTTGTTTTCAGCTGACACAAGCATGCTCTATGTAACACCTAATATTGGGAATCGCAGTGACTCTGTAGAGCTAAAAGAAAAGCCACAAAGATTCATTTATAGCAATTGTAAATTTTTTATTTCATCTTTTGAACGGCATAAAGATTATGATTTCTTCTGAATTGAGTTATTTCAGGCCATAAGCATTGCCATAGCCAGCCTCTTCTATTGTCTCAGTTGATAGGTATTTAGCATATATTAATTCCCAATTGATCTGTACTAGAAACAGCTTTGCAGACACGTTCTGGGCAGTCAAATCCAGGATAATAAACCCCATTGACTGTATCTGCCTAGTGTTGTGAGATACCAGGTCACTCTTTCCTCACTCTTCTTCAATGCTCTTCCTCCATCTCCACCAAGGAAAAAGACCTGTTTCCCAGAGGAGCTGATATAAGATAGGGCCTCAGAGCTCTCTGGGGAAATTTTTCCCATCTCAAGAGGGAGCAGGTTCAGCTGAGAAAGTTCTGCCCATAGAAAAAATGAGAAGTTGATCTCAGGAGGTGTTTGAGGGTATTCTCTCTAAGTGGACTAGCAATAGAACAGAAGACACTCCTGTAGCCAGCTGGGGTCCAGAACTCCTCTGGTTCCAGCCACATGGGTCCCTGGAGCAGATATGGTCAGTTGATGTGGCCAGCCACTGCACGCCAGCTGCCCATATGCCAGTATCAGGCCAAGTAAGAGGATCAGCCTGCCCAGCAATGACCCTGTGTAGGTCATGGGTGTTTTTCTAGTAAGAACAGACCTCAGGGAAGCCAAGGGCCCTGTCTGGCAGTCCAGCAGAGGTCCATGGGCCAGGGAATGTGGCAGCACTTAAGGATACAAACAACAATCTTCCCCAGAGCAAGTGGAGAGAACTCCATGGAGAACAGGCAAAAAGTGTAGAGACAGGTACCATGGGTACCTCCATCAGGTGACAAAGAGGAAATGGTTCTGGGAAGGGAAACAGAAGCAGTAAGACATCAGCCATGGCTCCTCCTCTCCGGAGTATTTTTCTTTTCACAGGTTTACTTGGAGATCCCCAAGGAAACTTCTGAGCCCACTATAGCACGGGAAAGTCTCCCCACCTAAACTTGGATAAGCATTATTTAACTGATTTTATTCTACCAATATCAGAAGAATCAATTATTTGCCAACCATCCTGTTTGCAATGATAGGGAGTGAAAAGGGAGTAGGTTTGAAATGGATTATGCATTGTAAATTCGCTAGTGCTGCTCTTCGTGGCCTGATACACGTTTTTAACTGATATTGCTGGAATGAAAGCTGGCCTCTGCGTTTTATGGAGTTGTTCATAAGTTATACCTTGCTCGGCTCATTTGGATGAAATGGCCTAGGACTCCAGCTCTGTAACAGCATCATACTCTCTGGATTTAATTTAACTTCAAAAAGTAAATAGCCTGTTTTGTTTTGACGTCAAAATAGTTCTGATGCTAGAGCGGTTGATATCCGAGGGACTTGGCCATCAAAGCCCAGTTGCTGTCAACATGCCCATTATTAAAGCCAAGTTTTTAAACTACTTTCCAGAAATATATGACAAACTATCCTCCTTCACATATGCATAATTTTTAACATTCACGTTGCTGGTACAGAGCCAGAGCTGCTGTGTTAGATGTACTCATTAGGATCCCAAATGGCTCTGTTAAAACCAATGGGAGCTGTTTTGTTCTGCCTGTTGTAGCAAAAGAAAACTGGGATGCAGCGGCTCTGCTGTGCAGTGAACATACCTTTACCTGGACATATGTCCCAAAAGGTGCTCTGGGGACCAATAAAAACCAAGAGTGCATGACTGTGGGGCTCTAGCAAGCTGTCCTGTGTTCTTCTGTTAGAGCTTCTCTACACTGAGAATAAATGCCTACCCTTCACCCAGCAAACAGTGTTAGTGCCTTAGCTGAAGCCATAAGGCAGGACAGGTAAGGCCCTGTGTTGATGACAGTGGCACAGTGCACATATCAAAGAAAGGACCCATAACTCTTGAATTCTCACTCCAAAGTATTGTTCTGTGCTTCCTACTCTCTCCCTTCCATGGAGAGGTTTCTCTCACACACTTTCCTTCAGGTCTGTCTCCTTCCAGTGAGGCAGGTTGCTGTCATGGACATGCTGCCTTTGGTTAACTGTTTCCACAGCACTGTTTTCAGTGGAAAATCTGATAGAATAGGAATTTTCAGGCCTTGAATGTGATGTGGAGCATCTCTATTTATTGATTAGATTTTATTAGATCGATTCTAATTTTTATTGGATTGTAAATTGTCCGCAACTGATTTTTTAGTATAAAAAGAGTTTTTCTTAAAAAAATGTGGTGAAAAGGACAAAACCGATGTAACATATTTTCTTTTCTTCCTCATTCTGCCCTCAATGGCTGGCAATCCAATTTTATGAAAAAGATTTCATTATGGTGTTATTCCCTAATTTCTTCTCCTCTTTGTCTTATCTAACTGTAAGCAGGAGAAAGTGAGATTTCTTCTTCCTTCTTAGCCATACTTATCTGAGCTCTCCTTTGCAAACCAGAGTTAGGTGCTCCACAGAGAGATGGAAACAGGAGAGCTCAGTGAGGCTGTCCAAACATCTTACGCCCCTAAATGCCCCAGGAGTATCTGGGACATGCAGCGTGACAGCAGATGGGATGCAGACCTACAGGGTCCTGGACTCTGTTGGACTGGCAGCTGGAGGGGATGAAAAATACCTGAAGGCACTTCATCAGTAGCAGATGCCTTTGCTTCAGCAACCGAAGGAAGCCCCAGAGCCCTGTGATCAGCCTCTGCGTTGTGCTGCTTGCCTCACCTTTCACTATCACTACAGCTGAGCTTATAAAATTTTGGCTTTAATATTGTTCCAGAAATCTGAATTTGCTCCTGGCCAATGGTTCAGCACATAGCAAAGAGCAAATATAAATATTTTTAATATCTTGATATATCTTTGCTATAAAGAGGAAACAGAAAACAACATGCCAGCTATTTTACTGGGTCATTGCAAAATCCATATTTCCCCCATGCAGCAACCGTTAATGCAATGGGAGCCATACGGTAACATTCAGTTCAAGATCTTTAGCATGATATCATATGCTGTGAGATTTACTTTGTCAGGGAGGAGGAGACTTGGGAAACCCAAAGAGCTGAAAACACAAGCAGGGCAGAGAGAGGGAAACTGAGCTGAGTATCAACAAAACCTTTCTCTTCAAGCACCTTTACCTCCTGGAGAACAAATGTAGATGAGAGAAAGGAGATGTGTGAATTGTCCCAAAGAGCCCATTTAAGTGGTTTTTATCTTATCATCAGAGGAATAAGGAAGCAGTGGGACTTCAGTCAGGATCAAGAGTGTATTTTAAGTGCTTCTTCCCCCTCAGGAATCATTCTGGGAAAGGCAGATGAGAGAGAGGAGAAAAACTAAACTGAGCCTCAACAGGGCATTTGTAAGTGCTCCTTTTTACTTTTGCTTTTAAATTTCATATTTAACTTGTTTCATATGGAGGGAGAAGAGACTGAGGCTGTGCAATTCACAGAAAACCACTCATGGAGAGCTCTTTGACATTTCTGCCTTTTTCCTTGTCATTAAAAGAGACACAAGGAGTTGGTGTGAGACTGAAAGAAAAAGCCCAGACTTGTGAAAGCACTGTATGTGTAGTCCCTGAGCATATTCCAGGCTAAATCCTGACATCATTACCAAAATGAATTGTATTTTTCCACACCAGCTAATCTCAGGAATTTAAATAGGGATGTGCTGTGTCCCTAAGCATGACAAAATCAAGCTACCTGGCAAGTTCACAATATTTATATGTGTCTGTAGACCCTCTCCACATTGGTCAGCTTGGCAAAGGGGTAAGAAATGCCACATAACGAAAGGCATTTCACTGAGAGAAGAGACACTGGAGAACTTAAATTTGAACTTCTTAAATTTAAACTTCCATTAATGTTGTCTAAGTGGAAATTGGGTAGGTAATAGTAGTTTTTTAAAGCCCCAGGAAAAAAAATATGAAATTCACAGAAAAGAAATGTAATTTCCTTTTAAATAAGATGGGCTTCTATTCTCAGGGAGGTATGTCACAAATCTCCCATTCCTCTTGGAGGAAAAATAAAACCTTCATTTGTGATTTTTCTGCAGAGTTCCTCAAGCTACAGCAGAGAACAAGAGACGCAAAGAAGACCAAGGAAAAAATTCCTCATGAACTTTGTGTTCTGAAGCACACTTTCAAACAATGAGATTATATTCATTGGTGCCAAGGGTGATATACCCTTCGTGATGATCACCACCACAAATTATTCCTTAAATCAAAATGTGCTCTCCTTTTCATCTGAGTAGCTGCTTCCTCCTTCAGTTCCAATAAGTCCTCTTTTACCAGCAATAGCAAATAGACTAATGAAAATTGGGGTTTTCCTTAAGTAACTTTTCTTATTTACATCTTTAGACCACCATGGCTAAAATGTATCATCACGATATGAACCCGAAAAGATACGTCACCAAAATCATGTGATCATGTTTGAATTTGTGACCACTAAATAGATACTTGGAAAATAATTACTCTGTCTACTTGCATAACCAGGCCTTAAAGATAGTTTGAGTGATTTTGAAATTTCTTCTCACTGTAATTTGATTTAGAGTCTTTGTTATTTGCCTGTTCAAAATTTATTTTCTTTTCCAGTCTGAGCAAAAAATTTTTAATTGTTTCCTAAAGCTTTCATTTTTTCAAGGAGGAATCTTTAAAAGTAAAAAAACCTGAAAGGCAGGAGCATAGTCCACCATCTACCCAAAGTACTCCAAGCATATAAAAGGTAAACAAAATTCAAAATAAATCACCACATTGGCTTTTTAGGTGGTTTCAAAACTATGATTTTTTTAGAAGGATTCTTCAATGTGTTTGAGTTGTCCTTTTATTGATGAAGTCTGGGAACCAAAGTGGTGACTGACCCACCCACATGTCTCAAAGTAACCTAAATGGTCCTTTAAATTACATCCTTACATACCTGCCCATGGAGCACTGCTAACGTCCCTCAAAGGTGATTTCCAGTCTGGAAAATACTGATAGAGGCATTCTCTCTAACAAGAGAATTCTACTTGGTTAAGTCAAAACACCCCCTGAAGTTGCATTAACCTCAGCAGAGGTTTATTTGAAAGCAGCAAGGGGAAGAAATTTCCTTTTTCAGTATCCTTAGAAGGAAACAGTTCTGGTTTTCATCGTAGGGATGAAACATATGAATGATACTGCATCCCAATGTCTTTCCTGCATAACTGAGAAGGAGTGAATAATCTGAATGTTTAGTTTGTGTCAAAATAAAGCATTTCAATTGAGAGTAAAAGAATTATTTTGTTTACACCAAAAATGTTGACATTTTCAAAATCTGTTTGTAATCCACATGAAGACAAATGTCCAAATTGCCCAATGTCCTGTGAAATGGAACTTCTGCCCCCTTTGTCCTTTGGTTGAAGCAATGAGATATTAAGTGTGAGAGGATGAATTAGTGTTCGTGTCCGTTCAGTCCTGGCTATCTACATTCAAGAAAAGTTTCATTTACTTCCAGTCATGATGACAACTTCTGATTAGTTCCAGCTGCAGTGTTGACATCTGTCTACTGCAAACTGAAGAGAATGTCAGTTCACCCATTAGCAGCAATTCAGCTGGGTTTGAGTTCAGCATGGCAACTTTAAACCAAAACGAGTGTTTCAAAACCAGTTACAAAAGCTCAAACACGCTATTCTCCTTAAGATGCCATCAGAGTGAAGGACTGTCCTTGCTATTTTGGAATGAAGCATGGTCTTCAGATCTTTCCTGAAATGAGGCACTTCCAAAGTTTCTTTCCTCTATTTCTTTTCAAGTGGAAAATGCCTGCTCTGAAATCTCATTAGCTTTCAATATTTTTACCCTACTATTAGCTCTTACAGAATTTGAAAGTAGAAAGGAATACAAGCTACTTACCTTGGATTCACTTGGATTTTTCTTGACTTTCACACCTTTTAAAAATAACTTTGGACTTAGGATATTTTTGGCAAGGCTTCTGAAGACCTGTCTGCCAGAAAAGAAAACAAAATTACTGATCTGGTGAGAAGCAGATGGATTATAAAAGGTACCTGGCAAGGAGTGGATGTGAAAATGAAGAGCAGAGAATGAATCTCTGGTTGCAGTCTTTCAGGAAAGTGTTCCATTGACCATGAGGATTACCAGAAAAGAGTCCTCCATTTCTTAAACATGCAGTAAATATTAACAGTTTCAGGAAATCAGGGATGACTTTTGCCTGTGGAAGTGCATATATGGTTTCATACTACTGCACAATGAAGTTTCTGCCCTCTCCTGGTTGAAGAAAATTATTTCCCAGTTTTTCTATGTCTCCTGGTTCTTGTGGCATCTGCAAGGCTGAGCTCACACCACTGTCACACTCCCTGATCCCTCACATCACCTTCACGCTGGCTAGTCCCTGGATCAGGGTGGCAGTAAGTCTGCTACACAACAGCACTCAGGAGCAGGGAGGGGAACCCAAATGCCACCAACAGGGCGGATGGACACTCATGGACCAAGCCAGAGAGTGCTCCAAATGTGAGCTCATGCTCTCATGTCACCTGTGAGAACACTATAGGCAGAGATCATGACAGACAGAACCTGTTTTCTGTCCTATGTGGACTCACCTTTGGAGAATTGCTGAGATAATAGCTCAATGAGCAACTTCTTTCCACAGAAATAAGCACAGCACTACATACCTGGCAGATGATTTAAGGAAAGCTTATCGATCTACAAAAATGGCAATGCAGCTTTCACTTTGAAGAACTGTTTCTGCATATCCCTATTGAAATTCTTAGTTCTCTTGGATTTTTCTAGAAGAAATAATTTATTGATCAATAAGTTTGATAGCATACTTATCTAAAATCTGTTAAAACATTCAAGAACGCCTTCTCTTCCTTATTTTCTAACCAATGCCCTGTTTTGACTCTGTCCACACACCACACTGTTCTCGTGAGAACTTGTATTTCCTGTGCATGCTCAGTTTGTGTATACGCAGTTGTGCCACACCCCTGCAACTGGTGAAATACATTGTTTACATATATTTGGCCCCCAGGAGTGGCTTTCATGGGGACATCAGCAGAGGTTTTGCTGCAGATTTCAAACCTGATACTTTTTATAGCAATGCAGCATACAAAAGCCTCCAGTCATGAGCTCGGATCCTGGAGAGCCAGGACCGAGGCTGTGAGACTAAAGCTTTAGATGAAGATATTTTGATGGGCGGACACAAGATATTTTAAGACACTCTTCTGAATCTGAGCTGTCTTATCTCTGTTGCAAAGTAACCTGAAGGTAGTTACTAAAGATTTCCTTCTAGAGCTCTGCTTGGGAACGATAGGCTGATCTAAAATTTAACAATCATAAATCATATCTAGCTTCACTCCTTATGTGGCTATTGTCATGGATGAGTACTGCATACAAATAGAACCCCCTCCACCATAAATATATCTATATAAATATAATTCTAATATTCTATTTTTGGTGGCTAGTATCCTGATTCTGGTCTTACATGCACTGGTTTTATACCAGTGTGGTTTCATTTACATCAGTGCACTTGGTCACTGGTTTTCAGATGTACGTGGGCACACTTCATTGAAACATGGCACAGAGTAGCAGGAATGATTGAAAAGTTCCTTAGGCATTGAGTACCATTGCCAGCAGTCACACTTTCCCTTTGCAAGGTAACCATGGATATTTTACAGCAAGTCAGAGCCAAGGCAAGAATGAGTAGCACTGAGTGGAAGGAAATTAATTTAATGCTGAAACATTAAAGGCAAGAGCATGTAGTTGGTACAAGGCATGAGCAGAGCTGCTTTGCTGTACAGGAGAGTCAGGAAGGCAGAGCATTGACATGGACAGCTGTGGCATTAGGGATAAACCAATCCTCAGTACTGGGCTGACCCTCTGGGAATGCATTACCCACCTCTGAGGGATTTTTCCTCCATGAACAAGAGACAGTTCTGGGAAATTACTTCAGAGAGGGATTTTTGCTTTTCTGTCTTTCCCCTAATTTTGCCTAACACCAGGAACTGTGCAAATACAATGCCATTGCATTAGCTAGAGGTTATGAGGGTATAGGAGAGGAAAAGTCACACTTGCCTCCTACAAGCACTACTCCACAGTAACACAAAGTCCACAAAGGCAAACTCTGAAAGCTATGAATTATCTTTTATTTCAGACTTGCTTTAGACATTTTAAGCCCCTGTCAACTTTTTAGAATAGCAGGGGGTTTTTTGTGGTTTTTTTTTTTGTTTGTTTGTTTTTTTGTTGTTGTTGTTTTTTTTGTTTGGTTGGGTTTTTTTGGGTTTTTTTTTGTTTTTTTTTTTTTAACAAAGCATAGAAATTCATGACTTGGAAGTGAGATGGAGTGAAACTATGAGTTATTTTTGCTTGATGGGTGTCACCGGAGCATCATGTACTGTGCTAATTTCTCAGCTTGTGAATAGACATATTTAGACTGACAGTTGAAAGTGGGCTGCAGATTCCACTTAAAACATGTTTTTCGTGCTGAGTAATAAGGGCTAAACACAAACCAATTCTGGCAGTTAAACTACGCACTTAAACCTTTCATAGTGTTGTCAAACACTATAATCCTTCAAAAATCTGAGTTTGAATAGCCTCAATATTTTATTTAATGAATTTTAAATCCTATAATTACCATAATTAAGACACTCCTTTTGGATCATGTCAGTGTGCTGCTCAAAGAGAGAGAAAGCTGTAGGCAATTTTCACTAAAGATTTTCCTAAATGCAAATGATACATACAGCTCATTTTGAATTCTTTATCATGTCATTTGGGGAAGCATTTTTTTAAATTGGTGTGGAAAATCGATGACACCATCCAAGGAAAAACTTAGAGAGAAAGGGCCTTATCATCTCCAAAACTGTCTCTTCCTGCGCTGGCTGTGCACCTAATACAGGTATTTTATTTAGTTGAGGAAGTCGTGATGCAGTGGGTAGGCTGCGCTGGCCTAGGCAACACCTCCATCCCAAAAGCACTTCCATCCACTATTCCATTTCCTTTATCCTCCTTTCCTTGGACGTTGGATTCCAGGCCCTCATACCTACTGTATAAGGGCACCTGGGGAGGTGGGGTAGGTTGGGAGTGGATTCTCTGCCACCCCAAACAGAACCCCTTTCCACTCCCCTCCGTTGTTAAGGTCCCACTTTTTCTGCCTGCTGGTGAGAGTCCCTAATACTTCTTAGCCTTTCTCCTTCATCTCCCAGCTCCACCACCAGGCTGAGCAGATCACTGACCTGATCACACCCCACAGAGCTGCTCTCCCAGGCTCTGGCACTCCCTGCAGCCTGAGAACTGGAATGCTGAATGCTTTCATGGTGCTCCCTCTGGGTGGCCACACCTTTTCTGCTGCACACAGAGGAAGCAACTTTTCTCCAAGTGGACACTGTACCTACACTTCCTCAGTGAGGGCAATGAACACCAACTGTGGAGAACTTCAAGGTCGCAGGAGCAAGTATTACCATATCAACAGGTAGAAAATTGGGGTTACTTGTGGCTCAGTGGCTATGGGCACTTAGTGTTCAGCGGTTTAAAAAGTTTTAGAGAAAAAAAAATCAATTTCTCTGAGAGAAAATCCAAATTCATGTCCAAACCTGCAATTCCCAGCCTCATCAAAGGCATCTCCAAGGAAAGCACATGCAGCATAATGCTCATTTGTACTAATAGCTGTAACCAGCTCTACCACCTGTGTAAATTAACACCAATCAAAATACAATAGTTATTGACTGATTGAAGTGGCTACAAGCTATGAAACAGGAATTTATTTGGGAAGAAAAGGCTTTTTTCTTTCGTATGTGTAACAGGAAATAAAGGATGTTTAGATTTTATGGGGAAGGTTATAGTCAAAATTAGTTGTTGAAGATTAGCAACTGTGGTATTGAAACTTAAAACTGGTGCTCCTTCACCCCTATTCGGCAGGTGAGATGAGTTGTGATTTCAACCAGCTTGCAGTTTCCTAATTAAGCATAAAATTATTTAACACTTTTTTTTGTGGATGAGTAAGTGGCCAAATCTCATGAGCCTTCTTAAAGTACAGTTAAAGCTTTTTGCCCTAAAAATATATTCTCAGCCCCTAACTGTTGAATAGCACTTTTTTTATTTTGATAAAAATGGTAAACAACATAGAAATGAAAGATGGTAAATTAGTACTTCTAATGATAAATACCTTTTTCATAGAATCCTAGAAATTTTGGGGTTGGAAGGGACCTTAAAAGTCATCTAGTTCCAACCCCCATGCCATGCACAGTGACACCTTCCACTAGACCAGGTTGCTCAAATCCCCATCCAAACTGACCTTGAAGACTTCCAGGCTTGCATTATCCAGAGCTTCTTCTCTGGACAACCTGTTCCAATGTCTCATGAGCCTCTTAACCCTCTTAGTTTCTGTTACCTGTTTGGCTCCTTTCCTATGTGAAACCAAACTCAATCAAAGACAATCAAGGTTATCATTGATGAAAACCAGTAGTCTTACTGATTCAAGTGAAGTTAAGCTGAGTCTTAACAAAATACACCTCTGTCATGAAAAGATGACAAAAATGAACGATGTTTTCATTTATCCTGAAGTAGGATTTTAAACACACTGAACCATTTCATTCACTTTTTTTTTATCCAGAAAAATTTTTTTTTGCTTGTGATTAAAATCCTATACTTTGGTGTATGCTTCCTACAATATATCCTATTTTTCAGGTGCTGGAGGCAAACCCTGTGGAATATTATTCCTTGCTTAGTGTGTGCCAGACCATATTTGACACAGTCCATTACACTGACACAAGATTTAGCCTTCTGATAAAAGAAGCAAAATCTTCAGCTGGACAAACAGACTTCGATAGCTTTTCAGAATGAAAAATATCTGTTTTTTTTAAAAGTCTGCTAGTATTCATAAGCCCAGAGGTTGTGTTTGTGGTGCCTGTGCTAGCATTAAGATATCATTTAAAAGCCCAAAGAAAGGCAAATTATTATATTAGCTGTATCTCCAGGACAGTTATAGAGGTACTGATTACTTGCCCTATCTTCTACAGACAACAGGAACTTCACCCTACAAATCAGACACTCTCATTTAAGAGGAGTCTGTCTCCCTGCTTAAGAGATTACACTGTTGAAAGGAAGTCACTGTTAGAGAAAGTATTTCTTCTTAAAGCAATATCACCCAAAAGAATCTGGATGCAAACCTGAAGTGCCCAACTATAAATGAAATAGCATAAATAAATGAAATATAGCATGAATGAAAAAAAGTGAAAAATAGCATAATTGAAATGACATTATCGATATCAATGTCAACTAATAATAGAGTTGGAACGTTGATGTTAAGGATAAACACTGAAATAGGATATTTCACAATCATTCCCAAAGTGGTTTCAATTTCACTGAAGATGGAAAATAGCATTTTTCTAAATTACCTTTTAAATGTAGTACCTTTTTTAATTTCAGGGGATGTCAATGGTCACATTGGAGTAAAACAGCACCATTGCACTAGGACTGAGAGCACAGGTCGAAGCCATTAAAAGGACATATTTTGAACCACGTGTGACCAATAGATTACTTCATTCACTGCAATTGTTTGCATTTAGTTACCTAATTTGCAATTCGTTAGTCAATTATTTGCATTTAATTAAAGAACAGAGAATTTTTAGACAGATCTCTTCTTGAATACGCAGAGCTGTGCCTTTCTAGGACACATTCTCTTGTTCTATCTTTTGCATTCCAGTTGTGTTCACTTTATTTGAAGGGTTTTTTGTATGAAACATTTTGCCAAATAGTGCAGGGCAAATTACCAGGCTACAGTACTCTGCCCTAATTAATTTATTTTTCATTTTTTCAATCCTTTTGTGACCCATGTTATGACTTCAACAATCATTTTATGTCTATATTTACCCTGGAAAAATATCAGACCAAGTCAAAGTCTCTTCCAGCTTTAGAGACTTGGTCTTCTTGGTTCTCCTTTTTAATTGACTTTTTTTTGTTACGTGTTATTTCACAGAACATTTAGTTCATACTTCATAATTTCTGTAGAGTATCGGTCTTTAATCAGACCAGAAAAAAACCTTTAGAAATTAAAGTATACACATTTTAACAATGTTGATCTCACATATATAAATGTGACAAAAAGGTACATCTCACAGGACATATTTTCAGAAATCATAGACTGTTTGAATATGCTTTTTTTCTTTATTCATTAATTGATCACATTTTACATCAGCATTTTCAGTTTTCCCTGAGAATAATTCTGAATGCTACTAAATGCTACTAAATACCCAGTAGTGTTCAAGATTCCCCACATAATTTGTTTTGGGGCGGGAGAAAGCCTTGAAAGATTTCAAGATGTCACTACCTTTTGAAAAGTTGGAGTAACTGGGTTTGAGTTGTAAAATGAAGCAGAAGCGAGACATGGAGAGGAAATCTCCTGTGAGGTTTGCATTTGAAAATTACTTGCTTTGGTTCTAATTCTCTATTTATTCCATTTTAACATGCCTAGCATCTTGATTATCAGCTTTACACACTGTTTCACTTATCTGAAGGCTCAATATCTCATTCTGTGTAGATCATAATAACATTGTTCACCCAGCCCTTAGCTAATTCAGCTTTGTGATGGACAATCCAAATTAGAACACAGTAGTTATGAGTATTCACTGTTGGTTTGCATGCTCTGGATTTAGCTTCTCAAAATGTCACGTGTGCCACTGTGGGCGTGCAGCTGAGAAGAACTGCATGGGAGCTTATGGCTCATCGCTGCCTATTTAGAGGCTTGGTTTGCCTCCTTCTTGTATAGGAGACCCCCTTTAGGACCCCAAAATTTGTTCAAATATGTTCAGATTGGGAAATCATACTTGCTGTAGGCCTTTTATCCCAATTTTCCCAAATTATCAGGTTTTTTAATGTAATAATGAAAACAAGTAATTCTTCCAACTTGGTACTTAAGACAGCCTTGTGGCAGCTCACATAAAAGGTGAGCATTAAAACAGCTGACCGTTTCCAAAGGATGCCAGTGCCTTTCTACTGCTCTTGCTCATAGAGGCTTCCAGGCCATACATGATCACTGCTGTTTAATTCCCCTGCTGTGAGACCTGAAGCAGTATGTGTGCAGAGTCAGGCAGTAGGTGACTGTTCATGACTTTATCTCCCTCCTCAATGACCTCCCTAATTTCCTGTTGCTCTTCATTGTGTTTTTTCATAATTTTCTCCTTTCTTTCTCTGTAGTTCTTCCTGCCAGACCAATTCTGCACCCATCAACTCTCTCCAGGGCTGTGCTGGCCAGCAAATGTTTGCTTTGTTCTGAGGATTTTCTCTAGTGTGTCTAATATCTGGCAGAAAGGAGAAACTGTCTCTTTTAAAAGTAGAATTGAAGCACTGTCCAAACAGAGCTCTTAGGCACAGCCCAAACCATAAGCAAATCGATAGGACTCCTCATTTGTTCACATGATTACAATTAAGCATATCCCTTAATGCTTCCCTGGGTGGGTGCCAAAAGACAGCAGTAAATTGAGCTGAGATCCCAGAAATTACAATCCGTTTACAGGGGCAAAATCACCCTTTGTATTAGCAGATGACACACACTCTAGTGCAGAAAAACACATACAATGGGGAGTCTTTTATTTCCATTTCTACAAGTATGGTCCTTCACCCTACAATTAAATAAAGAAAAGAAAGAGAGAAATCCAAAAGAAGCAATGGCTTGGCACCTTTGCTGCAAAAAATTCCTTACCGCTGAACATGGTGGCTGAGCTCTCAGGTTACATTACATCAAACAAAGACTCTCTAAAGAAGCAGCTCAGCTGCATGAAGATCTTAACAATTAGAACAGAAAAGGAGAGACAACAGATTCTAGAAAAAAAATAAAAGGGAGATAAATTGAGCTCTGATAAGTCAAAATAAGAATTAATAAGTCCTAAGAAACAGCAATTCTGCTTTCTTCTTTGCTGCAGTATACAAGCACCTTCTAGGAGAATATTAGAAAGTAAACCAAACCTTTTATGAGTGCTTCATCTGCCTCCTCATTCTGTCCTCGAGGAAATAAGCATGCCCACTTTAATGTTCAGTTGGGTAAACTTTAGAAAAATGCTGCCACATCTTTCCAGCAGAAAGAAAGGAATGACGAGGTGGTGGTGCCTGGTCACCCTAGGCAGTGACAAAACTCTGCTTGGGTGCTGCAGGTCTCAGTCTCGTATTTTTCCATGGTAATGCCAGCCCTTTCCAGCCCAGGCTGCCTTCATGGAGGTGACACAGCAGGATGGCTGTTGACAGGGGTTTCTAGACTTAGCTAGACTTATAAAATACCTTTTCAGCTGGGACTTTTCTGTTTTAAGCAGAAAAGGAACACATTCCAGGGCAGAACTAAGTAGTTCTGTATTTGTATTAGAGCAAATCAGATAAAGAAGGTGGCCTGGGGACAGATCTGGAAGAGATGCAGTATGTAATAGTCTTTGATATCAAGGGCAATGTCAGCTTGGGTCAGTCAGAAGAAGCTCTATGAGGAAAAGCCATAACCTTCAGCCAAAAAATTTCCTATTATATAATCCAAGATTTTATTTTAATTGTTTATTTTCCAGGATTAGATTCTAGACAAAGAACACTGCATTCTACCTTTAAAAGTCTCATAAATTGTTTCAGTTTTCTTACTTCCTCCACAGCTGAGATGTTTTCCTTAGGGGTATCTCTCCAAAATGCCTACAACTTTTATCTCATAAGCAGCATGTTAATGCCCTCATCCTTTCACTAAATTCACTGCTCTTCCTCTACCAAGACATGATTTGCATTTGTCTTCTCAAATGTTTTCAGATTTTGATTTTTGTTTTTCCTTTAAGCCTGCCTTCCAATTCTCAGTGATACTGACATTTCCCTGCTGAAACAACTGTTCTGGTTTCATTGTTATCTTTCTTTACTACAACTTGCTATCTTTGTAATTTCAAAGTTTCTCCCTTCTCATTAGCTTTTTCCCTCTTCCTCACATATCTCTGGTTGCCTTATCAAAATATTGACAAAATGCTTTCCAAGAACCTGGCAGATGTTCAATGCATCCTGACACATTATTCTCCTGGCAGACATCTACACAGTTGAAATCCTTTCTTCCTACCTTCTTCCAATTTGGGATGAATCTGTGAGATATTTTCTAAAGAGCCCCATTCTCCTGACCTTTTTGTTTGGTATCTTATTAAGAATCTTAATAAAGACAGGTCACACCTACTTACCCTCTCTCTTTATCTCTGTCTACACAACGAGCCCCAAGTGCATATGTGCATATATGTTGACAGAAAGTAATGTAGTAGGCAATAACTTTTATCCGTATTTCCATGCCAAATATCTCAAGACAAGGTAAATCACTTTACATGACCATTCCACAGATACAGATTATTTTAGCACGTCTGTTGTTCTGACACTGCAGGACTTCATGTTTGAATTCCTTGATTTTTTAATGGTTTTTGGTGCTCTTAATCTCATTATTCAGAGATTGTTCAATAATATGGAGGTAGACATTGTTCAAGAAAGACTCTATTTTGAACTTTTTTTCTTTTACTATGTCATTGGGTAGAAATTATTTGTATTCTAGAATTTTATATTTTACTTTCATATTAAGTGAAAAATACTTTTCTGTGCATTGTAGAGAAAAGCAGAGAATACATTCATACGGTTACACACGTATCCAGGAGTGTGGGCTGTGCGTCTTGCCTGTCTGCAGTAACACTTGAATGCCTCTGTCCTTCTCTGGGGCTAGCAAGTAAATCCGTGCATTTCAGTATGTTACATGTGGAATAGCTGACAGCAGTGTCTGACCAGAGGCACTCAAGAACTGGAGACTCTCACTCCTTTTCCTACTCTCTCTCACAGATGCCAAACGATGGGCCAGACCCTCAGCGGGACTCTGCACACAAGCCTCAGGTTCAGCACTTTAAAGGATGACAGAAACACTTTAAGTCAGATGAGCCCTCAAAACAAAACCCTTTGTTTTCCTTTTTTTTTTTTTTTTTAATTGCTTACAGCAGCCCATGTCACACATACAAATACTTTATATGATTGAGTCCTCTGTGGCCCAAATATGAATAGACTCATCTTTGAAAAAATCAATAAGAATGTTTTTATCCCCAAGTCCTATTTCTGTAAATAATTTACATGTAACTTGCTAT
This sequence comes from Bombycilla garrulus, assembly GCA_013400315.1. Taxonomy (NCBI): domain Eukaryota; kingdom Metazoa; phylum Chordata; class Aves; order Passeriformes; family Bombycillidae; genus Bombycilla; species Bombycilla garrulus. The sequence continues at coordinate 57,972 of VXBU01013112.1, read as the reverse complement.
CTTTTGTAGGATAATAACATTAAACTCTTTAAAGAAGGGTGCATTTTGGGATCAATCCTGAAAGAATCAAAAACAGATTGAAATTTGAGGTCAGGACTACAGGTGATCATAGCAATCAGTTTCAGAGCTGGAAATTAATATAAAATCATCAAAAAGGAGTCACAATTTCTTCTGACCCGAGTACCAAGTCCTCTTGTCAGCTATCTTGAAGAATAAGGAAAGCTCTTCTATTTAGCAAGTGGAAGAGCATGTCTGAAGAGCAGCAAGCTGGCAGGGCAGAACAGAGAATATGCCCAGACAGAATTTGGGAGAGGAACCTGGTTAGCTTGTCCCAGAATCAGAATGGTTCCTGATAAATTATTTAGGTTAAGTAAGCTGAAGGAAAATTCTTTAGATATGTCTGGTTTGAATTTGTAGTGGAGAAACTTGGAGCTTTTAGGCACAGCTGGTATCCCTGTTCAGTGAATCATCAGAAGGGCTGGAGAAAATGTGTTTCTTTCTGTGTGCACGCTGATGATGTTAAAATAAAAATTAACAAGGGTGCCTACATGGTTAGAAGTAGATTTCAGATTTTGGTGAAGCTCTGCGTTTTTAAACTTCCTAGCTCAAAAGGATCATTATTCCATCTGGAGCTCTAAAAATCTAAAAATACAAATGCTTTTGTGGTTAGTCTATCATCACTGTAACAGTATAGAAGGAGCTTCAGTGTGAAAGCACTTGAACTTTTCTGTTCCATTCCCTCTTGCCCTGCCCAAATAAACCTGATGGCTGTATTTTAACCTTAAAAGGTATGTGTACAATATAAAATCCTTCATAAAAAAACCATTTAAATTCCAAACCAACACATAACTGAATATGTCTAGCAATAGAGCCAAGCATGTGCTTCATTGATAGATCAGGTTTCTAATGAAGAACAGTTGTTTATGTTATCTTATCATAAAATGCCATTTTTTGCTGGTAACAAATAAATATCCTTTGAAAAGCTTCCAAATTGCACTTGGATAGCAGTTATTTCACAAATGCACCCAACTCATATTTTAGCAAATTTACAAAGACACATTCATGTTTTCACTTGACAGCAAAAATTATTTACATACCATGTCAAGATAACTTTCTACAAACCTTCTTGTTTACTAGTCAAACCTGCAGGTAAAAACTTCGTTCAAGTGGTTGGTCTGGCAACATAATTTGGCACTCTATATCTATTAACTTGTGTTTCTGCTTTTTCACAAACAAGATTTGCCACAGATCACTGGTTCAAACAAGGAGCCTAAATGAAGTATCTCAAATTAAGTTTGAATTGATTCACATCGTAAACCAATGAACCAGCAAATTTTCTTGTGTGCGTTTCCATGTGCAGAACTAAAATACTTACATGAGATACTGTCATACTGGTAATAAGGGTCATTGGATGAAGAAGACAAATTTCCTCATTTGTTTTCCCTTCTCATTTTCTAGGAGGAAGAAGCACCTAACATCCCTCCCTCTTTACCTTCTGCTAAACTCATCCAGGTTAAAAACATTAAATCTTACAAAATCTCCAGATAAAATAGCTACATGAGGAATATGGAATCTACATCAAGAAAGGGACATTAATTTAATTGATATCTAGTTTCAATATAATAAATGCATGACTGTGGTGTTTTTAAGGAAAGGCATGTTTCTGCTTACTTTTTTAATGGAATAGTCAGTCAATTTTACTTCTATCACTGAAAGGAGTAAATTTAGCAGACAAAAAATATAGTGGAACATAGAACTACCTAAACTGAAAATGCTGATGTGATGCTTTGAAGCCTTCTGTGTTATTTTGAGAGTATCTGCTATTGCCACAGTCCAAATATCCCACTAGCATTTCATAGAAGTGTTTGAACTCTTTGCTTAATAAAGAAAAGCAGAGACAGGCTGTTGAGGGTTTGTGCTGAGGAGGGCATGTACTTCTATGTAAGCACATGTGTGTTTGCATGTGTTTCTTTCTTCTGTGGAGATTATGAGCTGTGCAGGACTAGAGTGCTTAATTGAAAAGATAACAAATGAAGAAGCAGCTGTTAAGTATGGCACAAAAATTGCTCCAAGCAGTTAAGGCTGATCATCATGATGGAAATAGCTTTTTGACAAGCTTAGCATTCCTGTGACAATAATTAAGAATCAGGTTTCCACCAAAAGGCTTTATAGCCAGAAGGGGTTGTAAATCAATGGGCAACATTTTTATCTTGGAATGAAAATTAATTATTCAGTGTAGAACATGCTTTCTCACACTTAACTGCGTGTAATGCCTCCTTTATTCTCCATCTTAATTCAATCAATATACCATTGTTAAAGGGGTGTTTGTCAGTAGTGATTCACTTTTGTTAAAAATTACCATAAGAAAATACGACAAAATTGAATGGTTCCTAAATTAACCCATAGTTCAGATTTTTTTTTGGCAGAGGGTTGTTAGCTGTTAAGTACTCTTTGACAAGGGTGCGGATATGAGCATTTTGTTGCACCCTTTGAGCTTGCATAAGCACATAAAGGGATTGAATAATACATGAAAAAGAAGTGTAGGATTTTCTGAAGTGTTCTACATGGCTCTAACTTCTTTCTCCCTTTTAAGCTAGTTAGAAAACATACTGAATTTAATTGGAGCAGTTTCAGAGCACCAAAGACTTTTGAAAATCTCATTCTTATTGAGAAGAAATAAAAAATGTTCTTGCCTTTTTGACTATTATATGGAAATGAAGGCATCTATCAAAGCTGTCATGACACTTACAGGGAAATGATGAGACTATGGGGAATTATCCAGACTGTTTTGACAAGCTCTACAGTCTGAAAATGGGCCTGGAAATGTCCTCTTGGCAAGAAACATTAGACAACATAAGCCTCCACAAGGCCAGCTTTTGTCTAACTATTGCCATTGGTGTTTTCATCTTCAGCAGTAACAGAGATGATAGGGAAAAAAGAAAAGTACTGGAATTAATGTTTAATTTCATTTGGGACTCCAATATTTTTCCATTTTCCCCATTTCTTCTGTGGCCCTGAGAGGCGCATTCTGATTTTTTGCTAAACCATGCTTTAAATAAGATAATATTTGGTAAAACACCAGGAGTGTGAGAGTAAAAGTTCTTTGCTTAAAGGAGTCCCATAATGTTGTATCACACAGTGTAAGTTCATTATGGTACTCACTCTCTTAAGCAAATATGATCTTCTGGCAGATTAGGAGAATTTCTTAGAGGGCAAGAGGTGCAATTCCTTCAAGTCTTTTTTGTCATCTTATGGGAGTTTCTGCTGCAGCCAAGCACTAAAAGAAGCACTGGTGAGTCACGAAAGAATGCCCTCTCTCCATATTACAGAATTAATTACCTTATAAAGCCTCTTAACCTTATATCAGTTTGAGCTAATGCTGACTCTACTCACAACACATGAAATTACAGAGGACAAGCAGAGCCCTGGATTCTTGTTCTTGCCACAAAAATGCTCCTGCCTTGCTGCCTCCTAAAATGTCTCCTTCATGAGAAGATTGTTCAGTGACCTAGCACAGGAGGGAGACGTCCATCCACATCCCTTCTCATTTCTGGATGTTCATTGGTAAGCCTAGCACCAACACCAGCCTCTGAGATACTCCTCTTTGCAATCAGGAGACTGAACTGATTCATGCTTTTAAAAGTCAAGAGAGTACGTGGTATTCCATGGCAGACGGGAATGCTGTGGGAGGAGAGTAAAGCTACTGTGCCGTGTTCTGAAAATGCTCCAGGTGAAATAAACTCCAAAATTGTTGGGTTTCCATACTTGGTCTAGGAAGTTGATTTAACCACCTAAGGAATCCTAATATGTTTATCCTCCCTTAAATCTGACATCTTATTTGAACATCAATATATGTCTTTTACATGCAGAGCTATCACTTGAGCGGCAAGATATCACGAGTAATCAAAGACAAACATAGCCACAATTCCCATTTCATCTATGAGCACCTTCTGGGATATGGGTCACAGTGGTGCTGGAAGAGACTTCTGTGCTAGATTTCTTTTTTATTTTTTTAAGAAACCTATGGTACAATGGAAATAATAATGCCAGCTATCAACCCAAGAATGTGTCTTTCTGTACTGCCTAAATTTTGAATTTAAAAATCCTTTTGTCCTTTCCTATCCTGTTTTCCACCTCACTGACCACCCGCATTTCTTCTACATTGACTCTTCTAAACAATTAGCTGAGAAACATTCCTTGCAAATACCTCCCCAGCCCAACACCTTCACTCAATTGGGATATTGCTTCCTCTTCAATCAGAATGACTTGTTTCTGTAGGACTACCCAAAAGGAAGACGCCTTCCAAGAAAACTGAGACTGGCCCTGAGATAATCCTCCTTTGTTCATCAGCTGCTTCACCCATTTTGAAGAGAGTTGGGAAGGAAGCAAGGAGAGCACGTGTGTAGATCAACACATCTTTTAAAACATAGAAATGTAAGGATTTGACTTTATGTTTAAGTTGACAAAAATCTTTAACTTCTTTGCCACTCTGTGAGCTTGTTAATACAGCAGATTAATGGCTTCTGCACTGACTCATGGTTTTATCCTCAGTGTCAAGCCAGAAAATGAAAGAGAAATAAACCACCCAGAAAAGATCAGATAATTTCTGGTAGACAAAAAAAGCCACAAACAAACATGTGAAGTTCAAAGAAAATGCATCTATTGTTAGTCCAGGCTATTAGTGCCTGCTGCCGTTCGGTCCAGTTGGAGGGAGCAGAAGACTTGCAGGAATCACATATTAGGGCAATATGTTTAATACAGAGCCAGAGGAGAATGTTTCTGGCATTTTTTAATGGATACAATAATGTTGCATCACAAAGCTGTCCTTGAGTTTTTCTTTCAAGGGAACTGCCCTGGAGTTAGTTGCAAAAAAACCAGTGGTCTGGAAATTATGTAATTTAAACATGTTTACCTCTGTGTGTGCCAGTATTTGCAGCTGTCGAAGTGAGCAGAGCCCTGTCCTACTGAGGCTAATTCCCCTAAATTAAAAACTGCTTCTGTTCCATACACTCCCACATGTGTGTAGCCTTTGCCGACCAAACGTGGGAATTTAGAACATTTTATAAATACTTGCAAATAAAGAGAGGCAAAATTGTTCAGTGGGAGAGTCCTTTAAAAAAAAAAAAAAAAAACCCAAAACATTTTCATTTGACATTATTTTCAGGAATATAATCCAATTTTGAGCAGGGAAAAGTGGAAGCATTTCATGGTCTTCCAGAATTATAGTATATCAAAAATTAATAAGTTACTCAAAATAGATATTTCAAAATAATTTAAATTCAACTTGTGGGCTGTAAAACTTAAATGCAACATTTAAGTACCTTCACTCATTCTCTTGATATTTAACAAGACCTTACAGCTATTGAAATTTTCTTAGTTTGGCTGGTCTAATAGATGAAAAGGTTAAAAGAAAATCATGTCAGAAATTCCAGATTTTCAGCTGTTTTCAGTGAATCAGGGGATAAGTTGGTAGAGTTAAAATATAAGTTCCTATACTTCAACTGATTCTTTAATAATGTTTAAAATAGACTAATCGTTATTAAAATTGTACAGAAAGTCAAGGCATTTCTATCTGATTTTTCATAATTATTGTTACCAAAGGAATATTTTCTTATGCTACATTCATGCGATATATGAAATTACGGACACTATGTACTAACTATAGAAGCTGATTGTGATTTTTATTAATTCCACTGTATGTCAACTGTTCCTGTTTCAATTTACTGTGAAAATTCACCAGCAGAGATGAACCATCACCAGTGCTTAGTGTATCACCAAGCACAAGGGTGCTAATGCACAAAAAATTATAAACTACTGTGTGCACAAGCACTAAATGCAGCCAAATAATATATTTGTGGTGTGAAATAGAGAGGGCAGCAGAGAGTTTACCTGGACAGTACTTGGAGCTACATTTTGTATTGACTCAACTCCTTGCTGATTTTATTTATGCAAGGTCCTGCAGAGAGGGTCTCATGTTCTGGACCTCTTTAAAATGAGAAAAACTCCAGATGACTAAGACTAGAAAATAAACTGACATGCTTGCAGTAGAAATTTATGAAGAGATGATGTTAATCTGAAAAAAATTGAAAAGAAAGGATTCAAAAAAGATTTTTCACTCCTGCTGATGACACAGAAATCCATAAATGCGGCTTTTCCATGTGAAAAAGTGATATGCAATATTCACTGTGGTTTCACACAGTTGGGTCAATAAACTTCCATTAAGTATGGACAAGCTGTCCAAGTGACCCGCTGCCCTCAGTTCTGCAGTATGACTTGGCCTTAGCTGTCCATATTAATATGAATTTTAACCCTTTGGTTTGGCGTTTTAATTCTTCATCCATTAGTCTCACATTTCTGTATTATCAGTTAGTACTATTGATTTTAAAGAATACGTACAGTCAATTTGCACACATGTATTTGCAAAGGTCAGCAGAGGACACAAATGTGATTTCTGCAAGAGGTCCAGACATTGCTTTCTGATGATTTTTATTACCTATCTTTCTGGCCAAGATTATTTTTTGCAAGTGGGAATAGTACTTATCATAACTGAAGGATCACTAGATGTCCTTGCAGTCTGAATTTTTAAGAGTTCATTTATGTTTTGGGGTTTTTTTTTCACAAGATGTGTCTAAATAGAAGTACTGCAATTCAGAAATATTTTTCTTCAAGCTGAGCTTCTGAGGACATTGCCACACAGCTGCTTGTGCTTTGTTGGAACACAGAAGACTCTTAACTGGCACACAGAAATTAGTGGAAGCAAAGAGTCTGTGTTTCAGCCCTCACAGCCCTGCACATACTTTATGTTTAAAGCATATAGATAAAACAAGAAAAATTGAAGCATTTGCATGACTAAAAGAAAAATTTTGCCCATATTCTTTTCTTTTTTCTTTCTTTTTTAGTCAGAAGGAAACCAGGCAGCAGAGCTGGATTTTACATTTGACTGAAATACCAGTGCTGTAGTTTCACTGTTCCCAGGCAGGAGAATTCAAAGCCAAGTTCTCTGGGTGTTAAGAAAACATCAGCCTCCTTTTCCTCATTTTTTTACTCTTTTGGTAGGAAATGCTATTGTTTATTGTTCCTGGTACACAACCTTTCTATCTAAGATCTTACTAATGGGGAGAGAAGAAATTTCTCCCAATATTTAGTATCTCAGCTTCTAGAGACCCCTGCCACTCAGAAGGAGTATATGGTGTTGCATTTTTTGTGGTGTTACCTGGGTCAGATTTGCTACTTGGAGACTGCAGAGAAATCTCTTTAAGAAGTGCCTACTGCTGGTTTCTTCCTCCTACTTTTTTTTCAATGCTCATTTCTCCTTGTTTTAGAGTTGCTGTTGCACTGTCCCAGGACAGAGTTCCTCAATCTCTTGTTATTTACAGATGGGAGGGACTTAACTCGGGATCAGCTATCCAAGGACAAGTCCTAGTCCTCTAATCCACCTGACCACCTTCTATCCATGGTCCAGTTTCATCCTGGGTTGATGGGAAAATGTTTGTTTAAATTTCCTGCAGTTCCATCTCTATTCCCTTTAAAAGCAGCAGGAAGCTGTCATTGAGCGCAAGATCAGTCTTCTCTGAATCTGTTGATATTCCAGACACCGCCATATTCTGTGTTCTGCTCTTTATGGTACTGCCAAAGTCAGTAGTAGCACTTGGTGGCACAATGCCACAATATCATGAATTTCTGAAGTGCCCCAGGAACAAAACAGAGAGTCTCAAATGTGCCTTTTCTCCTTTCATACATAATCCACACCAGACTTCTGAAGCAAACCAGATAGAACTGCTCTCCTGCTCTGTGCCTGCTTGGAGATCTAACAGTTTGTTCTTAAGAGCATAAAGTAAAAGATTTAATTTCACCACATTTCAAAACATAAGAGTGGCACAGCAGCATTCCAAATAATGCTTGAATTTCATTTCTAATTTGGAATCTCCAAAGTTTCTGTGGCCCAGTTGGAGCTTCTACCACAAACATATCCTTGGCTGTGTTTTGATCTTTACAGTATGAACTTATCTCTCATCCACCACTTCTTGCTGGAAAAAAAGCAACTATATTTTATCTATATAGCAAGAATTTTTATTTAAATAGAAAATTAATATGCATTGTACTTCAGAAAGCATACATTGCAGGATGAGCAAGAACCTCAGTGGAGCTAAACCAATTTATACACAATAGCATCTCCTACCAAAACTTCAAAGTAAAAAACTAGCCCAGCCTGTTTTTCCTTGAGGAGCTCTTTTGTGGGTTTTTACAACATAAAGGCAGGACCAGAAAAAATAGAATAAATACACGGCTTCTTTCTGTGGCCGGTCTTAAAAACATTTTTTCATGTGCCTACATCTCCACATGTGAGTGTCACACCCTCTGAGGTCTCCTGAGCTATTGTTATGCATAAGTTAAGCTCATACAGATGTATTTGCAAGAAGGAGCAGTTTCTCAAGAACAAATCACCTTTTCTGCATCAGTAGGAAAGCAGCTGATAGCTCTCCAGTGTGCTTTAGAATTCATACTCCGATTGTAAGGAGAGCTCCACAACACTCCCCACTACAACACAACTACAACACAATCATTTAGTTGGGCAATTTGAGAGGGACAACGGCTATTTCAACATTCCCAAGGGGGGTTCAAATGACTTATTGATCAATTGATTAATAAATGTCAGTGGTCAGAGGAGAGAGCAGCTCTGCTGAAAAAAATAGCTGTCAGAAGAGCCCATAAGTGCATGAGCTATTAGGAATGAAAAAATGAATCTGACAGAAAAACAGGGCAGTGATTCTTTTACATTAAATGTGAGAGAATGCACAAGATGTATTTCCAAAACTTATCAGATACAATAATGAGAAATAGCAACTTCATTTTGGAATAAAGATGGTCATGCTCATATTTTGATAGACCACATATGAAAGTTTGGAATTAATTAACTTTTCATAAAATAGGTGCTTTGAGTTATTTCTATGAAAAGTTAGCAAGTGATCCTCTAATCATACTTAAGAATTGTTTTTTTTTCTAATGAATAAGGCTGAATGCTTTTCCTAATTAACTTTTAAATTGTTATTCTTGGCACAGGTAAGGTTAAATCTAGTTTGTGTGCTTTTCCATGTTTTACTGTTGATAAAACTTTCTCCTGAAGTTTCATTGAAATGAAGTTGTAATGTAGAAGGTGCATTCTTGAAATACCCGCTGCTATTTATTATTAGTTTTCATTTCCAGATAAGGGGTGTCATTATGGTGTTAAAGATTCTTTGACAGCAGGCATTCACATGTCCCAGAAGGGTTGTCTTTATATCATTATGGTGGTAAGGGTGTAACTGAGGGACTGGGAGGCAGATCATTATCTATATGAAAAATCCTTACTCCCATGAGCTGCTTAACTATAGACAACTGAGCTATAAAATTTTGTGAATTTATACATGTTCATTATTTTCAGCAGAGTGTTTGACTGTGTAATGATTACTCACCTGAATTTATGAAATTTTTCTTATGGATATCTTAAGGATTAATCTTCCTTTAATCTCATGCTTTGGGATTTCATCTGGAGGCCCCAGACATGAGGATGCCTTTTATTCCCTTCCTAAATAGGAATACACACTCTTCGGAGGTCTGATGGACATACACAGTGTCATGAGGGGAATTGCTGACTTACAGTATACGTTGGGGAACCATACCTGATTAAATTATTTATTCAGAGTCACACAGGAAAGCCGTCCATCAGGATTTGAACCAATCCTCCCCTGTTGCCAGTCATCCCATGCTACAAAATCATCCCACCATTGTCACATCAGCTGTGTTGGTAAAGCATCTATTCCACCTGCAGGAAAGGTGCAACCAATAAGACATTTGAACCAGAATCACAGCAAAAGCAAGACCTCTGATTATTTCCTAGACAACTTGCAAGTCACAACTAACTAAAATCCTAATTACAGTCAAGATAAGAAAAGTTGGGGGTTTTATTATGCAGATTGAATGAAGTATAATGGGTTGGTTTTGTATTTATTTATCTAATTAAATAAGTTCATTCTTCATCTGGCTTCACTAGTTAGGAGCACATATACACAGAAAATGCTAAAGGAATTTGGGGACAACTTTTGTTTAAATACTTCGGTATCTCTGAAATTTAGGCAGAATGTCCCACATGCCAACTAAGCAACCTGATGCTTTATTGGACTTACTCACAGAGCATGAACAGTTTTCTTCTTTCTACAGTAGATAACGTATTCCAATATAATTCTAATAATTCTAATAATAATTTAATAAAAACACATAACACAAAAGGTATAAATACATTGCAATGACTTTTTAAGTTATTATTGCTTAAAGATGTACAAGAGTAAAATAAATTTACCAATTTGTATTTCCATATTGAGCAAGAGTAAGATAAACATTCTGCTTACTGTCCAGGATCAAAATGGATTTAACACGTCACTTCAGAACTTGATTTTTGTGTTACTGTTATTAGTAAGGAGGTCACATAAGAATCTGGGCATGCGTTTCTGTGAGAGGGGGTGCTCAAAAATCTATTCCTTATCTACAAGGCAAAAAGCAAACATTGAAATTAAAACATTCCTAATGCCATTCTCTTTAAAATACATATAAAATAATGCCTATTATTTGTGGTAATAACTTTTTGTGATGAAAAACCGTATTCTAGGTCCTCCAGTGAGGTAGGTAAGCACAGCACCAAGGAAACAATCAGTTCACACAAATGAGTATCCACATCTAAGCAGAGGGTAAAGCAATATTTCTGGGATTTCAAAAGTCAAACTGCTCATTTTAACAACAGAGCTGATCATAGTTCAGCTCTTTACAAGTGTTAAAGCATCATCTAAAATATCTTCTAGGACATTTACTGAAGTGTTTACATGCAAAATCTGAACTTTAAAGATTATACATTTAGAAGTAAAGGTCTGCTTCAGTTGCCCTACTTTTTCATCCTTTAGACAGCTAACCTGCTCCATGTGTTCCAGTATCCATAGCTAGGCTTGTCCAGGAGACATGTGCTATTGCTGCTGCTCCATAAATAAATTTTAGAATAGGAAGATAATGAATTAAGCATTAAGAACTGCATGTTTACAAAGGAAGGTTGCTTTATTTGTGCACTTCAGATTAAGATTGGTCTCTATATTTCATTTTCCCCTGTTCACTTTCAGAGTTCAGTCACTGGGAAATCAATAGCAGTTTTCTCACATGCTCTGCTTGCTTATGAGGTCTCACATGAACTTTGAAGTTTGTACAACACCAATGCCAACATTTTTACAAATTCCTGGCAACAGTCCAGACACAACCAATGAATATATTGATCTGGGAAGAAAATCTGAACAAGCCAAAACACACTATTTTTTTTTTCATTTGTTCTTTGAAAAGCAAATCTTGGATATGTTTGGTTTTTTTTATAATGTAAGTATAGCTATTTCTAAAGAAAATCTATCTATCATCCAGTGAACTCTCAGTCTTTTGTAAAGTTTTCTCGGAGCTTTAGCATATAAAGTGGTTTTAAAACTTTCCAGTTCTGAAGCAACTTCCTGTAGTCAGCGTATTTCTCTTTCCAGGAACACTGATCAAGGATTCTTGGTATTTTTATATAAAGAATAGCTCTAAAAATATAATCAAACAGTTATATCCATAGCCATAGATAACTGCATTAAATGAACTATTTGAAAATACCTTATATGATTCATGTCACCTTTTCCAAGACTGTTTTTATTTCTTTACAGCTTGAACAGATTTCAATGCCTAAAGCAAATATTTCCCATGTCAGATGTCGTAAGAAACCTGAAAATTTTGAGGAAAAAAGTAACCAAAGCAGTTCAGATATCTGTAAGAAGGAGGCTAAGGGAAAAGAAGTGTCAGCAAAATGAGCATTTATCCTTCTTCAAAGTATTTGAATGACCTCTTCTTTGAATAGGTCTTGAGGTGTTCAGTTGTTTTGGAGCATGATAATTAGAATTGGAAGCTAAATGTATATGTGCTAAAATTAACTTTTTCCAAATATCAAAATTTGAACCTTCTGCCAAATGGCAATATTTAAAATAAATAAAATGAAAGTAAATTTTAGACTAAAATAATACTCTAATGGGAGCATCTCATATACTCTTAGTGTAAAGGGAATACTAAAAACAGCACCCTGCACCATGAACTCCATCCCTGCTGCTAAAGGAAATTACATAGTACAGATAATAGATGCAAGAAGTTCTTCACTGAAATGAATCTGTCTTGGCTGCAGCTCTTCTCCTGGAGAGCAACCCTGCAGCACACCCCTCCAGGCCTTAGAAACCCTCTCCTATTTCCAGCTAGAACTTGCTCACTGTCATTTTATACCATTTCTTCTTGTGCCAAGGCTGTCCTTCAGTTGTTCCTCTGCCCCTCTTTGTCTGTCTTTGCTCAGAAGGAGCACATTTTCTATCCGTCTTTGTTCCATCATGAGAAATAAGCCCATAAGCTCTCTCCCATGAGCACCTTTGTGGCCCCTCTGTGAACATGATGTGAAGGAAAAGAAGGAAGAGGTTACTGCACAGTAAGACAAAGTATTCAAACAAAACTTTGCAATAATATTGTAAAATGTCCTTGTTTCTGGTAAAAACACCTTCCCTGAGTTCGTATTTGTCTTTTCCTTAGCCCATCCCGTTGCTTGTTGATAGGTCACTCTCTAATCAGCTAATGGAGAAAAATATTCCTCCATGTCTGCAATTTTCAGCTGATGAGTGCCTGTCTGATAGAGAAATCAATTTCATAAACCCTTGAGATCACATAATTTGTACCATTATATTTAATATAATTTTTATTTCTACCGTTCTTATTCCATTCATTCTGTTCTCCCTTGGTTTTGGTAAGAACTCCAAAATTATGACTGCAAGAAATTTTCATTTGGCAATTAAACAAGTTTAAATAAACTAAACTAAATGACTGTTCAAAGACCATTATTTAAGGAAAACTATGGCCTAAATAGGGCTATCTTTAAACAGCTGTTTTAACAAGTTTAGGAATTTTTCTCTTTTTTTTTTTTTTTCTTTAGGGTCAGTTTTTCTCAAATTTACATAGTTTTTTGCATAATCATTGTATTATTCTAAGCAGATAGAGCTGATCTTGTCTAAAAATTAAGTCGCCTGTCAATTTAAACAACTAATCTTTTTGCAAACTCATGTTGCATCTCAATCACCTTCCATTTGGCTTCCCATTTCTTCCACAGTTCTTTAAAATGCCTCCCAAAATCACAAAATTATTGCCTTTTTAAAACTTTTTAATGCAATCCAGTTATCTCATTAGTAGATAGATTTAGTGTCCTTATTACTGGATCTGTTATTTAATATTCCAATCCTCTCTATATTCTGTAATGGAAATTGTTTCCTGTCATATATTTACTGAGATTTTTTTTTTATAGCTGAAATAAAATTATTTCCACATCTATTCCTCCATTCTAGTTATCCATCAACTTTTCACTCCTGCCCAGCATTATCTTTGTTAAATTCTGAGAAAGAATATTTCTCTGAGTTTCAGAACAATATAATAACATAAATATAACATTTAATAGAAATGTTACTGATATCCATATGAAAATTTGAACAACAATCAGTTCAATTCTAAGCAAAGTTAATCTGATTAATTATTGTTAAATAATTAGCACATACAAAATGTTTTAGCATCAAAGCACGTACAAATGTTTTGTTCTCAGAGCTTTCCTAAAGAAACTAGAGAATTTTAACTGAGAAACATATTTGGGAGTTTTATTTGAGTCTCAAAGTCCAAAAAAGAACTTAAGAAACAACAGGAAGTTGAAAAGAAAGGGGGAACTAACATTGCATTGGTCTGGATGTCATCAGTTTTGATTTTGGCATTAAGTTTATTAACCACATCCAAAACCATCAAGATTTGAAAGCGTTATTCAATACAGATTGGCGGAGCACGTGTTCCCTAGTCAGTGTAATTTCCATCACTTCAGCCAAGATCCTCTCATTTTTCCCTTGCCCACTTCTGACCTTGAACCAAAATGCTGCAGCCACAGTCCTGTTGGTTCTCCAGGTACCTGTGAACTGACTGCTCCCTTCACTTAGTGCATGGTACAGGTGCATGTTCTTGTGCCCTACTGGCCTCACCAGGGACTTTTAAATCACCATTAGTTTTGAGGAATCCAGTCATTCTATGACAAAGTACCAATTTAAGCAGAGCTGAAAAGTACAGGTGCCTACAGAAAGAAAAATATCCACTACTGGGAATCACAGCTAAAGGACTTGAAGCTGGATGTGCAGGGTAACCCAGCAGTCCCAAATGGATATAGGAAATGTTGATGAGAAATTTGAGCCTCTCTCCTACACCTCACTATCTACCTGTAGCCAGGGCTGAAAGCCACAGAAATCATCCTAATTAAAAATATATACTTAGGTACCAATACACTGGCACTGAGAGCAGGTACCCAAGGAGTGGACTGGACCATTTTAACTACTCATTAACCAAAATGTGCATTTTGGAGCCCAGATGCCCATCCCAGGACATGCCGAAATTTACTAGCATGTGCTAAATACCACCAAGGCACAAGACCAGTAACTTTCTAACCTATTCATAGGTTTATTAATGTTAAAAACTGCATAATGCTTCACGAGCATGAACCTCTTTAACAGGGTATCTGAGGAAAGATTTCCCCTTTATTTAGCTTATTATAACAGAGACTTTATCTCCCCAGGTTCTTATTCCCCTAGGAAAAATACATCTTGACCCTATCACCAAAACAACTCATATAAAACACAAGCTCAAGTGTGAGCTCAAACAAGTGTAGCTCAGAGATCCAGAAGAGACTGATTGTCACCACAGGGTATAGGTGAGCAGAGGCACTCCTGTGTCCCACAGCAGCTTTTATCAGGGATAAGAGTTATCCAGCAATGCCATGTTAGCAGTACCCACTGGTCATGCTGTGCACCAGGGGAAAGAAATTTCTACCTCCCCAGTCTTTATGGTGAAACGTTTCCACAAAGGTATGAAGACTTGGAGGGCAGGAAAAAGCCCTCAGCCTCCCAAGCTGATTTAGTTTGTGTCACATAGGTTGTTGCAAACTGTTAGCAGGCCACATGCAGNAGCCTCCCAAGCTGATTTAGTTTGGGTCACTTTATATATTCTGGCTCATAGGTTGTTGCAAACTATTAGCAGGCCACATGCACTCCAGCCACAACCTCTTTTCCCTGAAGTAATCAATCAGAAAAATTGTCCGTTATTACTTGTGTCAGCAATAACAACATAAGGCAGAGAAGTCTTCAATGATACATAGCAATCATTCATAGTTTAAATTAGGCTATCTACAAAATAGTACTCTTAAGTCCTGTATACAGCTGAATTGTCAAAGAAAGAAACCATAGTAATTCATTACAAATCTGCCAGGAATCCCTGGATAAGTTACCAGCATGAACATTCACTAAATTATCCAAAAAGCATGGCTGGCTGTATTCCATCCTTTTGTTTGAGGGGAGAGTTGCTAGTACACTAGAACAGCCTTCACACCTTGGGAAAGCTATAAAGTTTCTCACATTTCAGCCATATATATATAGAAAAGCAGAATTTTGCTTGCTGAGACTACCTTTAAGTCTCAGCTTGTAAGAACAGCACATTTAAATCATCAGAGAGCTCAGATGTGTGATAAAAGTACATTTATATTTATGCTTGAAGAACACAAGTATCTTCAGTGTGCAAAGAGAGGCACAAGTTACAAAGGAGACCACTGAGACCATCATAAAACATCACAGGAAGAAATGGCCCCTGCATATCAGTCACCTAATCAGTGCCAGTTTTTCTCTCATATACACCACCAGAAAAAAAATGTTTTAAGGCAGTTTGATATGGAGGAGAGTAACTGGGCAAATTTACTGAAGGACCCTTGAATCCCAAAGAAGTTCATTTTCAAGTGTGATTGCCCTCAGAGTTGCAAGACACTTTCAGGAAATTAGAAACATGTACCCTAAATAAAGGAAACAGGGAGTCGGGAAAGACTTGGAGAATGAGGCCATGTCTTACAAACTGTCAGCTCAGACTAAAGGGCTTGGAGACTATAACACAGGAATCCTAAAGAATTACATGTCCATTAAGAAAGTATGCAACAGTTGTAAGCTGTAGCAAGAAATTTAGAAATGTGGAGTATCTCTACTGAGGAAAGGTATAAATGGGTTCTTCCTAGATCTTATTTGCCACTTACTTCCCATTTACTCAGACCTTGCAGAGAATTCATTTGGTAAACACATTCTTTAAGTGCTAGTTTCTGATTAAAATCTCACACAGATTTTGCAGAAGAAAAGGAGTTATTTCTAATTCTGAAAGTATTTGAAGCATCTGAAGTTTTTTGTAAAGGTGCAATAGCGGCAGTCTGCAAGCAGCACATCATCATTTGTGACTAATGAGCAAATTCAGATGGCACATAAATTGACAAGAAATGTCATCAATGTAAATTAACATTTTCAAGCCATAAGAAAAGAGCACCAGCTTCATGTTACAACTGAAAGAATGGCTCCATTTTGGGAAGTCATTCACTATCATGGTATAGACAATGACCCCTGTCAAAAGATTTAACAAAGTTCACAGGTCAATGCAGTGGGAGGATCTCTGCTGTCCTGACTCTTAGTAATAGTCTAATCATGCAGAAAAAGTTTTAAGTGTTGATAATTTAGTGAATGAAATTCATGCCTTTTGACCCTGAATGAAGAGACAAGCGAGATTCATCTTGTCTTCAATTAAGTTTATTTTTAAGCACATTATCTGAGCCAAAACTCGCAGGATTCTGGTATTTTTATGCCTTTATTCAAGCTGTACCATAAATTAAATCTGTAGATACTGAGTGTTGGGAAAAGTTCTTCACACAACAGCCATGAAATCCTGATTCTGCTGAAGTCAGTGGGAGTGCTGCCATTTCTTCAACAGGGCCTGGACTTCAGCCATGTTGTTTAAAGTCTCTGAGCGCTGTCTTGGCTACGCTACCCACATGCTGTTCCCAATGGGTTCACTGGCAGGAAAAAAGACAACGCTATGTAAATGCTGAATATTGCAGCTGAAGAACGGGCAATATCACAATCTGAAGAATATGTCTGAGTTCAGTTATAAAATTTCTAAGATGCAGAAGCCATTTCATTTTTGAAGTGATAAGTGGCACGCAATCCACCAGCACTGAAACCAAGCTTATGTTAAGATGCTGCATGAGAATTTCATAGCACTCTAAATGTAAAGAGTCTTGGTGTTGCTGCATAGCAGAAAACTACAAGACTCGTTCACACTATGGACTACATGGATCTGAATCAGATGCAAAAATTTCCATCCTAAAAATCTGTGATAAAGATAAGCTGAACCCAGAGAGCTACTACCTCAAATTTCAGTAAAGGAGGCTATGCAATTTAAATTGTCTACACATTCTTTTGTTTTCTTTGTATAGTGAGACAAAGGGATCATCTGTATGTATACAAAGCCAAGATTTCAGACTCCAGACTGCTTTTCTGTATGATTAGAGCTGTGAGGAGCAGCCCTGAAACATCATAGTCAGGGCCATAGCAAGGGAGTGAGAGAAGTGGATAACACCCCCATCTTGCTGCCTTTAAACCATCAAGTAAAAAGCAAAAACAATGAGCGCCAAAATATCTAAGATTTTCCCTGTAGCTTAGATAAGCTTCTGCCAGCAATAGTTGCCTTTGTGGCTGAGCTTGTCTGGCTTTCAGGGGTGTATTTACTCTATTGGCATTTTGATGCTAAATACTTTATTCCACCCCAGGTGTATCAGCAGAAAAAGGGCATTACCTGTCCACGATTTTGTGTTCCTCTACAAGAAGGCATTCTTAGTGTAGTCAGTGTCTTACTCACTCATTTTAAACACCTCCCCTAATTCAGGGGGACTATATATCTATGCAAAATTAAATACTTATGTCAACTGTTTGCAGAACAGAGCCTAAAGATAGAAGAAAATCTTGTACTGGAAATAGCTGTAGCATAAATTGTTTATATTTTGCCTTTGGCTAGATTAGTGCATCTCTATTATCATTACTATTTCATTTTAACATTATACCACTGCAGACTCAGAGTAGCACCCATAGTAATTAAATTTGAAGATTTAGGGTAGCACACCTATTAATTTTATCACTTCACTCCTCCGTGTTTCTGAGTGCAGCTCATGTTTGCCCTGCTGGGAGTCACAGCCCTCCAACCTCCATCCACCTTCCAGCCATCACACACAAACACCAGCAGTCTGCCTGTTCTGCCCTGCCCACCACCACCCGCTGGGGCACCAGGCACACTGAGCCTCCTGCCCCCAGACATGGGAGGATGATGAGGTCTAGCTCATACTGTTCCTTGCCCAAGACCAGCAAGCATCCCTGGGCCAAAGCCAGCCACATGTTAGCTGTTAGCTCAGGCTGTTTATAAATAACTTGTTAATAGCTGTATGATTTTTTTTCTGGGCTAGGCGTTCTGCTTTCTGCTTTGATAAGAGCATGTTTGTGTTTGGGGAGGGTTCCTCAAGTACATGTTGGGATCTACTGGCTGAGCCAAACTAAATCAAGCCAGAGACGTAAGCATGTGTGTGTGTGTGTGTCTATGAGCAACAGGCAGCTGCAGTTGAAAACTCCAGTCTGGCACACCGAGCTCAGAACATTTTCCCCTTGAAGTCTTCCTCCTCTTTTTATCCTGTCCTCTTTACTTCTTGCACAGAAAAAAAATATATTCCTGACTTGATTTCCTACAGGGGAAATTAATTAAAAATGTCTATTGGGTCCTCATGATGAATATGTAACTTGAAGGAAACTGAATGTAACGTTAAAGACCAAAAAGGCCAGAATTTCAAAAGTTTTTTGATGCCTCAGTTTTTAAGATTACTAACACAAACACATCCAATATTGCCCCATAAAAACAAGGGGTTCTACTTTAGAGGGGTCCAAACTCTCAAACAGCTGTGGCACATCTGTGGCAGGTATAATGCAGTCAGCAGCACTGTTCTAAGTGTTGCTGGGAGAGCACAGATGAGGCCCACATCTTCCACTCCTTCCCCAGGTGATGCCTTCAGCACAGTGGAGTTTTGATTGTCAGTCCTGCTTGTGAGGGTGTCACTGCCTTCAGGCAGTGTGGGGCTGACCTGGGTGACAGTGCACATCAAATCAAAGGTGTCCACGGGATCATTTCCAAAACCTTTTCCAGCAGAGGCCTCTCTGAGGACACAGATGCATTAGACCATATCAGACCTGCATCAAACACCTCATGCATTAGACCCTGTAAACTGACAGATGTGTTACTCCTTCACTGAGGTTTCCCAAGAGGCTGCGTAATCCTGGGACAGTACACTGGCTGTCGGGGCAGTCACCCCTCTGTCCTGCTTTGGGAGGACAGAATTTGGATGCAGCCATTCCTCAGACACCCAAAAAACCTGAGTGCTATGAGCTGCCAGTAGGAAGCCACGGCCAGATCTCCTCTTGATGTTGCCTGCTACACAACCAGTAAGCACCACTGTGGGAGTATAGCTTTGGGAGGACATTTTAGGACTGAGACACCAAGCAGAACACTGTGTGTGCTATGGAGCAGTGAGCTCCCAGCTCATTTGGATTAAGATTCTTAAGAGACAATGCCTGCCTCCCAGCCCCTGTGGGAAGCACCCTGCCTAGCTCACAGTCCTGTGGGCTGACTGACCTGTCCCATGTCCCAGGCTGTTCTGCTTTTGCACCAGCACCACTGCCCTGGCAGCAAAGCTGTGCAAGGGCAGAAAGCCTAGCACCCCCAGGGCCAAAACCACAGGGAGAGTAGAAAGGTTTGCCTGGATGCTGATGTCACTCAGAAATGAGTCACCAGCCATCAGCTGCCAGCACTGGGGAGAACAAGAGCAGCACCCCTACACCCTCTTTGCGGAGAATAATGTTTCTCTCACTGGCACAGTGCTCCTCTTTCTTAATGGCCTCCCTTAGGCTCCCAGAAAATAGCTCCTCAGCAAAATTTAAGAACCAAACTCTGGCCTTGAGGCTCCTCCTTCAGCTTTGTCATTAGCCTGTGACAAGCAACTCATTAAGAAGTATCCTGCATTTTTTCTGTATATTTCTGTCTTGGCACTTGTAAGATTACAGCATGTGACAGAGCGGATGGGCGTTAGCCTTTTCAGCCTGACAGCTCCCCATACAGATTGCTGCTTGAGCCACAGGGCATCTTCCAAGAGAAATCATCCTCCCGGAGTGTGATGGACGGACAGAAAATTGAAACATCTGCGAAGGCTATAAAATCTTGTGATAGGAGCCCATTCAGAGTGACGAAACAGTGCCTGTGAGACAGTGATCCATAGGGGCTGCCCTCTGCACGCTGCTCTGCCACAGTGTGTCGGGGTTCAGCTGTCCCTCTCCACACTCACTTGTTCCTTTTCATTAGTATGACTGAGACAAACTGGAAACTACAAGTGGAAGTTTATCCTGTCCTTTGCTGTAATCTGGGCAAATCCAAAATGCCAAGTGATTTCAAGGGATATTTTCCTTTTATGGACTGGGCTTGCATATATTATATCTATTATTATTATTTTTAAAAAAATTGGTCACAGCTGTGGGTGCTTAATAGATGTCTGCCATGTAGATTTCTACTGCCTTTCCATATTTTTATCACTTTAAAATATGTTTGCCATCTGTTCCTGCCACAGCAGTAAAAACAATCACAGTGACTCTTTACGCAGAGGCCTTAGGATGGAAGTTGAATGGAGCCTACTAGATCACAAGTGACATGATGCCAAGTACTGTGAATATAATAAGTGTGTGGCCAGATTTTTAAAGAGCGCTGTTTGTAACCCCCTTCCCTCCAGTGCTAAGGGTCATTTATATACATGTGTCAGCACAAAAATGTGCCTCTAAGAACCAGTCTCAGAATCCAAATAGTTGAAGCAACTGGTGAAAAGGCCTGAAGTTCAATGCTATGTTTTATCCTATTACACACATCTCAATTTCTAACCAGTCAATAGGAGAAACGATGGAAAACAGATCAGAAACAGAGGACTTGTGCTATAGAAATGTAGATATGAATTTCTATCCTGAGAGGAATGTCTCCTTCCCCCCAGCTCCACAGAGGATAACAGCTGATAACTTTCTAGGTCTCTGCCAAAAGCACTGCACTGAGCTAATATTGATGAAGTGGCTTTTTGTCTCCACCAAGCTAAATACCGCACTCTGGGCCAAAATATTTCTTATTGTTCAAAGACAAGGTTCTCAATTTCCTTTGATTTTTAATATAGAGGCAATCATCTGCTTCCATTTTTTAATTGCCCTCATTTCTCATTTTGTTGGAAAACTGGCTCTCAGCCAGATCCTTAAAAATCCCTCAATGATTACAAACAAGTAATAGTGAAGTGAAAGCAGATGACCTCTTTCCATGTCCTAAAATGTATTACAATGCAGATGAATGCTATTTTCTTTGGTGATTTCTTTTGTTTTTCTAGTGCTTGGCACAATTACATTCGCAGGTAGGTCAACAGCATGGAACCTTAATTCAGAGGGTACCTTTAGTTTGCACCCCTGTATTTTTCCCAGAGTTACATGCTGTCATTTCCATCCATTTTATCTGCCTGTATTTTTAAATGTGCCACTCCCTCTCATAGTCTGGGTGATGAAGCATGCAATCATGATGTTCAATTCTGGGCACACCGCAAAGAATTCCTCCCTAATATGACATTGATGTCAATGTGGAGTGATTATAATCATAGCACTGAAGTTTTGTTGTGGGAACTAGACAAAGATGAATATAAGACTCAGAATCAAGGAATGTAAAGACAAAAACTTTCCTGCCCCATTGTTTTTTCTGTTCCAAGATGTGATAAACTTCTAGAAGTACAGGGTCTGTGCTGCATTATCCCTCATACTGTCCACAAATGTTTTGTACAAACATACAGGAACCCTGCAAAACAAAGACTTGCTATTTTTCTGGCACTTTTAATATTTGCTTACATGCACCTCACACAACAGAAATACCACATCTTTCCATAACAATATAACTACCATGATAAATGAGGCACTGGTGGCACAATTCTGTATCTGTTAAGATCATTGTAAAATCCAGTGTAAAACAAGGCCTTTAGGTTTTGCTGTCAAGGACCAGGAGAGTTAGCCCTAACTCCAAGGCCAAGGCCCTCAGCTGATAGTGAAAGAATTATGGAATACAGAATTAGAGAATTCTAATTCTATTATAGAATAGCTCTAGATTTTAACAGGGCTACATAATTTATGGCACTTTATTTTTTCTCTAGTCCTAATTCTTTCAGGTGCCTTTTTTAGACCACACATATTACAGCCACAAAATATACAACATATCTACTTCAGCCATGAGTTTTTTTGACATTTTATTACACTGTGGAAAGTATTCCCAAGGCCAGTTCCCTGTGCTTGAAGCCTTGCAAATGCCCATCCCATATCTGGAAATGGCTTGAACTTGGGTACACATTTCAAACATCTCTTCTGGACACTTCAGGTCCTGTGACACCATACTGGAAGGCCTCTGGAAAGTTCCTTGATGAGAAATTCTTGATCTCAATCAACTCTTTCGAGAAGAGGTTTGAGGAATGCAAAAGTACTGAGCAAATCTGCTGCTTAAAGCTGCGGACCATGGCATGCATTCGTCCTCCAAAATTCCCTGGCATGGAGCCACATTTCATCACCCCTGACGACAAACTGCACTTTGTTCTGTCACGGGGTCCTAACTACAATGCACACAAATCATTCCACAGGAAGCTTTCCCATGTAATGCCTGTATTTTAAAATTTTTTTCAAGTTGTTCACAAGCTACTTCCTAATTTGAACCTTAATAGTTCCATGTTTATTTTTAAAAAAAAATGGTTTGGTAATGTTATCTTTTGTGCTTTCCATCAGTCACAAAGACCTTTAACAGACAGCCTGGTATTGTGGAAGCTGGCAGGTGAGCACAGACACTTTGTTTTCCTGTCTCACTTGCATCACTGAGGTTTCAGTTCTTTCTCTTGCCCCATGACACTGCCCAGATCTTGATTCTCGTGGATAAGCCACCAGTGGACCCTTCTTAAGATAAAACCGAGCAATTCTGCTGCAATGTCACAGCATCATTAGGGGCTGGAAAATACCTCCAAGATCATCAAGCCTATCTTTTAACTGATCACCCCTTTGTCAACCAGACCACAGTACTAAGTGCCATGTCCAGTCATTTCTTGAACCCTTCCAGGGGTGGTGACTCTAAGCCAAAGACTTACATTAGCAAAGCAGCAATATTTGTGAGATGGTTTAGAGCCTTTTTTTTTTTTTTTTTTTGAAGATAACTTTCTTGACATGTTCAATGCCCCTCTTTCACTGAATGAACCTACCCTAGAAGTGGGGCAGCCATTTGTTTTTAATGCTTTTTTAGAGTAGTCTATTCCTGGTGTTCAACAGAGGGGAAGTGTGAGCAATCCAAGTGATGAGCAATCATATCACTATTTCAGTACTGCCCTACATATGGGAACTGTGGTTGTGAAGGATTTTATTAGGGAAATGTGGACTCATTTATTCAGGAAGAGACAGGGAATAAAAGGGAAGACATTTATATTTCTGTAATGACTTGCATTTTATTGAAATCAATTCTATAAAAATAGTTACTTGATTGTCATTAGAAATTCCTTGATAAATTTTGTCTGATTGCAGGAAACAGACTCTTGCAAACCTTTCCTATATATTTTTATTCTTTACAGAATGATGCAACACACCTATGGAAATAGTCAATCTTTTCATTGGTTTCCTGGGTTTGTCATTATCATACTAAAGGCTATTAAAACACATGCTGGTAGCAATGACTTATTGCTGCTAAGTTTATCTTCTACCATCCAAAATCCTTTAAAGAACAGCAAAGGAAACAACTCTGCTGTTACCCAGATACAGCTTTTACCCAAACAGCTCATCCAGCTGAGTGCTGTCTGCACTAAATTTCATTTTACAGGCCAGATGTCTGATAATTAATAAATCAAATCTTCACTAAATCTTTAAGTTGATTTTTCATCTTTTTCTGAATATTAAGCTGTTTAAGTCTGAAGTTCATTCAAGCCATTAAAAATAGAGATCTAGCAATTTCTGCTTCGTACTCCAGCAGGTTTTTAATCAGCCATGCATGGCAGCATGGAGCCAGGTGTAGGAGCGGACTCTGCACAACATCCACGGTTCATTTTTGGTTGGGGTCTTCTACAGATGCTCCAGAATCACATTAGAGGCAGCAGATTTACAGACATGGTTACCCTCTCACATCTGCCAAACACACAGAGAGAACAGGCACCTTCCATTTCTGCTCCCACCCCAGGCTAGAGCACTGCAGTTGGCAAGGTGCGTGCAGGTACATCAGCACTACAAGAGGATATTGTTTAAAATTAAAAGAGGAGAGTTTTAGATTAGATGTCAGAAAGAAATTCTTCATTCAGAGCATGGCAAGGCACTCAAACACATTGCCCAGAAAAGTTGTGGGTGCTTTATCCCTGAAAGTGTTCAAGGCCAGGCTGGATGGGACCTGGAGCAAAGTGCTCTAGAGGGTGGCATCCTGTCCATGGCAGGGGGGTTGGGACAGGAAAATCCTTAATGTCCTTTCTAACCCAAACCTTTCTATGGTTCTATGATATGGTTCTATGAATAAAAAGCTACTACACCAAAGTGTATTCCTTGCACTGGTTTGGAATGACAGGGCTGTTAATATTCTGAAGCACTTTGAGGACATCCACTTTTTCCTGTTCCTACTGGGAATTTTTTCTGTTTTCCCCTGGTTTTGCGCAGTAGTTCTCGCAGTAGTACCTTCCAAGTCTTTGCTGGCTCAGAAACTCACCCCCAGTGTCAGTGATAGAAATCCTGTCTATGATTACATGGATGCTGCCATTCCAAGCTTTCATGACAGATTTATCTGGACATTTTGTAACTTTAAACAGATATTAATGGATCAAACATGTTTTGTCCCAGTGTAGGTGGTGGTCTGCTTTTCAGAAGATAAATCTGCAGGTCTAAACCTGATTTTTAAATGCTTTGCTGAGCCACAATCTGTTTAACCCTTGCAGAACTTTCTGCTAAATGGTAGCAGAAACAATAATGTTAATTAGTATCTTTTCAAAAAAATTACATTTTTTTCCTTTTGAATTATTTCTAACAAAACCAGTTGGTTTCATCTTCTTAGGCTTAACCAGGAAAACACTTTACATTTTTACCTGGTGTGTTGAAGTGCAAAATCCATGTTTGCTGAAAATACCCCATGCTTCAGTAATCTTTTCCTTTATCTCTGACATGTATTTCCATGGCCAGAACTCATCTAATTACCTGTCAGTGAGGCTGGCTTTGAGCACCTCCTCATACCAAGATGCAAGTAGACAGGTTTGTGACCATGCTTCCAGCTCCGAAGCAGGAACTGAATGCTAAACTAATAGAGATCTCATCCATAACAACACTCTCCAGTGATGCAAAATGTACAGCTACTGCTAAAAGTAGCAACCAAACATCTTCATGTTTCTGGAACATCTGGAAATATGAATAAAATCATAGATTTAAACACTGTGATTTTCTCTGCTGCAGACATTGGGAAACTAATCAATATAACAGCAGATGAAATTATGAAAAGATAACTGCAATATCTGATAACTGCAATGTATGATATGCAACAGTATTTCAATCATTTTAAGGGGATATTGTTCAAACAGGGTATTTGAAAGCTTCTGTGTAAGGAGCTGGGTGGGAAAGAAAGCACCTGGAGATTGCAGATGGGAAATCTGACACTCAACTTTAAAAGTGGACTGTGCCTGGTGTCTGTAAGAGCTACAAATGAAGGCAATCAATACGATGTACAAAATACCACTGTAATGCTCCCTAGTCTTAGATATTGCTAAATGAATACAGATGGCATGAAGTACTTTGATCAGATGGAATATGACATAGATTTTTGTCCCTAACAAAGCTTGACTCAAAACAAGACACAAAATGGAATGGGCCAGAAGGTCATGGTAACCTTGTGGTTTTATAGCAAAGTGCAGTGGGAGACAAAAATGGCCCAATGTTTAGAAGTTTTGCACATGGGTAGAGCCAGAAAGTCTGGCTGCTATCTGTTATCCTCGCATTAGCAGGCAAGGGAAGAATCGTTAATGGGGGTTTAAGGCAAAGATTGGTAACCTAATATTAGTGAACCAATATGTCTGTCACTTTTGTGTTCATTAGTTTGATCAAGCTGTCAAAACTTTAGGAGACTGAATGATGGAAATAGGTCTAGCTATTCCCATTTAATAGCCAGCACTATTTCTATCTCTGTACAGTCTGCTTCAGCATTCTTCACCAGTGTGGGACCATAGCAGTGTCAGATGCTGCAGCACTTCACACACAGGCCACGACAAGCTGTTCAATGCTTTGGAAGCAGCAGAAAAAGACTGATCAGTAAGTTATATGTCATGTAGAGAAAATACTGAGAACTCAGATTCATCTTCTGAAAATATCAGTAAGTTTCATAGAAGCATTTCTCTTCAATGCAAAATGTAGCTGCTTCAATTCAGTAATATCATTTTACAAACACCACTGGAATCATTTTCCCAGCAGCCTTTTGAGATAAATCAGAGACATAATCTCAGCTCTTTGGCACACAGCAGCAGAAGGATGCATTTTTCCAAAGACAGCAGCCTGCATTTGAGCTTATGGCACACCCTGGTTTTGTACAATCAGGCAGTGAAGTGCCCAGCAAAGTAATCTGTCAGCTTGTAGGCACAAGGCTGAGACTCTGAAGATTCCTCAGTTCCTAACATTCATTTCCAAATCAGGATATCTACAAATGGAAATGATTCTTCCAAATGAGAGGCCAGCCTTCACCACAGGATATTTGTACCACCACCTATGACCTTGATGCTTGGGACTGTCATGTGTCTGAGACACTATTCCTATCCTTAAATGCCATCGAGTAAGGGATTAGTCTAGAAATACCATCATTACTCTCTTATAAAAATCAATCCCTTGCCCTTCATAACTTCATGTCCTCTGAAAATACTTTTTCCCTATTTTGTGTGGAAACCCATAGGTGACAAAAAGCATTGCTTCTTCCACAGTGTCATTATCTCCACTATAACAAACAGTCTTTATTGCCTCAAGCTAAATGTAATATTTCAAAGTTAAGGAGCCCAAATCAATATTTTCATTATCCCCACTATAAATTACCCATTAATGGAGGCTCATTAGGAAAGGCACCATCTTTGGCTGCCTTCACCTCCGAGTGCTGCTCTGGGCTCACAGCTGGCATTGCAGGCTGTGCAGCTTTGTGGAGACTGTTTCCCCTGGAAATTATGGGGAAGCCTGCTGGTTCAGGGCTTCAGAAAGTGAGAAGGTAAGAAAATAAGGCACAGCCAGAGCTCTTTTTCCTTTAGGCGCCGCAGGAAGATAAGAAATAGGTCAGGAGTACTCACCTGCTTTGCAAGCTTCGAGCAGGAATGAAGCTGAAGGGAAGGATTCTCTTTGAAAGCTGAATGTGCATCAGGAGCATATTCTCCACCCTGGTTCAGACAACATATACTTAGTTGCCTCCAAGAAGCACAATATGGAGCTTGAAATTCACAGAGTGGTCACCACAGCTAGATTAAAATACCAGAGGATATTTAATTCTGCTGATTTCACTGAATCCTTTCTCAGATCTCTGAGGTGCCCACTAATTCCACCAGAAAAGTAAATAATAGCCAAAGTTGGCAGATTCGAGTATCAGATGACTTTTTATGCACACTGAGCTAATTAAGGTAAAAGGGGAAGTAGCTTTCCTTAATCAGCTATTTTCCTAGCATGAAGAACCTAAATATTTCATTCACAAGAAACATGTATCTAAATTTTTAATTTTTTTAAAGTTTACATTATATTTTATTGATTCTAAACTATTTTATTTAGAAAAGAAAGACAAATATAGGGATGTTAGATCAAACCACAGTATTGAAGGGAGCCATTGCTCCCTGGAGCCCTCTCATCTGGTACCCACTGGCTTAAGAGTTCAAACCCTTCATAGCTCTGACACATTCAAAAAATCTGGAAACCGGTATGCAACCATATAACTGGGTGTTTTGCACTGACTTCTCCTGTGCTTGAACACATCCAGCCTGACTATATATCAGCTAAACAGAAAAAAAACACCAGTAAAAGGAAAAACCAGCAGATAACACAGAGCTGGGGAAGTGATGAGAAACTTAATTTGAGCAAATTATGTTGCCTGGTTAAGACATAGTGATAAAACACCAGAGCAAGTCTGCATTTTTTGCCATTCATGTGCTGACCAGACCACTCAAAAATGTACAAGTTCATCTCCTATAAAAATGCTCCTAATAGACAATTTTATTTCTTCTGCAGCTTTTTCCAAGTTGCTCTCCATTAATGCCTTTTAACATATTCCTGCTGAAGGAGAAACCAGAGAAAGAAGCTGCAATACAGTGAGAAAGTAGCTGCAATACACTATGAAGGATTTCTTCGATCCCAAAACATGCCAAAGGTTTCTAGGACTGTTGAAAGAAGCAGAACAGCAATGGACATTCCTCTGGAGCAGAGGTCCTGCCCCTTTCAGTGCAGGCTCCAGGGACAGGGTCGTGTGAGCTTCCAGAAAGACACAAGATCCAAAGGACTCATAAAAGCACATCAAAGATATTTATAATTGTTCTACATTTGAGTGCAAGAAAGACACCCAAGCATGTTTGTTTCAGCTGCCCTTCTTGAAACAAGGGGTGTAAGAGGTGTTCCCACCACCACATCCCGTTGGAGAGCAGCCCCAAGCACAGGCAGAACTGCAGCTACACAAGCACTTGTATTCTTTTCTCCTTTATGCCAAAAAATATTGTTGAAGGATCAACTTCTTTATTTTTTCTTATGATATTGACAAAAAGTTTTACTTTCTTAAAGTGATGCATCATCCAAGGTGACTCAACCTTTTAAGGATCCTGCTAATTCTCATAAAACCCCTCAGCCCAGACTTGATGCCAAATGACCTGCGTTCACCTATAAGTAGATTTCCTAACTATGACATGATAAATCCATAATTCATTTCATTGATATTGTCAAAGTGCTTACAGCTATGCCTTTTGTGCCAAGTAAAGGAAGAAGCCCAGGTGCAACAGATGTTAATTTGGATGAGGAAAATACAACTGAGTCACCTTCTGAGTTACTAAGACAAACATTTCTTGGTTTATGTCTGTGATGGACCAAACTTTTGATCTCAATTATTTTGACTGAAACATTTCTTAGGGGAAAACAAAGTGCTATTTTATTTAAATTTTCTTTCTGGAGATATCCAGACTGAATGAAAAAATACTTTTCTTATTCTTATTCAACCCAAACCTCCTCATTCTAATTAGATCAAAACTAAAAAGGAGTTACAGATCTCTCTCCTCGTATTTATAGTTCAGAAAATTCACTTTTTTGAGGGGAAAATAAAAGGAATACCCGTTTCAAACTGTCTAATATTTCCACCTGGAAAGCACCGTGTCACCAAAGAGAATCTATTTCTATCTTCTCCATTGAATACAGTGACCTCACTCTCTAACCTCCAGGTTTCCCCACATGTGCTCCTGCCTTTTCTTTCTCCCATACAGCTCCATAATTACACATTATATCCCGAATCTGTTTGTGTGGGTGACCATGGAGACACAGCTGAGTGCTGGGGTGAGCTGTTACCTCATCCTACACTCAGGGACAAACAGTCTGCTGCTGTTGCTGCAAACAAACAAAATATGTGACATTTGCTCTATCCTAGATGTTCAAAGCTGCCTTTTTGGTTCCTCTCTCTAATCTGTTTGACATCATGGCCTCCAATTTGAATTTGGATTTAAGGCAATTTGAGGCAAACATATTTACTTTTGGATGCATTTGCACAATTGCAGTCCAGCCATAACACATATGAGGGATATTCCACAACAGGCATCCAGACTGAAGTCAGGAAGGTAGGTTGGGCAGAGGTCCAAGTTCTTTAGAAAGCTTGTCCTCAGTCTGAAGGGTACCTCAGAGGACTGCCATGGGGAATCTGTTCACCTGTGGACAGGCAGATGAGGGCCTGAGCAATCCATCCTCTTTCCCCACAGCAGGCAGAGAGTCAGCAGCAGGAACAGATCTTGCCTCCAGCCTCCCATCTCCAGAGCTCTCTGACATCTGCCAAGTCATACCTCTCTTCCCAGTGGCACAGAAAACCTTCAGAGTATTCTATGTTTGTATTTAACATGATAAAAAATCAACTGGAAGGAAAACCCCTTACATCCAAACTTGCTATTTGTTCTGCTGTCTCTACCCCTACTACAGACCTGACAATGAGTTGAGTATGAACATCATGGGAATCTGAGGCGGTGAAGCTGTAAATACCCCTAGGACAGCTTGAGTAAGTCAAGTAAAGAGCTAAGAGTGCTCAGCACCTTGGCATGCTGCAAAATTTAACATTCTCATTTTTAATTTCCACCTTCAGATATTTCAAATTATTCTTAGCAGCATCCATGCTTCACACCACAGTTTTACAGTTATTTGCAGAATGTTTCATATTCTGGGTAAGAGTGTGTTGATCTGTTACCTTCCTTTCTGCTTAATTTTATATTTCTTCTTCTTGGTGGTGACATTTTAGCATTTTTTTTCTACTGCTGTTTCCTTTGGTTCTGAGCAAGCCTTAAGTTCAGAGTACGATCACAAGATTCTGGTCTAGTCGTCAACTCTCCAGCAGCAATATTTCCCCACAGCTGACCATCCAAAATGAACCTTCATTGCTGTTCAGTGACTCCAGTCACTGCACTGATTCATTTGTACTGTCGGAAATCCATACATGTTTGTATCCAGATATTTCAGAATTGATCTATGCCTTCAGGTTTCATAAGCAGAGACACTCTGGAAAAAAACCAACACTGAGACTCGCCATGAGTGCTCACAGGAGCCACGTTCCCTGTTTGCCTCATAAATCTTCACTGGCATACACAGCCATGGGCTCAATAATACATTATTTACCTGAGCAATTACCACTGATCAACAACTCCCATGGAGAATTCTTGTGTGGAGAATTCTTTTGGGGGAGGGGAGCTGAATACAATGCATGCTGAAAACCTCCAAATGCTGTTTATTTAGATGGGAATAGCTGATTTCTCACAATGACTATTGGGGCAATCACAGTCTCTTTCTAGACATTCCTCTTATAGAAAAGAGATGGCAAACTCCCATGAGTTATTTGTGAGTTGCTCTCTGCTGCAACTGGAAGTACATAAAGAAGACATTTGTGGTAAATGTACATTACAACTCCATCCCATCATTCAAACCTGCAGAAACAGTCAAACGGGAAAAAAATTTCTATCATGCATTGCTAAATAATATAAACTCTGCATTAATCACAATAAAAGGGAATGTTATAAAAGGAAAGGCAACAATTGCAGCTACAACGTCCATCAACCCACAAGCCCCGTCTATTTTATCCCTTCCTTAGAACAACAGAATAAGGAATATATATTTCACTCACTGCTGCTATTGCCATTACAGTCAGAATTACAGATAGAGGTCTGTCACTGAGAGAAGCAGATAAAGGTTGTAAAACATCAGTTTTGGCTGGCAAACACGAGAAAAAGCTAGCACTAGGGAAAGCTGATAGGTGGATAAGGAAATTATAATATGAGACACAGACTGTAACTTTGGAGTAATAGAGAAATTGTTTCATGGGTTTGGGGAGTTGTTTTGTTTTTGTTTTGGGGGTTTTCTTTGGTGGTTTGTTTGTTTGTTTGATGTTCTGTCATGCTCTTATCTGTTCTCTGACATGAAGTGTGACAGAGTGAGATGTCACAACAGCATCAGCTGCTCATGGAGTGCATGGGCCCTCACAGCCTCTCAGCTATTTGATGAATAATAAATCACAGAAAAAGGGAGATAAGACCAGATGGGAATCCAAATTAAGAGTTTATTCCAGCAGTCATGAAAAGCAACAAGTTACCTACAAGTGACAGTCATAAAGATGAGGGTGGGCTGGGAATTAAGACACAGCTTGTTATTCACTGGCCTTGTTTCAGCTCTTAGTTTTGGTAGAAATTTGCTTTGTTCCCCATGCCTTTACACATTAAGGAAAACACACGCTATTTGTCTCCCTTGTTTAGATCAACAGTGATGAACAGAAAAATCTGTTTTAGACTGCCACCAAGCTATCACTTCATTGATATCATCACAGATGACAAATTAGCTGAACAAAACACACTTTGTTGTGGCAGGTTGAGTTTTGAAACAATTTTCCAGTTGAAACACTTGCACGGAAGCAACTACTGGCCTGTCTTGGAGCTCACAGTCCAGTTCACACAGAGGGAGGGTGAGCTCAAGACAGGACTAACAAGGCTGCACTGAATTGTCTGAGAGCAAAATCAGGGAATCTTGCAAACTGCACTCTGCTCCCAGCATAGGAATACAATAGAACTTCTAGAAAGTTTCACTGAGAGCATCCAGTGGCTTTAAGACTTAAGAATGAGCAAAACAAAGCAAAACCAAAGACTTCGTAGATAGATGTGTGAAGCAGATCAGATAGAAAGAAAAAGAAGGGGAAATAAACATTGAAGTCATAGAAAGATCTCTAGGGAGTCTCCACAACCTCTGGAACATCACAGGCTGCATGCAAACTGAGATTTTCAGAATTTGTCTAATTAACTACCATCGAGTTATGACCATTAAAATAAGGCCAGAAATTGTTCCAAGACTGATTATGCTGAGTATGGCAAAATAGCACAAAAGGGTCTTGATGACAGGCAAAAAAAAGTTACCTGAATTCAAGTTTTTTAAGGTTTGATCCCAACCTTTATGGTTTAATGTGGAAAGGAAAAAATATGTGTATAGTGTCTCTAATATCTTTTATGAGACAGCAGATTAAGTTCTGAATGGACAACACTCATGTGGCATCACATTTCTCATTCAGCTTTAACATAAGACACATGCAAGTTATTTTTGTTTGTACTGGGCTGGCAGATGCATCCTTTTGAAAAAAAACGTGCAATGGGAAGCTTGTTAGACAGTGACGCAACACAATGTGCAGGGCCAAAGCAAACCTTGTGTCTGTTTCTTTTCACAATGACATTAAATGAATTGGAAACAAATACACTGAAGTGACTGGAATTATGCTCATCTAGAAACCAAGCTCAAGTGGGACTCCCACAATGTTTCTTTGCATAAGCAAAGGAGCCAAGAGGTGCTTGTTCTGCAGATATCCTTTTCTCCTGCTCCATTAGGGTGTTTGGCCAGCACTGTGCCACTAAGAATAGTCAAAGCTTTACTTCAAATGAAATTTCATCCCCTCTCCAGCCTTTAAATGCCCTGAATTTTATAAGAAGGAGATACAGGATTCATTACTATCTTAGAATGGTTTTACTCAAAGCCATGTACAGTAAAACAATATAGAACACATTCCGCAAAATTTCCAAGTTTTATACAAGAAAACCAAAGCAGTAAAGCACGTTTAGACTCCTTGATTTGTCACAAACTTTCTCTCTTTAGCTATTCCCATATAGCAATGACTAATATCATCCTCCAGCTGAAAGACGAGAAGACCTCATACTATAAGTCACCCTAAAAAAGAGTCTCCGTCAGCAAACTTCCCATCACCCAGGACTTGGTTTGCTTACCTTCAAAAACAAGGAGGCTGTGCAGTCCTGTGCTTCCAACCCAGGAAGTTTCCATACAGAGGTCCCCTTGTCAGCAAGGGCCTTTATATATTCTTCAAAAGCACCAACAGCCTTTTCCCCTCTCTAAATCTTGTAACAAGTGTTTTTTATTATATGGCTGATACAAATGAAACTCAGTTCCTAGACAGGTACTTTATGTGGGTGTACCACTAAATTGAGGGGCTTTGCCTTTTGGCTGGCATTTAGCCATTATGGTTGCTGCTCCTTTTGGGAAGCATGCTTACAGATCCATATGGATCTTTATCTTGTGCAGTTTGTGCTTTTTTTGCTATTGCCAGTAAGAACACTGATCCAGAGCTAAAGAAATCTGCTCAGAGCTGAGCCTTTTCGTAGGGTAATGGTTGGATCTATTCATGCACTCTATGAATCTCTTGGATGAATTTTCTTCAGGATAAATTTCATTTATAAAATATGTTAAAATATTGCTGTAGACTTTTCCAAGCTGGTATCAGGCTTTAAATCTAAACCCACTTATTCATATATTTAACTTGTTACACATGACCAGTTCTATTGATTTCTCTTCATATTGAGTTCAGTGGAACTACTCACATGTGTCAGGGTAAGCAAAAGTGTAAGCGTTTGTGCGACAGTGATTTAATTGCTCTGATCTCATTTTCTTTTTAGCTGTTCTTCGTGAAGGACTGACTGTTAGAGGGAAACACCAAAGGGGACAGTAAAGCTTCATTCCCTGGTATTTTCAATTTAAGTTTGAAAACATCTCCTGGAAATATGCATCACCAGTCCAAGGCAACTTTAAAAAGAGTTAACTGGGTGAAATTTAACAGCCTGAAACAGGCAGAGAATTAGAATAAAGTTTTCTTTTTCATCTTAAATGTAGTGATCCTCTGGGAAAAGTCTTCAACACTAAATATTTTACTCAAGCACCCTTTTCAATCTGTCTAATATTTTTATGTTTTTGTACTTGTATGTGTACACATACGGAGTATATAGTAAAACATATTATGTGATCACACACATTTTTATGTATTTAATTTATATTCATGTATACAACATATTTCTATGTTGCATACTACTACATATATTTTCTTTGGACTCCAGGCAGGAGACAGAATATTACACATACTATAGAATAATCTGACAAGTACTTATGTCTTTGATTTTATTTCCTCTTTCAAAGCAATCACACATTTTTTGTCCCAAAATACTGATAATCCTTCACAAATTGTACTTTGTTCTCATTCCTTTTTAAAATTTAAGACCACTGCTGGCTTTTCCTGCCCAATCAGGAGCTGGAACATTAAGAGAAAAGACTGAACAGTGAACCTATTTCTCAGCGTACATCAGTCTACCCTCGTGCTGACCATGTTCAAGAAACTGCACTAGGAATTTTCTTTTTCCTGCTGAGGAGAGGATGAAGGACGAAAGAATGACCAATTATAAACTCTGTTGTCTTTAGATGAAAGAACCTTTTTGTGGTGTTCTTCAATCTCTTGTTTGGGCTGTCAACAGCAATTTGATAAAGAATGTTCCTATGTCTGACCTGTTTTTTCAAGATAGTAACCTATATTGTGTATCATCTAAAGCCAGGGGATAAGCATCCATTATACTCTGTACTGCTGTTCCTGCAAGCTGAGCAGAGCCTTTAAAACCCAGATAAGTTGATTGATAGTTGTGTTGAGAAAGCTGCTACTAACGATATTTTAGTTAAAGGGGGAAAAATTAAAGTTTCTTTAATCTGATTCTCCCCCACCCCCAACACCACACTTCAGAGGCCAAAGCTCATGATAACTGTTTTGTGGTGAATGGTCAATTGTTACAAAATTCTAATTGGTTCTGGGTCAGTCCCTTTGAAATGGCTGCTGTGCTCTAGTAATTTTTTCAATTAATTCTTAACAACTGACAAAACTTTGGATCTTGTCAAAAATCGTTCAAATTTTTATAGTAGCCAAGAGCATGGAACAAGATTAGCCTGGATTAAGAAAGATTCCTACATACATTATCACCAAGGTTATAATTATAGTTTAGCTCTCCTTTTTCTTTGCTCTCAAAATAATGATTAACTAGCTCAGCAGGGTTTTCTTCCCTGTAAGTACTTACTGAACACTTTTATAAGGATAGATTGTAGAAGCACATATGTGGATTCCTTGGTTGACTTATGAATAAATAGGGCAAATGCTACGTTTAGCTAGGAATGTTATTAGATATATTTTCACAGAACTAGATTTTTGGACACGTCCTGTACAGAACAGAACATGTGTTAGTCAATATTATGTCCTCACTAAGTCAAGATGTGATCAAGGACCAGGTCTCCAGCATTGTAACTTAGGGAAGCTTCAAGATTGTTTTTCTATTGAGTTCAGACTTCAAATAGGTAGAGAATATTGAAGGGCAAAGTCAGACCACATCTTCTTTCACCAGAAAGTCTAAAGACAGACAATGGAACTACCTTTAAGGTTTCTTCTCTAAAGAAAAAAAAAATCTGAGTATAGTGGCTGATTATATCAATTGTTTATCTTGTGAAACAAGTACAAAAGTATGAACAACTGTATGAATTCTTATTGGTCCCTCCTTCAGCAGAAATCTTAAAAATACTCAGCCAGGCGTGTCAGACAACAAAAGATATTAAATCAAGAGTTCATTAGTAAATCAGATCAGATTATAGACACTAAATTATCTATAACTAATGTCACAAATGTTCTAATCACTTAAGCTTAATTATTTACATAAGATCTAGTTCATAGCTCTGCCATTTGTTCATGAAGCCTGAAAAAATGGAGTTTGAATCCTCTGCAACTCCAGACTATGGTGTGAATCCTTCTTTTATAACTCGGGAACAGACATATTGCTTAACTAAAGTTACCACAGCTTTAAATCCTTGCACCTGGTCATAAGTGTCCATCCACCACACTGAGATCAACTTTAATCCACATCACACATTTTCAGCCAGTTTGACCTGCTCTGTATTTGCTATACAAACATCTGTTTTGATGGTGGTTTAATGAACTCATTTTGATCACATTAATTTAAAACCAGAATATCATCATTGGTAACATCCAATATGTAAGTTATAATGTAAATTGAACACATTTTAATATAACAAGAAAGAAATGTCACTGGTAGTTGTACAGACTGGTAACTTTCACTGAATCTTTCTCCAAATGTTGTAACAATGTGCTGTTCCCTATCCCTCCTTTTGAGTTCTCTTTCCATTCGTACAGAGCAAATTAATTGGAATCCGTGAACTACTAACTTTTTTTTCCGGACTCGTTTATTTGGTTCCTGGCATAGTAGCTACTTCACTACTGGTAGTTAATTTTCATGCCATTGGCATTTACTTTGCTGTACAGGCAAGTGGGATCCCAGTTCTGGAAGATTTTTCTCAGAATTGCTCCAACAGAAATTTTTTTTCCATCTGAAGAGCTTGCAGAATTGAGCCCTTAACTAATAAAGGAATATGGTTTCCAGTGACAATGTGCTGTCCTCTCGGGATCTACAATCTGAATTTTGATGACACTAAATCTGGTATTTATAGATTTTAAAATATTTTTAAACAGCTTTCAGTCTCCTGCCTAGGAGTGTGAAAATTTCTGCTCTGTTCAGTTTCTTCATTCCAAGTTCTCTAGGGTTTACATTATTTCAGTTGTTCATAAAATATGTGAGTGTTCATAAAAAATGTGAGTGTGTGCTACTTCTTCAGCAGGGTTGCTTAAGTCATGGAGAAAGGGCATGATTTCTCACTCTCTTCAGGGAACAATAACCAAAGAATGGTGAAACATGTACACTCTTGACAGAGTTAAGAGTTAAGTCACACTTAAGACCTCTATTTCACGATCCAGGGAGTGGTCATGAAGGTCTTTCAAAGTGCACAAAGCTCGATTATGCACAGACCTATTTTTGCTGGTTGTGTCAGACTCCACTTCTTACACTTGTACACGTAATGTTGAACTCCTCAATTTTTTTCTTGTGAGCTAATCCATGGAGTACTTCCAAAGCATAATTAAAAAATCAACATTGATTTCACCATCCTGGCATTGGAAATACGGCTTGAACAGTCATCATGCATTTACTTGTGCAGTAAAATGTGGCTGTGGGGTCTGGATTTTGTGGATATCTAGATAACTTGAGAACCTAAAGCATGACTTTGGGTTGGGTTGGCCCCCAACATGACAGAAGACAGCCTTAAATCTAAGAACCACAGTTTTGAATGGTGAAATTAGAGAAAACTGCTCAGAAGGATCTGAATTTTGTTCATCTTAGATCCTTATTGATTTTTTAAACTGTTAGTGAAATTGTTTTACATGTCCACAAAAGTAGTGATTTTTAAAACATTTGTCTTCCAAATAAATCTGTCAAAAATGGAAAAATAATCACAAATATTTGAAAATCAATTTCTCTGATTGGTCAACTTTTTTTTTCTATTTCAGACATTTGAAATTTCATTCAGGTGATCTGTAATTCTCTTTCCTCTTTCACAAAAAAATTTTTTGTTTCAAATCTCAAAATTAACGCTTGTCATTTTGAAAATCTTGCGTCTAAAAACTGTGATGATTTTGCAGTGCTTCTAGAACGATCAAGAATCAGTACTTGCAACCAAATACTTCATTTCCCATGATGCTCTTCAGAATCAGCATTTACATTTAAAGAAATACTTTGCTGAAAGAATTGTCACCAGATCTATAGCCAGTATTCCTTGTCTGAGGGGAAAAAATAAAAAGGAAACATGAACTTTGATATTCTAGTGTCATGGGTTTATTTACCAAATTTCAATTCTCGGTCAGGGAACCAAGAATGTCATGGTTTGACACTGGCCAAGGGCCTGTGCACCCATGAAAATGTATTTTTCTCAATTTCTGCTGTGAGAAAGGACGAGAAAAAGGAGCACAACCACCCAAACTTAAAGCATAGAGAAGAAATTTTATTAACTAACACTAAAAAGAAAGAAAAAAAAAACCAGAAACCAGAAGGAAACTTTCAAAACATCCATCCTCCCCCCACCAACTGTTCACTCTCCCACTGACCACATGAAAACATAAAATCTAGGATTTTCAGACAATCCATCCCCCTAACAATCATTTCCCCAACCCATCAGAAAGAGCAGGAGTCCCTCCTGCTTTGCCATAGATCCCCCACAAGAATACCAGTCCTCTTGTGGCCACACAGTTCACAAATGGCTCGCCCGCGGATTTGCCATTGTGAAACATTGCCCTCCATGGGATAGTCCCCTCACAACTGCCCATGGGCTGTATCAGCTTTCAGGGTGCAGTTTAAGAATGTCTTTTTCCTTGTCCAAAACAAAAACTCTCCTCATCAGCTCCATCTTCATCCCAAGGAACAGTTATCTCTCATCCTTGGGGCCGGGGATATCATTACATCAGTGCTTCAGCGCTCCCCATCTCTGGCTGTCCCTGGG
>VXBU01013112.1:6696-18995 GCA_013400315.1 Bombycilla garrulus | reverse complement strand
GGGGGAAAACCGGGCTGGGGCATCGCTCTTCCTTTCCATCCTTCCCACTCCCCGCCTGGCCCAGCCTCCCCCTCCCGTGGGCCTCTGTGGCAGTGAGGGGGGGGAAGCCGGGCCGAGGGCACAGCACCTCTGTACCCGTTCAAGGCCAGAAACCAAAAGAGAGCAATTCCCGGGCAGTCCTGTACCAAATGTATATCCTACTGAGACACATTTCACTTTTGATTGGCTCATTTCCCTGTCTGTCTTTAAATCTGGCCCACAATTGGTGTTGCACTGGGCTCATGGGAAATCCACAGGCACACCTCACTTCCAGGGGTGGCTATTTCCTGCCGAACAAAATGTCAATCAATCTCAAACCAGCGCATCTAGCCGTTAAGATTATCTTCCACCTGTCAGGATACCAAATTTCTGTAGGCCTGGGATCTCATCTTCTCCCTGTCAGAGATTTCCCAGATAACCCTGAGTATCTTAGCAAGTTATCCCTTTTCTTTAATTATTCCCTCTTCAGTCTTTTTATCCCTGGTTAAATACTGCCTACCAAGTGCATGGCAAGGTTGTATAGATGATATAAGTGCCCTGACATCCTGACAGGATCAGATCTGCTGGTCAGAAGCAGTGGGAGGGCACCAGCATGAGCCCTGAGTGGTGAACAGGGCATGCACTTTATGTTTGACAGCCCTTTTCTCCCACCGCAGTGGTACAAGGAAACTGGCACAGACCTGAGTCCACACTGCACCTCTCCTAGAGATCAGCCAGCCCTAATGGTGCCTATGCTCCCCTCACACCTATCTTCCACCTTCTGCCCTAAGGAGTTTTGCTGCTCTTCCAGCCATTCCCATCTGTTCACAGGTAACCAAGAAGCACAGCAAAGTGCTCAGGAGTGTATTACATGCAGATGTAATAGAGATCTTGTATGTAACCGTGGAAATCTTGGAAATCCTCACGAATAGAAGAAGCTTCCTGTTTGCATAGCTGTGTATGGTGACATCCAGGACCTCCCTAACTAGGCTTTGCTCTCCAGCACACATGGTGAGAAAAGTGGAGTAGATTTCAAGTTACATCATGCCTTTTCAGAAGAGGATCCCCAACCATACCATCAACATCATCGCTGATGTTTTATACATTTGTGCTTGTCAGCATTAAAATCATAACCAAGATGGGTTCCATTTGCTATGCTAAACACATAATAAACCACATTTCTTCTTTAGCATTTTCCCTTGGGCATAATATTTAGGGCAGTGGCAGCACTGGCAGACGCTCTTGAGAGAAGAGCTGCTTACTTGAAATTAAGGGTAGGAGCCATAGATCGACTTCTGTGAGCAAAATATGTGGTGATGTTGATATAATATGGAGAGATTGCACAGCAGGAGTGAGAGTGAGATAGATATTTTGACAGGCAGACAAGAGACAGGTAGGTGTAAAGATGGGTGAATAGGTGGGTTGATAAAAAGATTTATTCTATAAATAAATCAAAGCAATATACTAAAACACAGACCTTGAACAAAAATAATAGAACTGTCATCATATTGCAGTGGATTGTGTCACTGAAATATGAAGAAAAGGGGATATAGGAAACTTTTTTAAGCTTTGTACATCACCAGTTTAGGTACCACTTCAGTGCAGTATAAGCATTTCTGTCTGTGCATTTGGGAAGATAACAAGGCAGAACACACACGGTAGATACTTCCGGAAAGGGTAAAAAAAAGCCACATCAATGAAGATTGGACGGGATCCCAGCTCATAAGCCTGAGGATGGAAAAAACTACACAAGTCCGGATGACACTGTAAACCTTTTCAAAGTGGGGGATTCTAAGAATGTGAAAGGGATCAAACCAAGAAATACAGCACAAAACTACGTGTCACACAATCCAAGCCACTCGTTGTGGGGTGGAAGGGAATCATATCAGACAGAGCGCTAAGCATTGCGAGAGGGGTAATGGAGGTAATTGAGGCACCATCACCAGAACTATTCAATAATAGATTAGATAAGTAGTAGGAATAATGTAGGGAATATCCTGCATGGCACAGGGAGTTGAACTAAATCACCCAGGAGGAGAATAATTGCAATTATAGATCTGTTCCACTGCCACTAGAAAAGAGTGGTGCCAGGTGCAAGAATTAATTTTATTAAAAACTAAACTGGAATGTACACACTCTCAAGCATAGCCAAAAGCAATATATAATCTATTTAGGAATGAAGCTCAACCCCATTTCACAGACCTATATATTATTGTGTTAATTTTAGTTTTTGCAAAGCTGATGCTGTGTGACAGTGGAAAAAGATATGAACTGCAAAATCCGTTGAAGATAGGTCTCTGCTCATTCATTTCATTCATGTTGGAAGTGTGTTATGTTTGATTTGTGAATCAGAAATTTCCTTGTAGTTTTTTGTTTGGAGTAATGTGAATATATAAAACAGCCTGAAAATATAAACTGTGTATTCCTCTGATCCTTGTAGCAGAAAGCAGAGACAGCACTGGAAAATGAGCACACATGACCTTTCACAAGATGCAAAAGCTTCTCCTTTTCCTAGCCATTTCTAAGAGCTTGGTGTACCACACATCTCAGGTCCTGCACCCAGCAAATTAAACCATGCATTTCTCAGCATTTTTATTGAGAAAGACATTCACTATTTTCAGGGGGAAAAAAAATCAAAATACACTCATTCTGAGCCACTTGACTTACTTTGGTATCAATAGCCCAATGAGTTTGCTAGATGTGTTACTCAGCCTCCAAGCAGATCTGTGAGGGTCAGAGTAATCTAGTCTAGCCTGACAATAGCACTTCTCCAAAATACAGTGTAAAGCCACATGTTTACATATACATGCCATTCAGAAGTTGACAGAGTCTCTCCCCAGATTTCTTTCACTTAAAAGGTTTCTGGGTTTGCTTACAGCAATCCCCAGCCAGATTTACGGTGGAAGGTGCTTTCAGTTCGAGGGCTGTCCCCTGCCACTGCTGTTACCATCCTCAGCAACCCCTTCCACACATGAACTCAGAAAATTCAACAGAAAACATGAGGATTCATTGATCCTGGCATCTGACCCAGGGCAAAAGATTTTTCAATAAAGGGACAAGTAGGCATATTAGGGAACATTTCCCCATTGATTTAGATCAGAGTCCAATGACGTGACAAAGGGGACTGATGCCTTAACTGTATCAGTCATCTACTATTTCTGATAGCAATGCTTATAGATTCTCTGTCTGCCTTCAGACATGCAAATGACTGAGATTGAGTTTCATTAAAGGTGACAACATTTGTCTTAAAAAGTGAGTTGCTAGGTTTAATACCTATTTTCAAAATACTTTGCATTTCTAAATCCGTTTTTCAAAAGAAATTTTTAATTTATTGTTATATTATACTAACAAAATGATGGAAATGCTAAGAAACATTCTAAAAATAGCCTGTTGCTTG
Source organism: Bombycilla garrulus (assembly GCA_013400315.1). Lineage (NCBI taxonomy): Eukaryota > Metazoa > Chordata > Aves > Passeriformes > Bombycillidae > Bombycilla > Bombycilla garrulus. The sequence continues at coordinate 15,580 of VXBU01013112.1, read as the reverse complement.
ATACATTTTTATTTCTGTGAGCTTCTTAATATGAAAATACAACTGAATTTTCCAGATTTTTTTACAGGTTTTACAGGTTTTACAGGTTTTATGATGCAATCTATAAGTTTATGATGTTAAGCATACTTCTTTCTTAATTTAGCTGCTCTTTTCATCTATTTTGCCTGAATCGCAGTTTTACAACTTTACCACACGGTTGTTAAAAGCTTGTTAACACAAGGATATACAAACTAGTGCCATTCGCCTTACCTACTAAATGTCAGGTTTGATAGCCTAGGGAAGCAAATACATATGTGGAGTAATTATTTAATAATGGAAATTGAATGCAGATATTTAGTTACAGATCCACAAATTGCAGCGTGTTTTAAAAACACATGCACATCCTACCACATAACATTTCCTACAGAGTAATTAGGGTTCTTTGCATCTATAATTTCACATTAATGACTCTCTAAGCAAACATTGAAGTTACACAGTAATATAACATAACAGCTCCAGACTGCTTCCCTTGTGCTGCACAGTAAGACAGAGTTATGTCACTCTATGGGGCACAGAAGTCATCAAACAAGCCTACATGTACAAAACATGGGAGACTGCTAAAAACAAAACTTTTTTAAACATGTAGAGTTTTTCAGTGTTTTATTATATGCTAAAGCACATACAAACATATCTGAAAATACAGGAGCACCAGGTATTTACTCAGCTGATAATTGGGGATCAGTGTAAGGATATCATAAACCTGTTTGCATGAAAGAACATGGGGCTGTTCAGATCTTTATCAGTTCACACAAAGAATTCAGTAAAACTCAGTAAGACAGCAAAAGATTCAGTAGATATCGCAACCATTGCAAAGAAAGAGTAAAATACATTTATCCATGGGTCCCCATTATTTATTTGCAAAATAGATCTAAACTTGTCATTTATTTACAGAAGGAGAAAAAGGGGATATTTTGTTGTCAGGAGTAACTTAAGGAAGTGTATAAATCTCACAGTGAGTATAGTCTATACATGTGTAGGCTGATCTACATCTCCCAGAGGACTGGAATGCAGACAACATTCTGATTAACTGGCAGACAAGTCTCCTTTCTGATTTGAACATCGGTGTTATTTTAGAAAGAAATAATAACTGCATGTGGAAATTATTTTTTAGTAAAATATTTTTGTTCATGACCTTTAGAAAGAACTAAGAGGTCACACCAATCTCAGAGTCATGCTGGCTCTGTGAGTAAATTTTCTTTTCTCATTAGTGGTCACAAATAAAACTTTCAGTGTTCCAAGATAAAATCTATAGGCAGAACTGAGGTTCTTCTAGCTGCCCTATAGCTAGTTGTTAAAAGAAATGAGGAGCTGGATCTGGCAGATCTGGGGAGAACTGCCAGGATGAAAGCTAGTCCAGATTCAATCAAGTGTTGATCGTCATTAATTATTAAGTGACATTCCCACTTGATAAGAGCCATGCCGGTTCAATAATTTAATTCAAAATAGAAGACAGCCATGAAAAAGAACTTCCCCATATGACTTCTCATATGATGCATCCTCTGTAAAGGATGTACTTCTGATCTCTAAATCTAAGTGAGAAAGTAATGAAAAAATCAAAACTGTGGGAGAGGATTTGTTGTTTAATAAAGTGTCACTTCTTTCTGTGTGACTATTCACAAACTGAGGAAAAACCTTTGGGCAGTCTAGGGTGGCCTCTGCTCCAACCAGAACAGCTCAGAAATCACTGTCCCAAATGACACATACGACTGCAGCAGGCTGAGGAACCAAAATTCAAGGGTGGGTCTGTACAATGAGGTTTTGCACAGCGTTCTGACACTACATTAGTCCTCAAAGTCCCTCATCATTTCTGGTCTGGCACAACACCCAGTTGTGCTGGTAGACTCATGATTTGTAACTGTTTTATTGGATTGCTGGCTCCAGATACACCTCCTGTTACTCTGACCACAGAGCAGCCTCTGTTGCCCACAAGGACCTAAAAGTCTCACAACTGAGCACAACAAAACTTTGCAAGAAAATCTCTTACCTGCTGCTGTACTTCTGCCCTCCTTAGGGCCACCTTCAGACATGTCCATGTCTTCCTCTCCTGCTCCTTCTAATTAATTGTAGATTTTCTGATCTTGCAGACCTTCTCTGCATGTATATTCTCAATTGCTTATTGTGCTAAATAACTTGATTTTGATGATACAGCTGGGAATGTTATGCTGTGTTCACACTGGACATTCCTTTAGGTTTGTTTTGTTTGTTTGTTTTCTAGAATGTCTGGTAATGTTTTCTGGTCTCCATTGGATTTTATATAAAGAACAGCACCAATGTAATTGCTGTGTGGAGAGCAGAGAAGAGGCAGATATGATTGTCCCCTCTGTGCACTGATTACATTGTAACCACCGTTTCCCATTCCAGAACTCACTGTTTTTCTCTAGAGTTAAATTTTTCTCTGAAATGAAAGGCTTTCTCCTTTTAGGAACAGAGCACTTCCCAGGTACTGCAACACAGAATGGGACAAAAGATAAATAACCTGAATTTGTGCTCTTTGATGGACCCTATTTTTAGTAATAAACACTTTACAGGTTTTTATTTTAAGGTATTTATATGATCTGTGCTTTAAAGTGACAGATGAGCTTGTTGACAACCTCATCTCATGATGCAAGATCATGTTCAGCACCAGTGTTGAGACAAATGTAAATGCACATTCAGTTTCAGGCATTCCAAGACTCTCCGGTAAATCCTTAACTTATTTTTTCCATATGGTTTCTATTTCACATTGCAGCTATGAGGATGTTATAACTTCAGATTCTTCAAAAAGGAAAAGATTTTAAGGACTCAATCTGGCAAATTCTGCTCTGAGTCAAACATATTCTAGAGGTCTCATCCTTGCCTTCGCACCATGTGTTAATAAGGGAAAGCAGAATCAGGCCAAGCCCGAGTTTAACCTGCAAAAGGAACCCACTGCATGTATTCACATGAATAGGAAAAGGAAATAAACTACTGGCTTTCCAAAAAATAGTGCAGTTAGACCTCCACTGCATAGAAGGTGCAGAGAGATCATTTTTACATGTGCTTCTCCAAAATTATTTCTTCTTGTTCATAATGATTTTGGATCATCTATATTGTTCTTCTGAGATTCTGCAATGAATTCTTATCGTCGTTAAATTTTATTAATCTTGCCTAGATTCAAATGAGTATCCCCAGGGAGATAATCTATGACTACTGTTTCTTCATCTAATTCCTCTAATGTCAATCATTGGTGGCTTCCTTGCAGAACATGTAACATTACTATTTTCTGGGGTAGCACTGCAAGCCTTCCTCTAGGCAGATGAAGCCCTTCTTTAGCATATGAACATATAAAATGTGTAGTAAGTTCAATCTTTTCCTTAAAAAATAAGAAAAAATAAGTTATCATTTCAAGTTAGCAAAAAAAAAAACCAAACCTCCCTCAGAAAAAAAAAAACAACAGAAACACACACACACAAAATCAACCAACCGAACAAAAAACACAAATCCATAACAAGGGAGAAGAAGCAAGAAAATTTTCATATTCTAGATCAGCACCTAGTAAGGCCATAGAGCTATGCTGAGTACCTCCTCTCTCTCTAGTCTGCAGCACACCTTCCCTCGCACAGTGCAGGTGAGCCCCAGCCTGGTCAGGAGCAGAAATCTGAACAGCAGGGGGGTTGACAGTGTCCTTGTGCTGGTCCATCAAGGTGTATGTGTATCTGATGGTTAGAGAACAACAGAGCAAAACAAAATAAAATTATAACAAGTGCCTGGTCTGCCCCCTGATTAGGACACTCTGGTGGGAAACCAGCCCGAGGGGAGTTTTCCAAAACCTTCCAAGAGAGCAGAGAAGTGAGAAGAATTGAATTTTCTAATTTTCAGCACATTTTCATGCAAGAAAAGTAGTGTGATTGATCATTCTAAACCCCGGGAATTTTACAGCATAGTAGGTGATATGAAAATCAAGTTTTCTGGAGCTGCTGCACTTAAACTGAGCCTTGTGGGGCATTTATGAATAGGTTGAGGAGAGAGAAATTGAGTGGATTTTTTTAAGCCCTTTTATTGCACTCTTTCAATGAGCAATGTACTTGTGTATGTATACAACAAAATGTGTATCTAACTGCTTTTTCAATATATTTTCCTGTTTATAAATATCATACTTAATTACCATTTTTTTTTTTTTTTTTTAAATTCAGGCACCAGGTCTTATTCAATTCATAGAGAATTCTGAGGGAGCATATTGGAACATTTGTACCATGCCTAACACAGGGGATCTCCCAGTGCAGGCAGGGCTTCTAGTTATTTCAATACTCATAAAAACAACAAAAAAAATCATTTTATATGAGCTTTTGATAGACGATAGGGAAGAACACTGTGTCTTACACACACTTCTCAAGCAGTTGCACTACCTCTTTTCATTGCATTAAACCTTTACAGCATGTTTTTAAATCTCAGCTCCAGCAGCTAATCAGCTCTAGCACTGTTTGGATTTGGGATTGGTTATTTTGTTTGATTTGGTTTGGTTCGGTTTGCTGTTTGTTTGTTTGTTTGTTTGGATTTTTTGGGTTTTTTGTTTGTTTTTTTTTCCTCAGACTGCTTGCTAACTCTGTCAGAGTTTTTTGGGATTTGAGGGTTTGGGGGTTNTTTTGGGGTTTTGGGGGTTGGGGGTTTGGGGTTTTTTTTTGGGGTTTTTTTTTTTGGTTTTTTTTTTTTTTTTTTTTTTTTTTTTTTGAGGTTTTTTGTTGATTGGTTGGTTTGGGGGCTGTTTGGGATTTGTTTGGCTGTTTTCTTGTTTAGTTCGGTTGTGGTCTGTTTCATTCCTTGAAGTCCCCCATCAACAGGTTAGCCCTACAGTGGCTTGCCGCAATCACTTGTTGTAATAAGGAGCGATTAACAATTGCAAACACAATTGTTTTGAGCTGTAAAAGAAATATCAGTAATATTCAGTGTGATCGGCATTGACTGCTCGGCTGGGAATCCCAATGCATCCTGAACTTTGTTTTCTTCCGAGAAGAGAAAGAAGCCCCCTTTTCATTGGCCATGTTACTCTGTTACAGTGTTACTGCGGCAACAGTTTGGATAATACTTTCTGCCAATAACCTCAGAACCACCACTTTTACCTTGATGGGAAACGAATGGTTTGGGGTAGTTATTTACTTCGCCTAGCTGCGCGCGTGTTTCGGGCATTCGTTGTTCATGAGCTCCTAACGACCGTAGCTTTGGGGTCCGTCGGCAGCAAGTTGTGAAACCTGACCGCGTGCTAGCTACTCTTCCGTTGTTTCTATTGAAAAAAACCCAATTCTTTCCCCTTTTCGTGGGTTCATATTTTCCTTCAGTTGCTCTAGCAACAATTTGAAAGGAAAAGTGATAAAACAGGGAGAAGACTAAAAATGGTTTGATAAATGTAGTGAAAAGAAGATTGATTGCAAAATAACGATTTCTTTTGTGGTTATTTTTCGCTACGGAGACATCCGGGGCTGCAGTCATGTAGAAGGACAATGTCTTTTAAAAAAGTTAAGTTCCATGTTAAAGAAGGAAAGAAAGGAACCTTAGTGTATAGCTGTTGCATCTGATTAAACTTCCATTTACAGCAATTTAGAAAAATGTCGATTTGCTTCCATTGGTATTAATTAATCTGGCAACAGTAGTTAAGTAAGGGGGTATAGACATGGAAAATATTAGAACAAACAACCAAAGGAAGGGTCCGATACAGATTATCAGTTATGAAATACAAAAAGGAACCACCGTTCATCACTCTGGGAAATGTGTTTTTTAGCCATGGAGCAACTCGCAGACTCAGAGGGTTTTAATTTCTTTAACTATCATTATAAATTCAGACGAGAAAAGAAGCGTGAATCCTGCTGTCCAGACCGTCAGTTCGTTGCCTGCACCTTGCCGGGAGTTGCAGTTTGGGGAAACCTGAGCTATGAAGTGCACCCGGCAGGTCCCCTTGAGCCTGTCCATTTGCTTACACCACCCTCACCACAGCCTCGATTTTATTTTTTTTTTCAGAGCGAGAGGACCCTGGGAGACACCTCTTGATACTTGACATTGATTCGAAACGGATTAAAAAGCGAGAGAAGTCAAACAACACTCCTAGATCACCGCAGCGGCGAGAAAACTTCAGACAGCCGAGGAAAGCGTTTCCCCGAGTTCGGCTGGAGCCGGCCTCAGCTCCCGGCTGCAGGACGCCCGCGGCAGCCCCTGCTGCGGCACTCCCCGGCCCGGAGCGAGCCCCGGCAGCCGCCCCAAGCCGCGGGGATTCGCCTGCACCGGGGTCCCCTCCCGCATCTGCATTCACTGCCCACGAAAACACAAATGGAATAGTGGGAAAATGAAAGAAAGCCCCTTCTTATCCAGCTGGAACAACTATCGTGCATTTTTTCCCCACTAGGAAAATCGATGAGTTGCCATTCGCTCATGCAAGGGTGAATTTCATACTGCCACGATTGTGTTTCTATTTTTAATTTGTACTCTTTATTTGTAAAATAAAAAACAGCGATTCACTCCAGGAAATATCTTTCTTTTGATACTACCTAGTAGTGACTTTTGAAAAGACAGGAGTTTCAACTTTCTGAAAAGTTTTATTTCCAACCTTGGGATATAAAGCGTGTGAACTTAGAAACAAGAGGACAACAAAAACGTTTGCAAATTCATATGCAGATAGATATAAAAAAAAAAAAAAAAATTAGACCCCACTTCTTTACCCTGGGATAGCAGGTAAAACCGTCCCACGAGATTTCGGAGGGCGGCATTAGCGCGAGACAGCTTGTCTTGTTCTGTAAACACATCACACGAGCCCTAGTCTGAGAATCAGTCAGCACAAAATGTGTGAGAGATGTTGGGATGTTTCTTCCGAAGGGGAAAAAAGCAGGAAATTCACAATTTAGGAACCAGATCTGAGGAAAGGTGTCTACATTTTGATAATGTAAAAGATGGGAAGAACCTACTCTGAGGGATATTATAGGGGGAAAGTTTGAAACACAGAGCGGCCTTTGCCGTTACCAATCTGTATGAAACGTGACTCGGTTCACGGTAAAGCGACCGCCACGGCGCTTGGGACAGACGCGGGGACACCGTTCCCATGCACGGAGGCACAGCATCGGCCCTCCTGTACCACCGGAACGGGATCATTTGGAAGGGAGGCAGGCAGAGCACGTTCCCGTTCCTTCGGTGGCTCCGTGTTACCTCCTCCGCCCTGATCGCGGAAAAAGCGCTGCAGGAGGGAGAGCGGGCTGGCAGCGCCCTTCCGAGCTTTAGCAACGTGTCGGCAGCCCACGGACACGCGTGGGGGGAGCCCGGGCGGCCCCTCCATGAGCCGGGTGGCGGCTGTGGCAAAGACGAGTGCTCCACCGGCAGAGCGGGGTCATAAATAAAATCGGGGCGGCCCCCGGCGAGGGAAGGTCGGGGGCCTGGGGAGAGGCTATACGTCCCCGTCCACCAGGCTGAAGTGTTTGCCCGGCCCGGGGAGGCAGAGGTAGGGGATGGCGCTGGCCGGGCAGAGCAGGGGAAAAGGCAGCGGCAGCAAGCAGCGACTGAGCAGGGGGCTGTCCTTGTAGAGGGACGGGAAGGAGAGAGCCGGAGCTGCAGTGGGGGGCTGCGGCTCTCCGGGAGGCTCGGCCGGCCCCGGCCCCTGGCCCTCGGGCTCGGATGACATTTGTCTCTTGAGCTTGTTGCGACGGTTCTGGAACCAGATCTTCACCTGGGTCTCGGTGAGGTGCAGAGCGGCGGCCAGCCCGGCCCGCTCGGAGCTGCTCAGGTAGCGCTTCACATCGAAGGTGGACTCCAGCTGGAACACCTGGCTCTTCGAGAAAATGGTCCGCGTCTTCTTCCTGCCGCCCGCCGCCGATGATCTGCCGCTCTCCGCGCCGGAGCCGCCGGCTTCTCGCGGCGGCGGCTGCCGGTCACCGCGTAGCCCCTCCGTGGGGAGCGGGGACCCCGCATCGCCGCCCTCGGGGCGGAGGCCGCGGCTCGTCCCTTCCGCCCGGAGCCGGCGGGGCTCGCTGCCTGCAAGGGCAAAGCACAGCATCAGTCCCCGCCGCGGCCCTCGCCCCCGCCCCGCATGCACGCACGGCTCGGCGGAGCGCAGGGAGAGGGTGGGGGACAGGATGGGGAGGGGGGCTGCCGAGGGCTGGCCGGGCTCCCACACCCTCCAGAGGAGAAAAGAAGAGTGAGACGCTTCCATAAGGATCCAAGGAAATCCCTCTGCCAGCTGTGTGATGGAAAGTGAGGGGCTCCTGGGCACGGGACAGACAGCCCCAGGAGGCCGGGAGCGGGACGCAACACCCTGGAAGCAGGTTGGTGCGTGTGCGGCATCTCCCCGCGTCCGCCCGCGGAGCCTCCCCTCCTCCTGCGTGTGCGGGTGTGTCTGTGTCTGCGTATGCGTGTCTGTGTCCTCCTGTCTGTCTGTGTCTGTATCTGTGTGTGTCCGTGGCTATGTTCGAGTGTGTCTATTTGCGTGTGTGCGTTCGTGTCTGTGTCAGCTGTGTCTGTGTCAGCTGTGTCTGTGTCCGCTGTGTCTCTGTCCGTGTCCGTGTTTGTGTCTGCTGTGTCTGTAGTGTGTCCGTGTCCATGTCTGCGTGTGCGCGGGCCCGATCCCCGGCCCGGCGGCGCTGGGGGTGCCCAGGTACCGCCCGGGTGGGGGCCCGACGTGCGGGACAGCCGGAGGCGGCTGCTGGCTCCGTACCCGAGTCGCTGGAGCCTTTACTGGGGTCTTGCTCCTCAGGCCCCTCTACCTCCTCTTCTTCCTCTTCCTCCGGCAGCGCGCAGCGGGCTCTGCCCTGCTCCCTGGCCGGGCGGCGGGGCCCGGGCTGCAGGATGCTGTCGATGCTGAAGGCCGGCGGCGCTGCCGGGCCCGGAGGGGCTCTGCTGCCGCCCCCGAGCTGCACCA
>VXBU01013111.1:103679-113878 GCA_013400315.1 Bombycilla garrulus | reverse complement strand
AGAGCCTGGGGAGGTTGCGGCTGGGCCGAGCTCCCTCGGGTGAGGCCTCTTCTACTCCTCTTTCCCCTGCCCTTATCCTCCTCCTTCTCGCCGCCTTATCCCCTCTTTTCTACCCCTCCAGCTTCTTTATCTCTTCCCCCCAATCTCCTTCCCATCTCCCCTCCTGCCCTCTCCCTGCTCCCCAGCGTCCTCCACCTCCACGCTCCCCTGCACATCCCCGATCCCCTCTCCACTCCTCCTTTCGCCTCTCTCCCTACCCCGCTCCCCAGCCCGACTCCCCTCTCTTCTTCCTCTCTCCCTCTGTCCGTCATCCCTCACCCGGCCTTTNCCGGAGGGCGGCCCGGGGGATGTGGGGAAAGCAAACGGGGGTCACTTCACTCTGCAGTGTGAACAGACACAGAGATCAGCAGGCAAACAAAAGGCCCCTCCCCTCCTGCCCCCCAGCCCCGCCCGGATGAGGGGGTCCCGGGGAAGGAGCGGGGCCGGGAGCGGGAATGTCCCACTCCATCCCAACCCAACCCACCGCCCGCTCCAGGAGCCGCTGNACCTGCAGTACCGGCTGTGCCCACAGGGCGGCACTACTGGCGACCTAGCGGCCACCGCGCATGCGCAGCAGCTTTCGGGGCGCCTATAAACCCCAATTTCAATCCCACCCCAAATCCCGGATTTCGGGTGTTCCAGCCACAGGAAGGAGGAAGAGCTCCGCATACACAGAGCTGTTTCTAGGTCCTTCCTACGGATCATCTTGTCTTACCTTTTCAAGCCCTTTATTGTTTCATTTATATGCATAAAACGTTGTATTTTATTTTCACGCCCTATGGATCCATATTTAGAATTCCTTACAGTTTAAAATCCTGTCTATAACACAGCAGATTTATCTTGAAATAAATTAATAGTAATATATATGAGAATCTTTGCAATTTCTACTATTTTGCGTATAAATTAATTTTCAGGCACTTGAGGGGGATCCCGCCTGTTCCTCCTTCATTCCCCAATCACTGACTCCCCCACCCCAAATGACACCCCAGACTCACCCACCTCTCTTTTTGCTCACACCCCCCCAGAGAAGGCACAAAACGAGTCCAAGTGCCCTCACCAGCAGCTCAGTGCCTCCGGAAATAAAGACTGGAAATTTAAAGAGTAAACTGGAAACACAGCCCCAAACCTCACTCACTTGGTGGTAGGAAGGTGTCTCTGTTTACACACATCCAGGAAAAACAGTCCCTCTGGAGAAGTCTTGGATTTCCTTTTGTATCAGTTGAGCTGGCACAGCTGCCAGCTGATGCCATTAAATTCTCCATCCCCAAAAGCTCTTGGCTGTGGGGTTTTTGCTGTCACACAGTTAGAAGGGACCTCTGGCCAGCCTCACTGCCCAGGAGGGATGCCATGGGACTGATGGGAATCTCACCATGGGAGGCAAGGCGGGAATAGGTTAATTAAGAGCACGCTGGGGGGAAAAAACTCCATTCCACTGCCTCTGTGGTACTGGGATACACGGGACAGAGAATATTGTGGATTTAATTAGCATATCCAGTCAGATAACCAAGATGCTTTGGCAAAAGCAAACAGAGCTTTGAAGATTACAAGCTGAGTGGATCAAGACTGGCGTCAGGAAGAGAAGATTGAATCAACCCTCTGCAAGCACGAGATGTTTGTGAAATGTATAAGTTTGTCTGTGTGATGTTTAACCTAATCATTGTAGTAAAAAAATACTAGCCCTAGAATAGCATATAAGCATTTGGAAACCTCAGTAAAAACAAATTCTCATCCAAAATCTGCCTTCTTGTCTCTCTAAAATCACAGATAACGTGGCACAGTGGGTAGGTTTTAGGTGAGGTGACCGCACAGCCTGCACATCCTAGAGCAGATGAGAATCCCTGCACAAGCATTGTCAGCTACTCTGGGGGCTTGAGCCAGCACCAACATCCCCAGTGGTGTTCCTGTAATCCCTTCACCCCCACTCCTGGCATTATCCTGCCTAAAACACAGGTACCTATGGTCCCTCTGCCTCCGTCACAGCTGTCATGTCAGCCTCCTCCCAGGCAGAAGTGTCCTGGAAAGAGGAACTCAGGAGCAAAACCAGGGGAAGTGAATCTGTCTATGGAAGAGTCACAGTTTTCACAGCAGAAACTTCCTTAACTCTTTATTCCCCAAAATTTGCAGCACCTGCCCTGTGCTGCTGAAACTGAAGCCAGGCACCGTCTGAGCAGGGCTGGATCAGTATCCTCAGCACCTGTGGCTCAGCATTCCCGAGCAGGAGCTGACACTGCGGACCCGGGGGGAAGGACAGGGGCGGGGCAGAGGAGGCTGCCGAGGGCCCTAATGCAGATATGGGGCAGAGGGAGAGACAGACACCTTCCTGCTCCCCACCCCCTGCTCTCCATTTCCACTCTGTCATTTCTCACTGCCTCAGCTCTCTCTCACTTCTCCTTTCCCTTTTGTCAGTTCTCTCGGAGAGCTCATTCTCCCAGCTCCTGCCCCACCGCTCGGACTGGTCAGGGCCCAGAAGCGGCTCAGCCATGGGCTGGGGGCTCTGGGGGGTCTTGCTCACCTGGGCACTGCTGGCACGGGTGACAGGGGCTGAGCAGCCCCAGGAACTCTCGTCCTCTTCAGGCTTTGGGGCGTGCAGCAAGACCTTGAAGCTGTCACGTCTGGAAGTTCTGCCGGGAGGAGGCTGGGATAACCTCAGAAATTTGGATATGGGCAGAGTCATCAACCTGGGCTACTCGCAGTGCAAGACCACAGAAGACGGATCTTACCTCATCCCAGACGAGGTCTTCACTATCCCCCGCAAGCAGAGCAACCTGGACATCAACTCTGAGATCATCGAGTCGTGGAAGGATTACCAGAGCATCAGCTCTGCCTCCATCAACCTCGAGCTGTCCCTCTTCTCCTCCATCAACGGCAAATTCTCCGACGACTTCCGCCGCACCAAGACCCACCACGTGAGAGACCAGGCTGTCACCACCCGGGTGCAGGTCAGGAACCTGGTCTACACTGCCAAGATCGACCCCGAGGCCGCCCTGGACAAGGCCTTCAAGAAGCAGCTGCTGACCATCGCCAGCCACCTGGAGAACAACCAGACTAGGATGGCCGATTTTCTGGCCGAGGTGCTGGTGCTCAACTACGGCACCCACACCATCACCTCCGTGGACGCGGGAGCCACCTTGGTGCAGGAGGACCAGATCAAGGCTACCTTCGTGAAGGACAGCTGGGCCACACGGAGCACCGTCACCGCCTCTGCCGGCATGGCCTTCCACAGCATCGTCAATGTGGGAACCGAGGAGTCCCTGGGCGTCAGCTCCGCCTTCGCCAAGCAGTACCTGGAGAACCGCACCAGCTCCAGGGTGGAGAGCGTCGGCGGGATCCCCTTTTACCCGGGCATCACCCTGAAGGCGTGGCAGGAGAGGATTCAAAACCAGCTGGTGGCTCTCGACCGCGCGGGGCTGCCCCTGTTCTTCTTCATCAAGCCGAGCGCGGTGCCGGAGCTGCCGGCGCCCACGGTGCGCAGGGTGGCCCGGCGGGTGGAGCTGGCCATCCGCCGCTACTACACCTTCAACACAGCCCCGGGCTGCACCGACGCCTCCTCGCCCAACTTCAACTTCTACGCCAACACAGACGACGGCTCCTGCGAGGGCACCACGGCCAACTTCACCTTCGGGGGAGTCTTCCAGGAGTGCGTCGGCCTGGGCGGTCCCGACACCGGCGCATTGTGCGGGGCGCTGGAGCAGAGGAACCCCCTCACCGGGACCTTCTCCTGCCCTGCCAACTACACCCCGGTGCTGCTGGGTATGCAGGAGCAGGAGGAAGGTCACAGCCACCTGGAGTGCCACAACAAGTGCACCCTGGGCATCTTCTGCCACCGCAAGTGCCAGGACGTCTTCTGGCTCTCCCGGGTACAGTTCAGAGCCTACTGGTGCGCCGCGAGCGGGCCGGTGGCTCCGAACTCGGGATACCTCTTTGGGGGGCTGTTCAGCACGCACAGCGCCAACCCCCTCACCGGAGCCCAGTCCTGTCCCTCGGGGTACTTCCCGCTGAAGCTCTTCGGCGAGCTCAGAGTGTGCGTGAGCCAGGATTACGAGGAGGGGGCCAAGTACGCGGTGCCCTTCGGGGGCTTCTTCAGCTGCCAGGCGGGGAACCCCCTGGCTGGGCAGCACCAGGGCACGGCTGAGGACCCCCACGCCAAGGGCTGTCCCCCGGGCTTCAGCCAGCACCTGGCACTCATCAGTGACAGCTGCCAGGTGCAGTTCTGCGTCCAGGCCGGGCTCCTCACTGGGGGCTCGCTCCCGCCCGCCCGCCTGCCCCCCTTCACCCGGCGCCCGGCCAACCTGCCGGCCGTGGACACCCTGCTGGTGCGGGACGGGGACCACACCTGGGTCAGGGACGGCCAGAGCCACGTGTGGCGGCTGGCACGGCCGGAGGAGGCCCAGCACGTGGCCGAAGCGGTCAGGGGCCAGGGGCTGTCAGGGGGACAGGTGGCTGGAGTCACCGTGGCCGTGCTGGCGGGGCTGGCCACCGTTCTGGGGACAGCCTGGTACGGCCACCGGCGCTACAGGGCAAAGGGGTACCACGAGCTGGGCACAGGGGACGGAGCGGCCCCGGCCAGCCCCGAGCACAGCACGGTGCTGAGCGTGGGCGACGGGTACCAGCAAGAGCCCGAGGGGACGGTGCCCTGAGTGCCCCCTCCCCTCGCGCCCCAAATCCCCAAACCCGCAGGAAAAGGAGGGAGCGGAGGGGCCCCGTGGAAGGCTATCTCCCAAATCCTGCATGCTGCAAGCTGCAACCCCTGTCTCCATGTATATCTATCGGGATAGATATACACACGCATGCAGAGAGGCACGGAGCAGTTTTATTTCAGCCAGCAACTCATCGTGTAGTCAACAGAGCATTAAAAAAAGGAAAAAAATGTCACGTTGTGGAAACACTTACTCACAGTAAGAGCCATCGGGCTGGCACCGAGGAGGGTGGGGGGCCCTCCCCCTTCTCGCCCTGAGGGTTTTGCATAGCTCCAGACAGGCTTTATCTGCACCGGGGAAAACCCAGGGCGTGTGTGGAGGAGAAATCACACTGCTGAGAGCCACCCAAACAGGGGCGTGTGCCTGGGGAAAGAGGGCTTCTCCCTTGAGGTAGAAGATAACAACCCACGCTGAGGGCGGCCGGGCACATCAAGGGGACATCGAGAGGACATCAGGGGGACTCGGGGCGCCTGGCCCTGCCCATACAGTGCCCCTGGCTCGCCTGGCCACACAGATGACTGACAGAAGACAACGGAGAGGCCAGGCCGTGCAGGGACCGCCAGAGTCCCCTGCCATCCGCTTTATTGAGCCCCAGCCCCTCCACGGGGTGGCTGCGGGGGCGACGGACCCTCCAGGCCACGGAGAGGAAAAACAGCAACGACAACAGAACGATGCACAGCAGGATGGGCCCCCCTCACCAGCACAGAGGGCCAGGGACCCCCCCAGCACCCGGCACAGGTGGCTCCGAGAGGCCCCACGAATGCCTGGTTTGGGATGGACGGGACCCCACAGACCCTCTCATTCCTTAACCCCTGCCCTGGGCAGGGACACCTTCCACCAGCCCAGGGCCCTCCAAGGCCCAGTCTCCCCAGGGGGCTGACAGGGACCCCCAGATCCTTGGAACACACTTCCCCCACCCCCATCACCCTCACTCTCCTACCCACACCACCCTCCTGGCCCAGCCCATGCCCCCCCCTCTCACCAGCCATCTTCCCCTCCAGACCCCCCCAAGGCCTCCCTTGGGACAGGAAGGGGGAAACGTCTCTACCCCACCTGCACCTGGCCCCATGGGGACCCACAACTGACAGCCTTCCTGTGGGGCAGAGCTCTCTCGGGATGGGGGGGGCCCCACAGCCCCTGTCCCAACCCCAAGCACCACTGTGCCCAGCCCCAGCCTGGCTGCAGCACCACGTTCTCCCATGCTGCCTCCCCAAATGCCCCCCTATATGTACATATATACGACAAAACCCCAAAACACGAGGTATATAGAAATGGCAACGTGGGGACGCCCCCATACGAACAGTTCAAGGAACCCACTGCGGGGGATGGGATGTCACTGTCCCCCCCACAACACTTCCAGCCACCCAGCAGCCCCTCCCTGGCACGCAGAGGCAGGGCAGCCCCGACAAGGGGAGACCCTGCAGGGCACAGCTCAGACACAGCCAAGAGGAGCAGGGGGCGCAGGGCTGGGGGGAGCTGAGGCAGCCCAGGGCCCCCCAGCCTCCACGGACACGGGAGACCAGTGGGGCGGTACCGGACAGAACGAACAAACAAACGTCAGAGGGACGAGGCAGAGCAAGGGGGACTCCCGTGGCCCCAGCTCCCACCCCAAAGCAGGTCCCGGCCCCATTTGGGCGGCAGGGGTCTTGGGCCAGGCTGGGATTGGAACGGATGAGGCGAGAGGGGAGCCTGGCACCCCCAAGCCCTCAGCACAGTGGCAGCGAGGAGAAGACACCACCCAAAGGAGTGGCCAAGCCAGCCTGGAGCCCCACAGCCGCGTGTGGGGATGTTCCCGCCCCGCAGGAGTGAAGGGGACGGCCAAAAGGACCTTCTCCCACATTCCCAGCCAGCCTGGGACACCGCGTGGCTGCCACTGGGAGCAGGGGGCTCAAGGTGTGCCCCGAAAAGCCCCCAGGCAGGAATCTCCAGCAGCTTTATCCTGGTGGGTGCCGGCACAGGCCACCCTTTCCTTGCCTCCTCGCCACGGTCTCAGTCCTTCTCCTGCGCCAGGCTCTCCTCCGTGATGCCCTGGGCTGCCAGCTCAGCCAGGACATTGTCCAGGTAGTTGATGTCGGGGTAGCCGTGGCCAGTGAGGTTGGAGCCAAACTCTGTCTTGTGGTGGATCTCGTTCCAGATCACCGTGTCCGACTCGCCCGTGGTGCTGGAGGTTCCGATGGCGAAGATCAGGCGCCGGTCCCAGGCCACCAGCAGCAACTTCAGTACCTGTGGAGGCCAGGAACGGGGCAGGCAGCAAAGCAAGCACGGCAACGTGGGCAGCCTGCGGGCAAGCGCCCCTGGAGCACCCCAGCACAGCCTCCTGCCCCACCAAAACAGAGGGCCCAGCACACCGAGCCTGCGCGGGGAGCGTTGGGGCTCCTGCAGAGCCTGCTGGCTGGGCTTGTGGGGAAAACCCCCACCCACATTGCCCTGCTGAAGCTGTGCTTGCCTTTCCCGCCCTGGCACACCTCGGCCAGCTCACCTTCCTGCCCTTCTCGCTGTCTGGCAGGTAGCAGTGTCGGGGGAAGCCACGGGCCGTGAAGCTCTTCCCGGGGTTCGGATGCTCTGGTCCCTGCGATTTGGGAAGTGGGAGAAACTGGAAACTGGAGCTCAAAAGGATGCTCCGGGCACAGGGCAACCTCCCCAGGCCTTGGTGGGCACTAGTGGCCACCGTGCCCCTGCCACCAGGCAGACAGGGACAGCACTTTCATTCAGATACACCCCAGACTTCCCACACATCCTTATGGACAAGCAGCTCCTGAGTCAAGGCGTGAGCTGCAGCGGGACCTGGGGGTGATACAGCAGTGACAAGGGCCGCCAGCCCCCCCAGGTGCGCCCCCCAGACCCACCTGCACCCCCGGGGGGATGTTGTAGATGATGCGGATGGTTTTGCAGTCGGCGTGGCCGGGCAGCGCGTGGGGGATGATGTGATATTCCATCTTCCCAGGAGGCTGTGTCCCCGTCTTCACCCCATAGATGGTTTTGCAGGTGGGACACTGCAGACTCCCATCCTGAGAGGAGAAAAAGGGGGACACAGTGAAACCAGTATCTCTTACACCGAGCCACGCCAGGCACTGAGCCCCTGAGCAGCACTGAATGCTGTTTGAATTGGGAAAAACATCATTTCAAAAACTCTATCCCAGGAATCTGGGATAGGGCCAGGAAAATTCACCACCCAACTTCAACCAAAAACCTGAGGTCTGCATTTCTCTTTCCGATCAGTTCTCTAGCCCTCATCGCTTTCCCTAGCTCAGGTTTGTTTCGCTTTGTTTTCTCAAGGAGGGAAGTACAATAAACATAGAAAATCTCCAAACAATGCATTTTCCAGGGAATGTCAAGTATACGAGGGGTATTTGCAAAAACCCTCCCGTGGCTGGAGAAGCACTGCCTGGCACCAAATTCCAGGTAGCTCTGCTCAAACATGCAGGGATTAAAGTCCACCCTGGCAAGGAAAACAAGCACATAAAACCGGGCATAGTGGGGGAAAACACACCCACACAACCCTGAGTTCTGATTTAGCAGTCCCCAAGCGCTTGCTGCTGAAAAAAATTAAACTCTGAGTCAGGGTGGGAGCTCAGAGTGCTCCAGGGCAGCCAGGCTGGAGCTGTGTCCCACGGAGAGCTCGTGGAGCTCAGCAGAGGTGGCTGAGCCGGGAGAGGCAGCAGCCTCTCACCTTGTTGCCGTTGTTGTACATGGCCACCAGGCAGTGGAGGTGGAAGACGTGGCTGCACTTGACCAGCTTCCCCACGAGGTCGGGCTTGACAGCCGGCTGGGGCCCCTTGTAGCCAGAGGGGGCAGAGAGCCGCTCCATGCAGATGGTGCAGTCCTGTGCCGGAGGGGAGGACAGGCGTCAGAGGGATGGGCGCTGATGGGCTGCCCTGCTCTCACTCAGGGGCTGTCACCCTGCAGGCCCCACATGCAGCACACAGCCCCTCTTTGGGGACAGGGTGGCGGGGTATCCCTGCACGTGGCATTGGGTGTGTCCTCAGCCGCTCCTCCCAGGGCAAAGCTCATCCCAAGGGCAAAGGCCCCCGGGACCCCCGGCGCAGCCCCGCCGCTCGCACCTCATCCGGCGGATGCCGCACCTTCTGCAGGTATTTCTTCAGCACCTCCTCCGGGGTTTTACCTGCGCGAGAGTGAGGGTCAAAGGATGGGAGAAACCCACTACCAGGGGCAGCAGAAGGGACAGCAGGCACAGGGGAACCAGGACGGGCAGGAGGGACGGTCTCTCTCACCCTTCTTGGCCTGTTTCTTGGTGCTCTTGCGGCAGGAGTGGGAGATGCCGGGGATGGACTGGATCTCGCTCTTGCTGACGGGCGGGGGGTGCAGCACCAGCTTGGGGGGCCGGGTCAGGCACACGGGCAGCCCGGCCGCGCTCATGAGGATCCCGGTGATCCCTGCACAAGGAGGCAACAAATGGCACCGAGGAAAACCAGCGACACCCCAAACCCCAGATGCTTGCCCAAACCTGCCCCGTGGAGCTGTCTGTCCCATCCTCACCTGCCAGTGCTGGGTTGACGGGGCTGGAGCCAGTGAGGTTCTTCACAGGGACAGTGGGGACCCTGAGGGGAGCCAGCAGAGACCACATCAGGACATGCAGGAGGTACCCACGTCCCCACAGGGCCCAGGGGCACACAACAGTTGCCTGAGCAACTGCGCAGGCCCTGGCTGGAAACAGAGAATCCCCTGATGGGGCAACGTGCCCCTCCCTGCCCCACCACCGCCTTTTCTCTGGCGCTTTAGAAACCCTGACTGCATCTCCATTCATGGCCCCTTTTTGTCACAGCTCCCCGGGCCAGTCTGTTGTTTCTTTCCCCCTTTTCTCCTATGGCCACGTCACTGCCACAGCTCTTTCCCCCCTCCCCTTGTGGCTCTCTTCCATGGGAAAGTTTCCTGGCAGGTCAGGAGCGGAGAGAAGGGGGAGGATGGAGAGGGAGAGGAAAGAGGCCAGGCTGTGACAGAAGGCTGACGGCAGAGCCAGACAAAGGGGAGAAATAGGCCCATTAAATGTCCACCCCATCACAAAAAAAATGTCTTTGGAGGGTGGGGGTCTGGAGGGACCCCTTGTCATGGCGCCTGAATGGCTTTTCTTTGGGCCTTTTGCAGTCCTCCACCCAACCCCTGACTCCAAGAGAAAGAGCAGCCTCAGCCTCTTCATTGAGATGCAGGAGCCGCCCCACCCCTGCTCCGGTCCCCAGGCACCTGCGGGGATGCAAGGGGCCCCGCAGAACCCACCACCCTCAGCGGGAGGCTGGAGACCGCTGAGGTGTCTCCCACCAGGCTCACGGGTGACAGACCCCTGCAGCGGGGGCAGCTCTGTGCCACTCTGTGCCCTGGGCAGGGGGAAAGGTCCGTGCTGTCCCTTTGTCACCCAGGCACGCTGCGGGACTCACCCAGAGGCGATGAGCACGCGGGACTGGGCGATGGCCAGGCGCTGCAGGTGGCTGCGGTTCAGGGTGCCGAGCC
>VXBU01013111.1:79955-99715 GCA_013400315.1 Bombycilla garrulus | reverse complement strand
CCACCCTGCAGCCCGAAGACCCCCTCCCCCCGTACCCCTAACCGGGCGTGCAGCTCAGGGAGCCGCTGCATGCTGTGCACCCATCCTTGTGGGGACCCCCCAGTCCCTGCCTGCCAGCGATGGACTCGGGGTGCTGGTGGGTCTCAGGGAAGCTGCTCCATGTGCTGTCACAGAGACATGTGGTCCAAGAGCTTCTTCAGGAAGGGGGCCCCTGAGTTGTCCTTGCCTGTGGCCCATGACACACAAAAATATTTTCAAAGCCCGAAATTGCCTCATGTCAGAGAGGCACGTGGGCTGTAAGCCCGGCTCCTGCACCTCGGCTCTCCCAGCTGCCTGCCTGACTGCTCCTGCTGTGACGTGGGCACCCCTGTGCTATGGCAACCCTCGGACTGGAGCAGCCAGCGCTGGCCCTTCCCTGCAGGCCAGAAAAACATTCCTGAGCTGGCTCTTCCACTGAGCCCCACAAGCAGCTTCCCAGGGCAGCCCTCAATTGGAAACAGACTGGTCTCACCTCCTTTTGTGCTCAGACACACCTAGCACTGATTTCCTTGTGTATTAAACACCTGGACTTTCCTGGTTCGGGAGCACTGTACAAATTGCCCCTGTGCCCTAGGTTTGGCAGCACAAGAAATCCCCCAGTCCATGGTCCACCTTGGCTTGGAGGCAGCTCATCCCCAGGCAGGTGGTGAAGCTCCTCTCCCAACAAACCTGTTTCCCAGGCACTGCCCATCCTGCTGAGCGCCTGCCAGGGCTGCTTGTGGTGAGAAATCATTAGACAAGATCCAAAAGAGAGGAAAAAAACGAAGGGAAGGAAAAGGGGGAATGAACAGGTGGGGACTAACTGCGGTGATGCCAGCTGGCGGGTGCTGTGGTGAGAGAGGATGAGGTGAACCACAAAAGTTCTCCTTTTTCCAGCTCACACTTGGAGAGACACGTGGGGCTAAGCTTGAGGCACATTTTCCTGCAAGAACGGAGGGCTCCTGGCCCTTGCCAGGAAGGCAGCATAGCCACAGAGAGCCACTCCTCTGGGTTTTCACCTGTTCCTTTGAGGCAGACAAGTGCAGCCAAGGCTATGACGGGGGAAACCCAGGGAAATCCTTTCCAGTGACTCAGACAGGAGGAAAAGGCTTTTCTGCTATTAAAATAGGAAAGTGTTGGTGAACATCCACCCACCCCAGCTCCAGCTCAGGATCAAGAAGTCAGAAGCCAGCACTGCAATGCTGGCGTGGGACTGTGGCTGAAGCAGTGGGACCAGCACAGCTGAATCCCACCGCCCTCTGGTGCCCTGTGAGCCAGAAGCAAATCCATTCTCACCCAGCACCAAGGCCTGAGGTCAGGGAGCAGCCTCAGTCAGCTAGAAACCTTTCCAGCCCCACAAAGTGTGCCCAACCACACAGTAAACTCTAAAAACATTTATTATTTTGAAATTAAACATGTCCATGGTTTGCTTTTGGTGGCTCCGTCCCCTGCTGCAATTTAGGAGCACAGCCCTCCTCCCGCCCCCTCCCCCCCATTTCCCTGTTCCCACCAGCACTGCAAATCCCTTCTCTCTTCCCAAAGCACAAGTTGGATGGTTTTGGTGGGTTCTCAGTTTGCAGGAGGCCATTGCAGGGGTCCTCAGCAGCATTAGCCACACGGGTACAACTGTCCTCCCCTCAAACTCCTAATTTCTGATTCCAAAACAAACAGCTTCATTTGCCTTGAGCCACCCGGATCAACCACGCTTCAATCCGTGGCAACGCAAATCCAAGGGCCTCCTGGCACCACGGGAGCTCAGCTGTCAGGCGCCCCTGTCCTCGCCAAATCACTTCACTGGTGATTCCCTCAGGGCTGCAGCTGAAAAATAGCATTACATCCCAGCCAGCTCAGTCGTCACCGCCTCTGCACGGCACGGTGGGGGCTGGCTGGCAGGGACAGGCCGGGAGCTGCAGCCTCTCGCTCAGCCAAAGCGTGGAGGTTTGGATTAATGGACTGCTTTTTCCCCACTGTTTTCTGTTAGGGTGGCCATTCCCGAGCACGGCGGCTGCTCCACAAATACAGGTGCACCCAGCTGGCAAGGTAGCAGGGAAGGAGTAAAGAAGGTTGCAAAAGCCCAGGGAAATCCCTGGGGCAACACCATCGTCCACCTTGGGTCTCCCCTGCTGCTTTCACCCTGGAGTATGAGTGCAGCACCGAGCTCAGCTCTCTGCCAGCAGCTGATGTGGGAGGATCGGGTTGCAGCCCTGGCCGCCTCCCGGGATCTGAAGGTCACCTCGTACCCGGCCTGTGCTGCCGGAGAAAAGAGGGCTGTTCCCACCTGGTCGGGTGGTGAGACTCAAGGACGCATTCCAGATGTCACCCCTGGGAAGGTGAGGAGGGTGTGAGCTGGAGGGTGCAAGGGGAGAAGAGTAAGGTGTCTTCAAGCACACGGCAGCGGGCAAGGAAAATACTTGTCAGAAAAGGGACTTGCTTTGACTAATCCTGAAAAAAAATAATGACCATAAATTGTTATCCCCGAGTGCAGGGAAGCAGAAAGATTGAAATAATCCAGTCTGAGCTGCAAAGCTGAGGGCAGGCAGTAAGTGGCAAAAAATAAGGTGGACGCTCTTCCTCTCAGGCATCACTCATAAAAAGCCAGACCCCATCAAACCACCCTTGCCCCAAGCCTGCAGCCCCGTGTGGTCAGTGGGGTGGGCAGGATGGCACAGGGGGCTCAGCCTCGGGCTGCTCTTTGTGCTCCCAGAGCCCCCGTGCCTGTGCTGGTGCTGGGGCAGGCGCTGTGCCCGGGACTGTCCCAACCTGCCACCACAAAGCCGCTTTGTGCCGAGCTGGCCGGGCACATCCCCAGCCTCCTCCCTGCTCTGCGGCCCCGGTCTCCCACCATGCCAACTGTCCTCTCACAGGCCAGGGAAGAAGGCAGGGCCCCACCAGGACAGGGCACAGCCCCTGTGACCCACCGCCTCCTCCTCATCCTCCCACCATCTCCTTCATCACCAGTGCCTTCGTCTTCCCCGTGACCCCAAAGCTCTCACTCCGCTGGGATGGACCCTTCCCTGGAGTGGGAACTGGGCAGCCCAGGCTCTCTGGCGAGGCTGATTGCCCCCCTTCCCCCAAGAAGTACATCACCCTGGTAGATTTCCCAGCCCTTTTATTCACTCGGTAGCCAGCAGCCATCACATCCAGTCGGCAGGAGAACCGTGACCCTGGATGCCGTGGAACACCCTAGCACTCCACAGGGTGAGCGATGGCTGTTAGATTCTCTCATGCCCTTCCCAGTCCTAAAATCAGCCCTGCAGGCACTAACCTCCTTGCAGAGGGGCTTCTGAATCACAGCTAAAAGATCCCCTTTCAGTTAAAAGATCCTCTCCATTATCATGTCCAAGCAGTTAAGATTTCCCCTTTCTGATTGCTTCCCTCCCTCCCCAAAAAGCCCCCAAGCAGTTAGAGCAGAAATTCAATGAGCAGCCAACCAAGCTGGGCAGAAGGAAAGAGTCCACGTGCAGGAGGCCAAGCCTTGTGCCTTGCAGCTGGGGGGCAGATCCCAAGACTCCTTTTACCAGTCGATGCTTTTCTGTCCCTTCGCTCCTGCCCTGCACCTGCAAGAGCCCCAAGGCAGCATCTGCCTGCCTTAGGCAGTGTCCAAATTCCAAAGACAAGGGCAGTGCTGCTGGTCGGGCCTCTAGGCCCTGGGGCGAGCAGCAAAGCTGCTTCCTGGGGGATAACTCAACTGCCCAGCAGGAACAGCCCAAGGACCCTTGAGGATCCCCCTCCCTCCCGGGTAGACTGCAGCCTGTGCCTCAGTTTCCCCGCAGGGAGCAGCACTAAAAGCACGGGGATTAATGACATTGTCCCTCCCCTCCACGTCCCCTCCTTCGCTGTCGGCTGCCCTCTGAGAGGGCGGGCAAGGAGCCCCGGCGGCACCCAAGCCCCCACCCTGCGCTGGCCTTCAGGGGCTCTCGGCCAGGCCGGGGGCTGCGCCAGTGGCCGGGCTGGGCTTGGTGAGCTGCCGCAGGTCCCGCACGGACCTCACGGCCCACTGGGCCAGCTCCCGCAGCACGCCCAGGCCCCGCAGCTTCTGCTCGAAGAGGCTGAGGCGCGGCGGGGGCGGCGGCCCGTCCTCCTCCTCCTCCTCGCCGGGGATCCCGCGGCTCTCCAGCCGCAGCAGCTCCTCGAGGTGGTAGGCAAAGGCCGAAACCTGGAGCAGGACGGCCGCCAGCGCCCGGCCCAGACCCACGTCGGCCTCGCCCAGCTGCTCCCGCTGCTCCTCCAGCATCTGCGCCAGCAGGGCGCGGAAGGCCCGGTAGGCCGCCAGGTTCTCCAGCAGCCGCTGTGTGCCCGTCTGCTCGTCCCAGCGCTCCACCGCCGCCAGCGGCACCCCCTCCACCGCCGCCACACTGGCCGAGGCGTCCAAGCCCTGCTGCTCCACCTGCAGGGTGAGACCCGCCGGGGATCAGCGGAGGCAGAACAAACGTGGGGGGATCCCCAGCCCCGAGCCCTGCAGGTGTTGGGGCTGTGCAAGCTGCCCGAGTCTCGTCCAGGCGTCAGCGAGCCCAGATCCAGCAGGTCTCCGCGCCCCATCCCTGCCACGGGCCAGAGTCCTCGCACCCCAGCACAGCTGCCCGGACCCCACCAGCGCTCCCAGCCCCGCGGCAGCCGGAAGGAGCAGGGCAGACTCACGTAGGCGTCCAGGAGGTCAACGACATCGGCGCGCATCTTGCCGGCCAGGCGGATGCCGCGGCTGCAGAGGTCGCGGCGGCGGAGGGCAGTGGAGGGGCTCTCTGCGGCCGCCATGGTCCGGGCAGCTGTCACGGCCACCAGGCTCCGGCCGCGGCACCCGCCCGGCCCGGCGAGGACAGTCCCTTGCTGAGCTGGTGCATTCCAGCCGGGAGCTCCGCTCACACGTCCGCTGGCCTGGTTCTCCCCCTCTTCCGTGCCTGGGGCCTGGCACGACGCTGCAAATTCCCGCCTCTGGGATCAACAGCGACAGATTATTTCCCTAATTCCCCCACGCATCGCTACTCCGAGTGCCTTGCCCAGAACTGTCTGGCCCGGCAGCAACAGGCTCCCAGCCCCGGCTGACCCACTCCTCCCTCCCAGCCACACAGTGAGATTAGCAGCACGCTAATTCCTCGGCTCATTCCAGAGCGCGGGAAACCACTGCCGGGAAGAGGTGAGCAAAGCCCGGACATTGCTCAACACCTCAGCCCGGGCAGCCGGCTGGAGCCTGAGCAGAGCCAGGCACCTCTCGAGGGTAGCCCCCAGGCTGGAGATCCCGCAGCAGCCCCAAGCCAAACCTCAACCCAAAGCCTGGCAGAAGGATCCGTGCCAGCTGCTTGTAACCCCCTGTCCCAGAGGGGTCCTGCCCTAAAGAGGGGGGGCAGATAGGGGAAGATATCCCAGCCAGCCCAGGACAACACTGGCCACCCCACAGGTGAGCTGCACGCACCAAGACAAAATAGCCCTTCGGGTTGGGTTGGTTTTTCCTCAGTATGTTTATTCTGGTTATGCATTACCCAGATCGAGAGTGAGAAAAACCCCAGGAGTTGAAAACCAGCTTGCCATGAATACCACAGTGTGCCTGGCTGGGGATCCCAGGGCTGGGGGGTCCCCACATGCCCAGCAGGCTCCCTGCCACCCCACAACTACTGCAGGAGCTGCTGAGCTTGGGGAGCCCCTGGCCACCGCAGCCCCCAGCCCCAGCCCAGGGCCCCCCAAAGTGCTGCCCATGCCAAAGGGCCTCATGCTCCCTCCAATCCCTCCCCAGGAGGAGAAAAAAAAATAAATACAGGGGAAAAAAATACAAAAAAGTTTATTGCAAACTACTACAATAATTTATTGAAGCAAACTGCATGCGAGTGAAAGAGAGACAGCGAGGGGAGGAGGAGCTGCAGGAAGGCTGTGTCAGTTTTAGGGCTTCAGAGGGGCATGGGAAGGGAGCTACACATCTCTCCTGCATCAGGGACGAGCAGGCTGTGGTTAGAGGACAGACAGGCACCTGGCCACGGCCAGAAAAAGAAAAGGGAGAGCTACAAGAGGTGTCATGGAAGGACAAGGCAGGCAGCAGCAGGGATCAGAGGTGTCCAGGCTGGGAAGCAAAGGAAACGTTTGATTTTGCATCCCAGAAGCGCAGCCAGGGGCAAACCCTGCTCCACTGGGGCGGACGTGGGACGAGGAAGCCTCCCCCAGCCCCGTGCCAAGTGCTGCGTCACCAGCGGTGAGCAAGCCCTTGGCCCAAGGGCGTTTTGTGCCATCCCTCGACCATCAAACCCCCGCACCCTCCTTTAGTGTTCTGTGCAAGGCTCTGCCCAGCCGCACCTCCCACAGGCACAGGGGCCGGCAGACATGCAGCTCCAGCAGCACCATGTCAGAAGGACACAGCCAACCGGCCCTGAGGGCCACCAAGTGTCCCCAGAGAGAAGCCCCACACTGCCAAGGGTGAAACCATCAGAGCTGGGCTGAACTGCTCGCCTCAGTGCGCTGCCCCTCTCCAGCCTAAAAGGGGAGGGGAGCAGCTGCCACCCGGGAAGTTTCCTGCTGGAAACCACAGTAAAGCAATCCAAGCAAGACACTGGATCACCTCAGCTGAAGGAACTGGTTTAGTTTAACTCCATTCCACCACGGACCTGCCACCAGGTGTGCTGGGCCCTCACGTGAGCCGGGCTGCTGCCACAGCGTGAGGACGTGGGATGCCCACGCCCAGGGCACAGGACACCCAACTGCTCAGCCTCGCTCCGCCCCAGCACCAGGAAGTGCTGCGACCTGCTCTGACAAAGGTGTCGGTGGAGGGGGGGGGGAAGGGGGGCAAACCAGGATAAACAGCCCAAGAAAAGCCAGCGCGTTTGGGCTACAGCTGGATTTCCAGGCATCACAGGGGACAGAGTGGGTGTTCAGAGTGAGTTTCCTGTTAATCCAATTAAATTCCATGTTTTATTGTGGTTTTCCAGACCCCAGGTACCCGACTTCAACAACCTGCTGTGTGCTACAGACCAACTCAGCTGATCTTGTGCTCAGACAAGATACTTCAGCTGTGCTCCCAACCCCAGAAACCCAACCAAAAAAACAAGCAAACAAACAAAAAAACAGGTTATTCTTCACCTCTTCCAAAACCGCTACGAATTCAAGGCCACTGAATCTCCACACAAAGTTCCAGAGAAGAGCAAAAAAAAAAAAATCCAAGTCTCCATAGCAGACACATCTTATCCTATGTAAACTTTTCCAAGGGCTCAAAGCTGCCCTAACTACACCAGCAGGCAACACCTGACCTGCCACGTTTCAGGGAAAGCTGGGGTGTCTGTGCAGAAAAGAGAAGCTTTTCAGAACACGGCTACACAATCCCCCCCCACACCAAAACAAGGGCAGGGATAAAAGCTGAGAGCCCCTTAGTCCCACATCAATCTATTGCCTTGGATAAACAAGCCTGAGAAAACCATATCCAGTCCCTGCTAACTGTGTCTTTGTCTAGACCTGGAAAGGAGAGGCAGAGTTGGATGAGGAGCACCACATCCCCCAGCAGCAAGTAGCTCACGGCTGTCCCGAGTCACAAGAACAAGTTCCTGGCTAACAACGTCCTTCCCCGAAGGGCTGGAGGCAAAACAGGCATTTAATGCGAGGAGCTCACCCGGAGCTGGGAGGGAGGGAGGGAGAGACAGCCCATCACTCACCTCATCCTCCTGCTAACACGCTGCTGCAGAGACTCCCACTGCACACAGGCTCTTCTCCAGGGGCTCTCCCTCTACTCTGGAAAAGCTGCGAGACACGTCTGACTCCAGAGCGCTGCCTTCACCTCGGCTGCTGGCACGGCGGCACTGGAGCTCCCTGCACTGGAGCCTACTGGGAAACAGCCTGAACCCCTTCCACACCCGCCCCCTAAGAACAGAACTAAAAAATACCGACCCTTTTTTAAACAATAAATAAGGAATCTTGTTACCACAACACAAAAACGAAGCATGTTCAAAGTGCAAATTACTGTCGTCAAACTGGGATGCTCCTCCTTGCCTCTCCCACGCAGGGCTCCTGTAGCCCCCGGGCCTCTCCAAGCAAACATGATCTACGAGCCAGGGCGTTCCCTCCCTCCACTTCCTGCCAGGGCTGGAGCAGGGGAGCGCGGTGGGAGCAGGACGTGCACTGCTGCTTCACAGCTCACCCTGCCGAGGGGCTAAAGTGCCAAACTCCCAGCCCCGGCAGGGAAGGAGGAGACTGCAAGGACCAGAGTGCAGTGGTGCATAGAAGTCGGGACCAGGGGCAGAGGGAGTCCTAAGGAACTTCTCCAGAGCACGTCCAACGCTTTTTACTTTGCCAGTGGGGCCACGCCAAGGAGCCAGAAAAGGCAACTGCTTTGGGGTAGAGCGAGGGGTTTCAGCAGTGCCCCCTCCCTCGGAGAAATCCGCCGCTCAATCCAACTTGCTCTGGCCATGGCAACACGTGCCCCTTTCCACAAAGGGGCCGTGGGAGAGAGAGAAGTGGCTGGGAGAAAGAGGATGTGCTGTGATCCGCGCTGGAGGGGAGCAGACCCTTCAGTTATTTACTAGTATTGTAAGTTTCGTTTAACTTTCCTCTCTTTCTTAAGTGCCGCCTCCTTTTTTTTTTTTTCCTTTTCCTTTTAAATACAGAGTCCCAACTGTTCCAGCACCCAGGTTCTCCCCTACCACTAGGGTCCAGTGGAGTCTGAATCTTCAATGAGCACCTCCGTGCTGGCTCCCAGCATCTCTGTGTTCATGACCAGCCCCTCCGGGTTTGCGCTGCTGCCGCTGCCCACGAAGAGCTTGCCGTCAGCCACCAGGCTCACGCGCTCTGCCCCGCCACAGTAGGGCTTTGGCATCCCCTCTGGGCTCAGGAGCAGGCAATCTGCTGGGGGAGCACTGCCCAGGGGGTCGGGGAGCAGCGGGAGGCCCTGGCCATCTGTGGGTGGGACGATGGCCTCGGGGTTAGTGCCCAGGATATCGGTGCTGGTGATCAGGGCACCCGCGTTGGCAGCCAGTGCTTCGGCAATGAGCACTTCGGGGTGGCTCTTGGCTTTGTGGGCCACGACGCTGTCCTTCTTCTCAAATTTCTTGCCACAAATATTGCAGGAGAACTGGTAGAAGGAGTCTGCATCGTGCTTCTTCATGTGCCAGTTGAGGGAAGCCTTCTGCCGGCAGGTGAATCCGCAGATCTCGCACCTGGGAGGGGACAACGAGGAGGTCACAACAAAGGGATATCCACACACGCTCATAGGGACAGTAGCAGCGAGGTGGCAGCCCAGGAAAACAGCAGGGGCTCGCTAATGTCACTGCAGCTCCAGCTCTGATTTTATTTAGCGAGAGCTTGCGTTCCCCAGATCCGCACCAAGACGCTGCCCCAAGGAGCAGATGCCACAAGTGCGTGTTCAAAGACAGCTGGGACACCAGGAACAGGCTCCAGCCCCGACTTCAGAGCTGCTCTGAAATGGGTGTTTCGGGGTCCCTCAGAGCAGGAGGGCAAGGCACAGCCAGAGGTACTCACTGCAAGGGCTTCTCGCCCGTGTGGATCATCCGGTGCACTGCCAAGTTGTGGGAGCTCTTGAAGGCCCGGGCACAGTACTCGCAGATGTAATCCCTTTGATCTGAAAGACAACAGCAGTTGTGGCACTGCCCTCCAACGGACCTCCTCCCTTTCCCACCTCTCAGGCAGTGCAGGTAAAGCTGCCCAAGAAGGAGCAGAACTACAAGTTCTGGGAGGAGGAGGTGTCCCACAACACACCGCAGCTGCTGATCTGGAGAGGCAAGCCATGATTAAGACTCTCCTAAGAGCTAATTATCCACTCTGACCAACACTGAAAGACTGGCAAATTGGGATAAATCAGACTTTATCTGTAGAGGTTTATTCCTCTACAGAGCCCCTGAGTGATGCTTGCCAGAAGGAGAATTAAAACCTCTATAGTCAATTTCTTTCATTTACTTAAAAGATGGTAATCCAGAAGACAGTAATACCCTGCTGCTGCTGCTGCTGTAAATCTACACCACCTGACTTGGCTTTGCTCCCCAGAAGTCCCAGAGGCTTTTCCACTCTCTCCCTGTCTGTTCACTGACCTGAAGAGAGTTTGCAACTATTTCCCAGCCCCCCATACCTGTGTGATGTTTGGCATGCCGCAGGAGCTGCTTCTGGAGCCGGAAGAGCCGACCGCAGGAGGGATGAGGACACACGTATTTTTTCTTCAGTAAGTGCTGATATTTTATGTGATGCTGGAAATAAAGAGTGGAATTTTGCAGACTGTACATGGCTGAGTGAACAGCTGAGGTCCACTCAAGCTTAGATCTCCACTGGAAAATAAAACACATGTGGACATCCAGCAACCTGACAGACACTCATCACACACACGGCTACAACTGGCCACAGTGAAGTCTTCCGAAACGAGTGTCAGGAAGGGGTGTGAGTGCCAGTGGAGGCTTAGCTGCCTGTTCCAAGCACCCCTTCCCTGCCCTCCCACGTGCCACAGAGGAAGTGAACATGTCCACCAACCTGCAGGTACCGTGGGTGAGCCAGGACCGTGCCGCAGCCTTCCATCTCACAGCGGACATACTGGATCGGAGGCTTCTTCCTGGGAAATCAGCAAGGAGAGGGGGCAGAGTGCTTGGCTGCTTCTATGATCAGCTGATTCTATAGATAAAGATTCTATATACATTCTATTTAGAATCACAATTCTCTGTGTCTGTGAGGGGCTGATACATCTCACGCCACAAATAACAAGTGCAAGCACAGCAAAGAACTACTGCTCCAAAACCCCTGCCTGGGCTGTGACAGAGTTTTACTGTCCAACCTCTTCTCCTGCCACTACCCAAGGGCTCTTCATAGAGCTGGGAAAACCTCAGGAAACCCAGAATTCCCAGAGCCTTATTGCTGGGCAAGGCGATGGGAGGGATCGACTGAGAAGTGGGGAGGGGGTTGGTTCACTTGGAAGAAATCAAAGCCACACCTATAGGGGAGGGAAAAGAGGGAAGACAAGTCATGCTGCTGGTTTTGGTTTTTATTCCCTTTAAGGCACAGAAATGGCTCTGGGACAATCCATGTCTACATACAGGACACAGGGGAAGCAAGTCTGCAGAACAGAAGAGGGGTTGAGAGGATCCCTTACCTTCTCTTGGGCAGCCTTGGGCTCTTGTCATCCTTTCTCCTCCTTCCCCTCCTGTAACAGGGATACAGAAACAGAACTGAGAGAAGCTTCTTTACATTAGCAGTGGGCAGAGACTTTGAAGTATACACTGTATTGCCTCATTAACTGCATGGTCTAGAAAAAAAGCACTGAGTGCAAGCTGGAGACAGATTCAAAAGATGGAGAATTCCAGAGACACAAATGCTTCACATGGTTTGCTCTCTCAGTACTTCCCATTTCCTAATACATTCTTCATAAACATGTAATTTTGCCAGCACCCTTTAGAACCCACAGTGCACCCTATTTCCTCTGCTCTGTTGGGAACATTCCAAACCACGGCAAAACATCCACCTGCCTGATCAGGAAGAACAGCATTAATGATCCAGTAGCTATTTTACAGGCCTCTGAATTAGCCACAGCAGCTTCTGTACCTGCCAAGACAAAAGTCTAGGCTCTGTCTGAGCAGATCTGTGCTCACATGTAAACTGCAGCCTCCCAAGCCTGCCTGATCCCATTGCTGCAGAGACACTTGAAGCAGATTGATGGAAGTATTTTCTAGACTCCACTGAGACATCTGCATTGATGGCAAGCCAGGAACATGCTGAACACACACTCAGCATTCAAGCTAAGCCCTCAGAAGAGCCACAGGTTTTATTACGCACTAAAAGTAGTGTCTCATTCAAAGAGCAAAACCTCAGGCCTCAGAATGCAGCCTCCAACAGACAAAAATGTTCTCAAAGTATCAGCCTCCTCACTTCTCTCCACTGCGAATCAGCAGCAGCTCAGGAACAGCAAGAGAAATTACACCACCAGTGTGCAGCAGGTCAGCAGAGGGAGCCCGGGCTGTTCCAACCACTCAGAGAGCAGCTGAGGTACAAAACCAGCTCCTTTTTCTTTTTTCCTCCTCACATTATCCCAAAGAATGGCTTTGACACAATCACATAAACCAGTCTCCCTCTGTTGCCAGGAGGAATGCTTCAGCACGCCCAAAGGTGCCAGGCCACTGCCAACTGACTGGGTGGCAAAAGTTTGTTGCTTTACTTCTCAAAAGCAAGGGGAAAACAGCTGATTTTCCTGAGCTCTGGTAAACTCCCAGCTGTACAAAAAGGACACTTAGCACACACACAAGGTATTCCAGTGACAAGATATGCCAGTATCTGCCCCCAGCACACAGCAGGAACGCTGCCCTCTCCCACTGGCCTTCAGGATCCACTTGAGGCATCACAGCGAACCCATTGTAAGGACACCCTGAAGTATTTCCCACTGTGTGGTCACACCCAGGGAGGCTGACTAACCACAGCATGATGAAAAACCCCTCCACTGAAGCTAAACTCTGCTTTGCGGCTGAACACAGGCAAGACGCGAGGGCACAGGATAAACAGTGCTGCCCCATCAGCTCTCAGGCCCAGAGGAGAAGGAGGAGGAGGGGAATGGGGGGAACCAACAACAATTAAACACTGTTGTACGCCAGCAAGAATGCAAAACACACAGCACACACTGGCATGTGTAGCTGCAGAGTTTACTCACTTCCTTGGTGGTTCTTCATCCTCCTGAAACTC
Organism: Bombycilla garrulus; assembly: GCA_013400315.1. Classification (NCBI taxonomy): domain Eukaryota; kingdom Metazoa; phylum Chordata; class Aves; order Passeriformes; family Bombycillidae; genus Bombycilla; species Bombycilla garrulus. The sequence goes on along the minus strand of VXBU01013111.1, from coordinate 87,070 downwards.
ATTCTCTTCTTTCACTTCCACTTTAATCTCTTTCTGCCTTTCTTTTTCCTCCTTCCCCTTGCTAGCTTTTCTCCTTTGCTTTGGTGCTTCCCTACAAAGACACAAATATAACATATTACTCCAATACTCTTCCCACTGCCTGTTTTTTACAAAGATTTAAACAAAAACTGGACTAAAGTTCAGGTCCTGAAGTCTTCAAGTGGGACTTCTTCTTCAAGTCCCACTTTCAAGCAGAATTAAGAACCAGGCTTAGGGACGCACCCAGCACCCAGCAATGCTGTAAAGGCTTCAGTCCCTGAGAGAAGAACACTTCTGGCCAATGCAGGCAATGTTTAGAACCATTCTGCCAGATCAACTAGCACAGGTACTTTGGGGCATATTAAGCTAATTCAGGTAACATGCCCATATTTTTTTTATGGTTTAAACCCCCAGTAAGTACATAATCCAATATACTTCTCTAGGTGGGGCTTGTAGGTCTCATCTCTGGGATCATCTTTGAAGGGAACTTCTTCCTCACTGATGAGCATCTCCTCATCATCATCACTGCTGGGAGAAAAGGAGAAGAGAGGACTTTAGCAGTGACAGCTTGGCCACTACTGCGAGAAGATCTGTGCAGAGTTTCTTTTATTGACAGAAACAGCTCTCAGAGACCATTTCCAGAATCTTCTTGCTACTAAAGTTATTGTAATAATAAAAAATACATTTTTATTATTGTATCTTTTATTATTTTACCATCCTCCAGCATGGGAAGGACACTGTTACACAGCACTTCCTCATCCAGCATGACTGGGAAAAGGTAACAGCTTGCACTGACCAAGGAGCACAGTGACAACCAAAATAGGCCAGACAGAGCTGTCCCCTCTCCTGAACCCACACACCCACAGCAACAAATCCACTAGGTGGAATGGGAATGCCCAGATTAAATCTTACTATCCATTTCTCCACAGTATCTCCTGACATCTGTGCACACTGGAACTCCAAAGGCAAGGGGCTAAAGGAGACAGAGCTACTGTTGGTGCCACAGAACATTTCACACCACCATTTATTTTCGAGCAACTCAGGCCCACCTTGAGACACTGAATAGGAAGAAACATCAAAAATAACATGTCCTACCTGACTCCATCTGGAGACTGATGCTCTTCCGTGACCACTGAAAGGAAAAGTCACCATTAGGTTTCAAAGTGTGTTCGCTGCAGTGAGCTCATCTGTCTCACGGTACCTCCGTCGACATTCAGAGCCAGGAGTGCTGGTGGCAGAAGGTACCCGTGACAAGCAGCACCACGCCAGCACCAGCCACACGCCCAGAGTGACACCCACCGCCGGCTCCCCGAGCGTCCCCAGGCCTTCCAAGGCACGTACCGTACTCCAGCTGGTCGGCGTTGGGCTCTGACTTGCAGATGAGCTGCAGCGAGCCCGCCTTCGATCGCGAGGCGCGCGAGTTGTTGGAGTCGCGCTGGGGAGCGGCGGCCGCTGTCCGGCTGCTGCGCCAGCTCCGGCTGGGCCGGGCCGTGCCCACGGCAGAGCCATGGCTGAGCACGCTGGACACCTCCTCCTCCTCCTTCTCTTCCTTGGGAGCTGAAACAGGCGTTGTGGTCTCTTTCGTCACAGTGCAAAATGCCTAAATCCCGTCATTAAATCACACCTTAAATCACAGCAAACCCTCGGCCTCCTGTGGGAGCCCGCTCAGCCCTCCCTGCTGAGCCAGGACACTCCCCAGCCCCTCACCTCAGCAAACCTTTCCTTAAAACTCTCCTCGCACTCCCTGTAAGGACAGACACTAATATTTAAAAGCAGCTTATATTTCCCTTGGATAGAGGCTTATAAGATGATGATTTGCTGGCTCTAAGTGCAACAGAAGACAGACTCTCATAAAGCTCAGCAAGTGCTTTATGAAAGGCCAGCTTCAAAGCTGGGCCATGTGAAAAGTTATGTTTAGAGAATCCCCCAAACATATACTTCACTGGAATGGTACACCTGGCAACAACCCTGAGGGATCTGAGCTGGATGTTTCTGGTGCCGTGCTAGAACAAAAAGCACCACAAATGCTGTTAGCCTGAGGTCTCCACACTTATTTACAGCTTGTACAGGTGGTTTCCTTTTGGCTCATGGCTGGTTTCCAAACATGCTTTAGCAAGATAACAGAATTGGCTGAAATGTCTTGTGAGCAAGTTAATCCCTTAAAAACTAAAATTCCCAAGTACAGTTCATTTGATCTCACTTTTTGGTGCTTGCTGTGACACTGGGCCTTCATGAACTCAATGCCCTTTGAAATGTTACAGATGATCACAGAACCGTCTGGGTTGGAAGAGACCTTAAATCTCATCTCATTCCAATCCCTGCCATGGGCAGCAAAACCTTCCGCTAGTTCAGGTTGCTCCAAGTCCTGTCCAGCCTGGCCTTGGATACCTCCAGGGATGAGGAATCCACAACCTCTCTGATTCCTCCCAGCCTGCAATCTCCAGTTTTGCATCAAGCCTTCTGAACCAAGTGATCCTCTCTCTCCTAGCACACAGTTTGCTTTGCATTACTCACTGTGTGATTCCTTGATTAACAGGGTGGGAATAAGCAACATTTGGCTGGAAAAGCCTGACTGGAATCCCGGATGTGAGGCATCACGTTGCGTTGTAAGCCATCAAGCTGCTGTCTTGCATGTATAAACCTCACAATCAGAGCACGAACTGCACCTTCCTGGCTCTCTTTAGCAGATCTCAAGGTGACTGCTGCACGTTCACAGTCCTCATGGTGAACACCTCATGTTTTTGAATGCTAAATCAAACCCAAAGACTCTTCAAACCATCCTCTAGAAATTCCCCCCTCAACCACTACCGTGTTGCCAGGGATAGCACACACTGCTGCTCTGGAAGAGCTGTATTCCCTTGGAAGACGGGGCATTCAGCTAATTACTCATCCTTTTAAAAATCAGGCTCACAGAGCTGAAGCAGACCTGCCTCAGAACACACCTGGACAGAGCACACCCCTCACCCAGCAGCTCTGCTTCCTTCCTCTAAAGCAAAGGTCTTTGATAAGCCTTTTCCCAGGATTTCTCATTCCTACTTCCTCAGCCGCAGCACGGCTGTCTAACAGATTCAGGGCATTTTTACATGCTGAGAACACCCAGGTACCTCCCTAACCCCATCCTTAGGAGATGTATCAAGTATTTACTTCGCCACAGAACAGTGATACAGAGCTAGGAGCTGAAAAACCTTCTAATTCCAGACCCTCCCAACATAGTCCCCGGTCCCTATCCAAGGGTCAGGGCTGCACCCGGAAACTTCCGTCTGTCAAGTGTTCAGCTGCAGGAACAGCTGGAATCAGCAATTACTTCCCCAAAATATGGGAACTCCTAGATTTGGAATAAACTTCTGTCTCTTTTTCCTTCAGAAAAAAATAGATTCAAAATTGTGAGCGAACGTCAGTCCCTGGGAGAAGGGATAAGAAAAGGAAACCTGGAAAGACACTCACAGTGAAGTTGTAGCTTTGTTTGGACAACCAAAAGACAAGACTCTGGGCACTACTCTGCTTTTCAACAGAGCTGAACTTTGATTTATAAGGCATTTGAAAGCTTCTTACTGACCCTGCAGACGATTTCAGAAAACACACGTGTGCAATAAAGTGAAAGGAAAATAAACTATTAATTGCTAGGCCAAACAGCTGTTATAAAAATAAATTAACCACAACATATGCACACCTCTGAGATTTAAGGCAGGAACTACACAACAGATAAGGCACCAAACACCTGGTTTTATAATGGCATGGACAAAAATGAAACTTGGGAAAAATATCCAAATGCCAAGATCCATCCAAAGGGCTCTTCCCCACCAGAGCACTGTGGAACTGTACAGATGGGACACAGGAAAATCCTCAGAGGGTTTGGGTTCAGTGCATTTTTATAAGGTTTGGTTTTAAGTAATGATATTTCTTTCTCCAAACACAGACAAAGTCTTAAGGCCAAGCAGTCACTCCCAAAAGGAGCATGAAGCATTAAGAATGAAACTCTTAGGTATAATGTGAGTCCTTTCTGTACAAACTCTGAGTCTCAAAGTTTTCCATCTTTTTTAAAACCTGCCACACCTGACTGTTTTCCTAGCAAAACCCCTGGATTTCAGAGCAGGTTTCCAGAGAGGTGACTCTCCTGACTAAAACAAAAATTATTCCCACAAGGATACAGAGCGCTGTGGGAAGCCAGACGTGAATTCTGCTACAGAGCGACTGCAGCTACACGAATTCATCTGTAAACTGAGATTAAACGTTCTACTTATGCATCCAATATTCCTGCAGGCACACGTTGGGAAATCCTGCGACTGCATGACTAAGCAGGCGACAGGGACTAGCCAGGGAACACAGGCTGATACTGCAGCTGCCTTGGATACCTCCAGGGCACTCGTGGTGACAGTCACACTCGGGCTGTGACACAACACACACACCTTTGGCTCTCGTCTCCCTCTAAGCTCCCCGTCAGACCTGCACAGCCAGAACTGCCAAGGGGATGCTGGAGAAGCCTGATCCCATGGCTCTATACCATGGCTGTCCCAGGGAATATTCCAACCTGGATTTTGCAGCTGACAGTAAAAGCTAATACTGCAATGCAAAAAAAAAAAATCAATTCCATATCAGGGAATACTAGCACAGAATCCCAAGCCTTCACCAGAATCACTCCGCACCTTATCCCAGCTCCATCCAGGGTGAAAGGACAAATGGGATTGTGCCTTCCAGGCTCACAGGTGACTCCTGGCTGCCAAAAACCCTGTTGTGCAAGGAAAGCTGCTGCTTGCTTGCACTGCTCTGGCTCCTTCAAAAACTTCTGCTAAAGCCCAACAGGAGGAAGAGGGAGAAGCCCCTTTTCTGCTCCTGCACAACCTGTCCAAGGAAGAACTCATTGGCCTGTTTCCAGGTCCTCTCCAACCAGCATGCAGCCAAGCACAGGAGTACAGCTTCCTCACTTCTGTGCTTCTGTTAACTAAAAAACAAACAGAAACAAACAACCTCTGCCCCCCACCGCACAGATTTCCTCTGGCCCAGAAGTCGTCAGCACTTCCCAGTGCCAATTTCCACACATCTACTCCTACCATCATTTTGGCTGCAAATCTAATTGGGGAAAACAAGAGCCCCCGAAGTTTAACAAACATTTTTGTCCATTCTCAGCTTCAAGCAAAGCTGAAACTCTCAGAGCTTAACTTAAAGGCTAAAACGGCTCGAGTGCAGAGAGCCCCCCAAACCTGGGAATTTCAGTCTGACAACTTTCACTTCCTGAGGTAAAAATGGGAATATTCTGCCCATTTCCTACCACTACCAACAAATATTTCTCCTTAAATCAAAAAAACCAAGCACGACCACTAAAATCTTAACTCCATCCACACATGAAGCTAAACTTTTTTAGACATTTCAGCAACTGTGCTTTGACACAAAAAGCTGAAGCTCTGACACTACGCTGCCCACCCTTTACACAGTGAGGGGTAAATACACACAAGCAAGATCAGGGCTCAACACACAGCAGTTAATTCTGCTTCAGTCTGTAAAAACACACCTTGCCAGCTGGAACTGTGATGGATTTCCACACCCAAAAGGAATAGAGACTTGTAGGAGGAAAGCTAATGAGTTACCAAAACATGAGAGTAACAGCAGCCTCCGAGACATAACTGCTGACAAACAAACCCAGACAGTTCCAGCAGAAAGGGGAATTCATCTGCACAGGTGTGTGACCTCCTTTCCTCAGTGCTTCATTCTGCCACAATTCTCTGGTGCCAGATCAAAAACAACACTACACAAAGCCCTTTACTTGGACTTGCTTCAGAAGTCATCAATGGGTAAGGAGCAAAGCCCTCTAACTATTTTTTTGGGGGGGCTTTTTGGGTTTTATGTGTTTTATTTTTTTTAACAAGAAATTACTAAATAGGTGCACACGGTTCACAGCATGCACTGGAAAACAAAAATTCTGCTCCAGGTCGCAGATCCCCACAGCTGGGGCTTTTGTGTTCTGACCCTACTCATGCCATTAGTTCTGAATAATTTTCTCTTTCACCCCTGAAAACATCAGCCTAAAATATCCATAATCCACTAAAGCTAGAAAAGATCAAATATGAATACCTGAATACTCTGATTTTCACACAACTTTCTCAGGTCTCTCGAGGATCTACTCCTGTATTTCTGAGCACAGACCAGAAGTGAACCCAGGATCTGCCAATTACTTGGGATTGCTGTGCAACAAGAGCTGTCAAACCACAGAGCAGCCCAGCCTCATGCTCCAACAGCCGTGGAAAGCCCGAGTGCTTTTTGGGACAGTAAGATTTTGCAGGCTGGGCACGTGCCAACAGCAGCAGCTTATCACAGTTCCAGAGTCTTGAGAGAGACTTGGAAAGAAAATGCACATCACCCAGCACTAAAACATTCTTTTGAAGGCAGATCCAAAAGGAGGATTGGGCTAACCCGTGGGAACAGCCCAGACTTTCTAGATGGAACACAACACCAGGAGTGATTAATTCGGCTCTTACCTTTACCAGCGACTTTATCTGCACACCTGAAAAAAACACAAAAGCAAGTGTAAGAGCCAGACTCTATAGGAAGGGAGCAGTAGTAAGGAACTGAATGAGGTGGAGATGAGCCCAAATTCATCAAAGTCCCGGTGCCTCTCTATCGGATCATTGTTTTCAACCCCTCATGCCAAGGGGAATTACTTTAGCCGCAGGAAGCTGAGGGGAACTATAGGACTATCCAGCAGCAAGGGCCCAGCCATGCCCAGGACAGTTATGACCGACCCAGGGGGATTTTGTGCTTAGAACAGGGCAGAGCAGCAGCACTTCCAAAAGCTCCGGGGTCCTGCTCAGGATCGGAGGTGCAGCGAATGCAGCATCTCCTCCCGGGAAGGTAGATCCCACAGCCTCCCTCACCCAGACCTACGGGAGACGGGGTCAGACGGCGCTGGCGCCGCGGGACACCGGGACAGCGGCCGCTGCCCGAGGGCGCTGCGCAGCTGGCGATTCCCGGGACACTGCCCTTCCTGGGAAGGGACCGGCGGGGCCGGCCCAGCCCGGCCGGAACAAAGGGGCGGCGGCGCAGGGCACCCCGCGGCCGGAGGCGGCCCCGGGGCCTGGGCCCGTTCGCGCGGTCGGGCAGAGGCC
>VXBU01013111.1:47230-78984 GCA_013400315.1 Bombycilla garrulus | reverse complement strand
CTTTAAGAAAAAAAAAAACGCCCCGTCGGGCGGCGGGTGAAAGTCGGTGACAAAATGGTGGCCGGCGCAAGGGGGGCGGGGCACACGGCCCTGGCCCCGCCCGCTTCCGTCCCGCGGCCGCGCATGCGCGGTGCTTGCCGGGAATTGTAGTTCTGCCGGAGCTGAGGCGGCGCCGGCTCCCCGTTCCCAGCTGTGTCCCCCGTTCCCGGCTGTGTCCCCGTCCCAAACGGCCCCTTGGGCAGGAACCCCGGGAGCGGCTGTGCAGGGGGACCCGCCTTCGTGGTCTCCAAGACCCGAGTCCCTCCCCGAAACAACGCCAGTAGCGCCTGAATCTCGCACAGGAACTGCACTAACACAGGAAACCCACGCGAAACACCAAAACTTTCGCCCCACAGACGCTGAAGGCGCCAGCCCGGAACGAGTTTTGTCACGGTCGCCACTTTGTCCTCTTCCCTGCTGTCCCAGCCAGGCTTGTGGACCTGGACTGATCCTGGCACAGTATTCCCCTGCCTGGGCTGCAGCGGGATGTGACACCAGGCCAGGAATGAGGGCTTGGTTTGGGGAAGAGGACTGGGCTGTGCTTGCTCTGGAGCGGAGGGCTTGGCTGATCTTACCCACCGTTTTCGGACAGGAGAACAAAGGGTAACACTGCCCCAGAATGAGGTGCTCCTCATCCTCCCTCGGGAGACAGCAGAAATCACAGGGGTTCAAAGAGCCTGCAGTGTTCAGCTGGAAAATCCTGTTTGCCAAACTGGTTCCCACCAGTGAGAGGGCTCTGAGCTTCCTTCTGCTTCTGCATTTCAAGTCCTTTCTGCTTCTGCATTTCAAGTTCTGAGCTCTGGTATGTTCCTAGAAAACAAAAGTGTGTCCAACAGTTCCTGGGAGTGTGCTAATAAACCTCTCACTGCAGAGAACCACGTTCCCCTGACCCAGACACTGGGAAGGAGGAGAATGTCCTTGCATGAAAGTTAAATAAAACCTTGCACAGGGATTCCTCCTGTCCCTGGTTTTTGTCAGCCTCGTACCAACCTATCCCTGTCATTGTCATGACTGATTTCCCCTCTGCAGGCAAGGCTGGGGTCACTTAATTCTTGTTAGTAGAGAGGAGCAGAGCTCGGGGCAGGGCACAGCTCGGCCTTTGGCCTCTAGGTTCTGTAAGGACAAGTTTTAAGAAGCTGCAGATGCTCGTCTGCACGTGGCCTCACACATCACTAAATCACAGAGAAGGCTAAAAATAGCCCAAAACCTTCCGCAGGCAGGAAGGTTCTGTTGTGTGCAGAAAGGGAAGCACAAGGATCCTGTCGCCAAGCAGCCCTGAGAAGTGACACCAGCAGTGCCTCCCCTCGGCTTTGGGCAGCTTTTCAGCATTCTCGCTCGAAACACAACCCAGACACAGCGGATTGGTGTCTCTTCCTGAGGCGGGGCTGGGCTGGATGTCCCTGCTGCGAGCAGGCGACAAAATGGTGTCAGGAATGAAGTGACCCCTGAGGTGGCAGCTTGAGGGCTCAGCTCCAGCCCGTCCCACCCGTGGGGGCTCAGCCGTGCCTGGGAGCAGGGCCAAGGCAGTGCCAGCCTGACCCCTGTGGGTGCTGGTGCCTCCCCACACAGAGGAGGGAGTCTGTGAGTCTGTGGATCTTAACCTTTGCTCCCAAGGTTCTTCTGGCTGGACTAAAGACGAACCAAGCCAGGACACAGTGAAGCTTTGGCAGGGCTGGTGGCCAAGGTGACAGAGATGTTGTTGGTCACCTACCAGGTGCTGCCTCCTCTGAACACCCGAACAAGAGCCCAAAGAACACGCCAAGCCACGTGCATCCACCTCTGGCATTAACATTCCCCCAACCCCTTGAAGCAGTTTCCACATTCACTGCCTGCTCCCAGCGGCGCCGGGAGATTCTCTGCCAAAAGGGATTTGCTGTTACCTGGAAATCGATGACGAGGCTCCAGAAGTGTCCCCCAAAGGCAAGGATCTGCTGGAATGTGATGGCACAGTTCCATCATGCTGCCACAAATCCATTTCCTCCCAGCATGGAGAAGCCATCCCTTGTCACATGTGGCTAGGGGCTTCTGGAAAGGGCCTGGGTCAGCAGGACATCCACATCTTGGCTTCTGGAGCTCCTTGGGCAGCCCATCGGCCGGTTTCTCCCCTCGGCAGCCCCAGCTGGGCTGTTTGTGGCTCCCTGTGCCCCAGCTGTGCCAGTCACATGTGCTGTGAAGCACGCAGACCACAAAGGAAACCCTGGGTGACAAACCCCGGCGCGGGGGGCGGAGGCGAGACCGGAACAGAGCTGGCGCAGCCTCGTCTGCCATCTCAGCGCCTCGGGGTGCTGCTCCTGCCCCGGGACCCCACGCCAAGGCAGGATGGAGGATTTGGGTGAGTTGTGTCTCCCTGGAGCCAGTTCCTGAAGCCAGGCCTAGCTTGGGGTCACCTTTCCGGCACCTCTGGGGAGCCTTTTCCTTCCTGTACCTCGGGATCGGGAGGGGATGCCGCTGAGGGGCAGCCGTGGAGCCCTGCTCCCTCCAGTGCCTCCCCCATCCCAGGGGACCGATGGGGCGCTGGTCGAGCAAGCACTTGGCCAAAAATGGAGCAAGATTGAGAGCAGGAAATGGGCTGCACCCAGCGGGAGCCGGGAGCCATTCCTGGCCTGGGGTGGAGGAGTCAGGCTCAGGGAAGCAGCCACACTGCTGGGGGCATTCCCTCTTTCACAATGTGAGGGACAGCCAAGGCAGAGAGGCAAAAGCGGAAAGGAAAAGCACTCGGCCCACCTTGGGGGAAGTGGTGCTCTGGACACACAGGATGGGCCCAGAGTGAGCTTTTCCCTGCCAGGGCTTACGCTGGGTCAAGTTGAGGAGTGGCAGCGGTTTCTTTGCTGGCCAGGGATGGTGTGCAGGGAAAGGACCCTTTGCCCCACTCTTTGGGAAGGTGGGCACATCCTGCACCGGGATGGGGGCCTCGGGGAGGGTGCTCAGGGCCCCACAGGGCATTGGCAGCTGGCCAGCAGGACCTCCTGTGACACTCCTTTTGCTCTTGAGATTTTGGGAGTGGCACAAGACCACAGGATGGGCAGCTAGTGGCTGTGGGGCCTGACCCAGGTGTACCTGTGCAGATGCTCTGCTGGAAGAACTGGAGAAGAGCTCCTGCCTGGCGTCCAAGGACAGTGCGCTGCAGGGACCAGGCTCCTGCCAGGATGCCCAGCAGGGTACCCTGAAGGTAATGCCTGTGCACAGAGACCCGTCAGCTCAGGATAGGGGGCTGGAGCTGGGCAGGGGAAGCTGCCAGAGGAGCACCCTGAGGGCTCTGCCACCAGGGCTTGTCCTTCCAGGTGCCGCTGCCACCTCGAGCTCAGCCTCCAGAAGGTTTGGATTCAGTGTACAGGTAAAAATGGCCGTGGGAGGGCAAAGCCATCTGGGGCTGTCCATTCCTTGCTGGGATCTGCCATCCAGGGTCACCTGGGATAGATTGTATCCTGCATACTGCAGTGTTCCCAGTGGGAAAGGGCTGTGCTGGCAGGGGTGGAGAGGTCTTGGTCCTGGCCTTGGGGTGGACACCGCAGCATCTCCCCTCTCTGCCATGTCCAGCACCCCTGTGCCAGCCCCAAAGCCGCTGCCCCCCTCACCCCCACCCACGGAGGCCGCCTGGCAGCTGGACGAGCTCCTGGCCGACCTGGGCCACATGCAGAGCAAGGTGAGCCTCGGCCCTGGGGCAGCAGGATGGGGGGCTTGGCCCTCACCAGACCTCACTATCCTCGTTCCTGGCAGCTGGCAGCTACAGGGCAGGGAGCCGGGGTGCACATGGACTCCTCACTGGACAACATGCTGGACAGCCTCACCCGGGACCTGCAGGAGCTGGGCATCATGGCCGCGCCCGCCGGCGTCTGCGCCGCCTGCCGCAAGCCCATCGCTGGCAAGGCAAGCCCCTGCCGCCATCCTGGCGCCTCCCAGCATCCATCCCCTCGCCCGAGCTGCCCTCACAGCCCCCGTGCCTCCTCCTCGCAGGTGCTCACAGCCCTCGGCAAAACCTGGCACCCCGAGCACTTCACCTGTGCCCGCTGCGGGCGGGAGCTGGACAAGGGGCCCTTCTTCGAGCAGGGCGGGCGGGCGTTCTGTGAGGAGGATTATCACCAGGCCTTCTCCCCGCGCTGCGCCTACTGCACCGGCCCCATCCGCGAGGTGAGTGTGCGACCCGGCCTCCCCCGCCACCCCCCACCACCACCGGGCCCCTCACCATGGCTGTTCCTGCAGAAAGTCCTCACGGCCATGGAGAAGACCTGGCACCCCGAGCACTTCTTCTGTGCCCACTGCGGGAAGGTTTTTGGAGATGAGGGTATGTCCCAAGGAACAGGTGCAGGGGTCCTGCCCCCATCCCAGGTACCCTCTGCTCTTGCACTTATCACCCCGTGTGACAGCTCCCCGTGGTCTCTCGCGTGCCTCCTGTCCTGGGTACCACCGTGTCCACGTCCCACTGTCCCCAGCATGACCCATCCCCAGGTGGGGTGCCCATGCCGATCCCCTCCCCACAGGGTTCCTGGAGCACAAGGGAAAGCCGTATTGCCACCAGGACTTCCTGGCCATGTTTGCCCCCAAATGCCAGGCCTGTGAGCGCCCTGTCGTGGACAACTACCTGTCGGCCCTTCAGGGTGTCTGGCACAGCGAGTGCTTCGTGTGCACGGTGAGTGGGACAGCAGGGATGCACATAACAGGGGTGTTCCCAGGGCCATGCCAGCCTTTCCCTCTCCTTCCCGCAGGAGTGCCTGACGGGCTTCAGTGAAGGGTCCTTCTTTGAGCTGGAGGGGCGGCCCTACTGCGAGCTGCACTTCCACCAGCGGCAGGGCACCATCTGCCACAGCTGCGGCCGCCCCGTCACCGGGCGCTGCATCACGGCCGCGGGGCGCAGGTACCACCCCGAGCACTTCATCTGCGCCTACTGCCTGGGCCGGCTGCACAAGGGCACCTTCTGCGAGTACGGCGACAAGATGTACTGCCACTCCTGCCACAACAAGCTCTTTGCCTGAGCCCCAGGTGCCCAGCCTCCCTGCCCAGCATCGTCCCCACCATCAACATGCCTGGCATTGTCCCTGCTGACCCAAACATGCCTTATATCCCACCCGTCAACAGCCCTGGTGCTGGTCCCGTTCAGCCAACTGTCCCCAGCCTTGCTGCTGCCAAGGCAGGCATCATGCCTTGTCCCCCTCCCTGCAAAACATCTCTCGCATTGCTCCTTGGACCTGAAGCAATAAAACACCTGGTCCTGCCTTTTCTCTGCTTGCTGGTGGGCTTTGGGGACAAGAGTGCGAGGCAAGGTGGGAGGGCTGGGAAACACCACATGGTTTGTCACAAAGTGACACCTCTGGGAGCCATGGAGACCAGCACCACTCCTGGAAAAGGCACCTGGGCCCAGCAGCAAAGCCAGAAACACCAAAGGGGCAAGCACACATCACACTTTAAAAACTTTATTTATATAAAAAAATCATTTTGTTTTAAAAGCGTTACAAGAGTGTGCACAGGAATCAGACAAGGAACGGCTTGGCGCTTCCCCCTCCCCACCTCCTTGGCCCCCCTCCCCACCAGGGCCAAGGAGGAGAGAAGGGGGATGCTGTCTTTTTGGTTCATTTGGAATTAAAAATTAAGAAAGGAATTAGTGTTTTACATATTTAAAGGAAAAGAGAAGAGTTAGACCCCAGAACAAAACCCAACCGAGCTGAGGTGGGGCTGGAAGCAGGGCAGGCCCAGCCGGAGCTGGGGGGGGGATTGGGGCAGGAGCAAGGCGCCAGCTCTGCCCCTGCCATCGCCCCCGTGCCCTGAGAGCCCGCCCTGGGGGGAGCCCCGGGCTGGGAGGGCTCCTGCTCCAGTTTTCAGCCTCTACAGAGGCTTCCAGTTGCACAGGGAGCCCCAGGGCCCCCCAAAAGATCACAGCACATGGATGTGCCCCAGCACCACAGCCAAGAGGAGGAGGAGGAGGAGCACATCCAACTCCCGTGGCAGCCCACACCAGGATGCAGATGAGCACCCCGCACCCTGTCAGCGAGGGCAGGGGGGCTGGGGTCTCCTCAAAACAGGCTCCCAGCCCCACTGCAGACAGGTAAAGCTTCCAGCAGGGAAGGGAAGAGCTCAGCCCTGCCGGAAGCCCAGGAAACTCCCCTTTCCCAGGGAAGCAGCCGGACAGTACGATTCAAAGAGCTATTTCACAGTGGCAAAAGAAAGGCACGTGTCAAGAGAAAGTCAGGGGGGCAGCGCCGCAGGATCCTGGCTCCAGGTGCCCGGCACAGTGCACCCCGAGCCGCCCACTCTCCCCAAAACCCTGCCGCGTCTCCTCCCTCCTCGGGGACCCTGGCCCAGCACTGACCCCCTTCCTCACAGAAGGATCCTCCTCACACAGGCACTGGGTGGGAGCCAGGGCCCCATCCAGACCCTTCTGCAGGATCCAGAGCTGGATCCCCCTTCCCATGCCCCCAAAGCCTCATCTAGAGCAAAGCAAGAGACATTATTGCTGGTTTTCCTTCCCCCGGCCCCCGTGCCTCCAGCCCCTGGACTCTGGTCCTGCAGCCCTCAGGGAGGAGGGATGCTCCTGTTGTCCCCACGGCCCTGGCTGAAGAGTGATCCCGCACGAAAAAATATATCCTATAGGCAACAAAACCAAACCAAAAACAAGGCGGCGGCGAGTGAGGTCCCAGTCCCTGTCCCTGCAAGACACCTCGGAGCAGGGGGAAGGCGTGGGAGAGAAGGCAGCTCCTGGTCAAGGCAGAGATCCGAGTCCTTGTGCAGCATCCACGCCGGCTGATCCGGCAGAGTCAGGCAGGAAGGTTTTACTCTCGGGAGGAAGGAGGCGGTGGAGGACAGGAGGAGGAGTTCTCAGTGGTGGTGTCCCAGAACAGGGAGGTGCAGCAGCCCAGAGGAGACCGAGTGGCCTGGGCTGCCCTGGAGACCCGGCCCAGGCGTTTGGCTGGATGGTTGGCACAGAGAGTCCAGCAAATTCCAACAGTAAGACAAGGTAAAAGTCGGTCCATTCCACCATGAAGAGTTATATATTTATATATATAATATATTATCAACCCAGACGGAGCAGAGGCAGGGAGGCCAGCTAGATCTTCTGCTGTGGGGGGAGAGAGAGAGGCACAGGTGTTAAGGCTGGAGCAGGAGTGAGGGCAGAGGCAGGATCACAGCACCAGTGATTGCAGCAGCAGAGATTGGAGCAGGATTTGTCTGGCCAAGCACCCCTAAAGCACAGCAGGATCTGTCACCACTGTCAGATTGGGCAGGACACTGTGGGACATACCGACACGGGGGAGGGCACAGCAGCATCTTCCTCTGCCTCCTCTACCTCAGGCTGCGACTCAGACTCCTGCCCCTCCTCCTGCTGCAGACACATGCGGTTAGTAGGGGCCGTGGCATGGGGGTGTTAGTAGGGGGAGCCCAGCTCTCCTCTCCTCTTCCAGACAGGACAGTGATGTGGCATTTCCTGCACCCATCCCACTCTTCCTGAGTTAAACAGAGCTGCTCACCATCAACGGCGCTGCTTTCACTGGCTCCATGTCTCCGAGGTCACCGGATCGGTCCAGTGTCCTGCTGTGGTCCCTCTCGTTGAGTGTGGAATAGTTGTCTGGAGCAGGAGAGGGGACAGTCAGTCACTTGTGTCACCCCCACAGGAGATGTGAACTCTACCCCACTCCCCACATCCAGAGAGGGAGTCTCTCTCCTACCTGGTCCCATGTTGCTCATCTGGATTTCCTCTCGGGAGGATTTCTTGTCTACAAGCAAGGGAGAGCACATCAGGGACGGTTCCTGCAGCAGCCAGGAGCCACAGAGGAACTGCTCCCCATTCCAGGCTGGGGGAGCCCAGGCCCAACTGCAGCTCTGTGACCCAAGGACACCACAGGACCTACAGTACCAGCCCAAGAAGCCACCTAAGGCCCAAACTGATGGCTCTGATGGCCAGGAAAGCCACCCAAGGCACACACTAATGGCCCTGCGCGAACAGCTGTCGCTGCCAGGGAAGCCAAAGCTGAAGAGAAGGGAAGGGACAAATGCCAGTTGTCCTGAGTAGCCACGAGGCAGAGGGGTAATGGTGGGGACAGGTGTTGCAGGCAAGCACGTACCTGTTTTTTGGTTCCTGTCGATGAGAGGCAAGGTGCTGTCATCAAAGGAGTTGCCTCCCTGGGTCCGAGAGGCATTGCTCAGGTTCACCTACAGCAACAGAGAGCGACCACTCAAACCCTGGGCCCAGAGGTTCCTTCCTCACCGGCACATCCCACCCCTCCAGCACCAGCACAAACCCAGGAACCTCCCACAGCCCTTGAGTAAGGGGCCCAAAGTAACCAGAAGGTGCTGAAGCCCCCATTGCACCCCCATCAGAATGGGGGTCCTGCCTGGACCAGGACAGTGCCTGGCCCTCCAGCAGCGAGGGCAGTTCCTGCTTCTGGGAAGGAAACTGAGCCTGGGAGAACCCTGCTCTTCGACACTGCCACAGCAGCACTGAGAGTGACAAAATTCCTGCCTCATGCTCATGTGGGACACCGGGCATGACACTTGACAGAGTGTTCCTAGCAGAGACTTCCTGCAGGCCACTGGGTGAAAAACAACACAGGGACACCTCTGTGGGTGCCCAGTGCCACCAGCAAGGTGAAGAGCTGCAGGCCAGTACTGCCAAACTCCTGAACACCCTTCTCCCTGCTGCAGGACCCAACCGACCACCCTGGCCACCACAGGGCATCCCCACACCTGGAAATCTGACTTCTTCCAGCCTTCCTTCTCAAGGGGCTTCCGCAGCTCCTTATAGCCCCAAACTGTCTGCAAGACGAGGGCGGCTGCTCGGACTTCTCTCTCTGAGCGGTTCCTAAAAAGAGGCGAAGGAAGACGTGTTTGGAAACCCAGAGAAAGTGAAGCCCCTCTCCACCCCGGCATCATCCTTTGAGCAGAGCGTACCCAGATTTGTTGATCAGCACAAGCTTCTCGATCCCCTGTGTTTCCCGGAGCTTTTTGGCCGCCTCGAGGTTGTCCACGATCACTTCATTGATGGTGTTGAGGATTGACACCACTGTGTCCTCAGAGAGGTTTTTGGCAGGGGTCTGCTGGCCTCCAGGCAGGTTCTTCACTAGGTTGGGGATGGCATGTTTGCCTGGGAAGGACAAAGAGCTGGGTGTGAGCAAGCAGGGAACAGGACTGAAGGGAGAACTACTGACAGGTGACCCGTTCTTCTGTCCCTCTCTGCAGAGCTCAGCACTCTCTGCTCTGGGTGAGGGCAGCAGACAGAGGCTGGGCTGACGCTGCGCCAGCAGCCGAGAGGAGGACGAGGAAGCTCCTGCCTAGCCTGCAGGGACACAGGGAGCGCGCCGCCCTCACCGATCAGCTCCTTGTTGCGCAGGTCCACAGCCAGGTTGCGCAGGGCACCGGACGCCGCTTTGACCACGCGCTCGCTGTCGTGGGTCAGGAGGTCGGCGATGGCGGAGAGCCCCTTCTCCTGGCGCAGGGCTGAGCGGATGCACCGGCCGTACTGCGGGGAGGCACGGGGCCAGGTGTCACCCGGGGCTGGGGACAGCGCTGCCAGCCCCCACGGGCGGCGCTCCCGGCTCCCCACGCCCCTTCCCTGTCACGCTGCCAGCTCCGTGGGCACTCACCGTCCAGCTGCCAGCGCACAGGTTCTGGATGGCTCCTGCTGAAGCCTCCAGGATAGCTGGAGTCTTGCTTTCCTTCAGGAGGGAGATGTATATCCGCACCACTTCTGGCTGGAAGAGGAGCTCGTAGCCTACCAGGAGGACAAGGGTAGGAAGGGTTTATCCATGGGCTCTGCTAGCCTCTGCACTGGAAGCTTCCACCCAGGCTCCCCAGGGGGTGGAATCCTTGGCACAGAGAGGACCAGGCCACCCCAGGGTACCAGAAACCCCAGCCACTGCTTGGTCAGGGGCTGTGATTCACATGCAGTGAGACACCTGTCCCCAGAGGCTTCTGGAAATGACCCTTCCTCATTCTCATGGCTGGGGAACACCTTAAGACAGAGATTTTTAGCTTTAAATTGTGCCTGTTCTTCATGCCCAGGAGTGAAGAGCAGGCAAGAGGGCAACTGTGCTGGCAAGTCTGAGAGCACTACAGAGGGGTGTGTCACTATGCTGTCCCTCAGCCCCTGGGGCAGTATTTCCCTCTGAAGCCTGTCCTGAGGCAGTGCTGACCTCATCCATGCACAAGATCCTCACAACTACCGGCAGAGCTCATGTTTTAACAGGCCCTTGGGCATTCCTGCTCCAAACCCAACTTCTGCCCATTGGAGAGGCTCGCTTCAGTGGGAAGCACCTCCTCTCCCAGGCTGCTGTGGCAAAAGCTGCCCTGACACCCAAGTGCCCTGCATAATCACTCCAGGAGTGTACCTTTGGCCGGAGTCGTTCTTTTGGGAAAATCCACTGTGTCGGCACCAGGGTCTTCTGGGAGCTTTTTACCTTCAAAGGGCAAGTGGAGAGGCGTGAGACTCCTCCTCTCCCCACCCACCATCGGCCCAACAGCTCTTTGCCACTTGCAGGAACAAGCCCAGAGGCGAGCTGAAGCCAAGCGACCAGCGTGTCGCAGGAGGGGACATTGAGGGCATTAGCCACACTGCAGGCAGAATGTGCCCAGCTGGGGAGGGGGACAAAGAGAGCTGGAGAAAGCACCCAATTAAACCATGGAAAAAGTAAAACCAAGAGTGCACTCACCTCTGGAGAACCACTCGTCTATTGGTGAGGTGGAGAGAAGGACAGGAGAGAGGGAAGGCAGGAGGAGGGAAGTGCCGACAGCGCCATGGGGCAGATCATTTGGCAAGAAAGCAAAGGGAAGGGGAAGGGGCAACACAGGAGAAAAGGGAAGGCGTGGAATTAGTGGACATGTATCCATCACCAACCCGCCACCACAGACACCCACCACAGCTTGTGTCAAACGTTTTGGGCAAGCCAAGCAACAGCTCCCAGAGCCAGGGAAGCAGAGACCACCACGCCTCCAGAGAAAGCTGCCCTTCAGGCTTCACACAAGATGGCCGAGTAGGAGCGCAAAGACCCCAGACCACCCCCAAGACCTGTCTCTGTTCCCTTCCCTCCCTTCCCTGCTGCTGCTGGCACACGAACCTTTGCCTTTCTTGGCCCCGAAGCAGCTGGCATTGTGGGGCCCGGTGTTGTTGGCAGGGACAAGGGGCGTCTCCTGGTAGCGCTCGGCGTGGGGGATCTCGCGGTGCACTTGGTAGGACAGGTTCCTCAGGAGGCAAACACAGTTCTCCACCAGCTGGGGAGAGAACCAGGGACTGACTGAGAGACTGGGAGCAGCACTCCAGGTCTATCAGCAAGGGTCCAGCCCAGCCTTCAGCTTAAAGCTCAAAGAAAGTTCAAGCCAAGACCTTATCCAGGCTGATCAGGGAGCCCTGAGCCATGGGACACTCATGTGGCAATGAGTGGCACAACCAGGCCTCTGCTGGGGAGGCCAGCATTCCCACCCCAAACTGCAGGCTGAGTGCCAGACACCTCCTGGTCCCACAGTGCCAGGTGCACCCCACGCAGGCGCTCCCTTTCCCAACACCAGTCCCGCTGTGGTACCTTGCTGTCCGAGTCCTTCTGCCCGATCTCAGACTGCACAATGTAGATCAGGGCGTCCACCAGCCCATCGCATTCCCGCAGCTTCCGACGGGCCTCGCTCCGCTCCGAGCTCACATTCCTGGCAGGCAGGAGAGAACCATCATGGGAGAGACAGCTGAGGGCAGGTGAGGGGCAGCCCACATCCCGCAGAGCTCAAGAGAGAAAACAGCTCCTGTAGCTCCCCTCACTGAGGGTAAACGCCTCCAAACTCAAGGGCTGCACCACCAGCAGCTGTCTTATGAGAGCAGCTGCTCCACTGGAAGTGCCAGGAACAGCCCAGAAGGAGCGTTGCAGCCCAACCCAGGCCAGTGCTCTGCCAGATCCATACCTAAGGCAGCCAGCGGTGTTGGTGAGCACCGACTCCCACTCTATATGGCGGGGTTTGGAATCCTCGTTGGGCTCCCGCTCCCAGCCGGAGCGAGGAATGACCACCTCATCGGTCAGGGCATGTAGCGCATGATCCACGATGGCCATCTTGATGGAGTCATGCGAGGACAGGTTCCACAGCGTCCCTGCAACGCCACAAGAGGAAGGTGAGCGCTCGGACCCTGACCACAGACCCCAGCCCAGCGGCCAGCCCGTCCTGTCCTCCCTGGAGCCGCTACCTGTGATGACCTCGGTGAGGTCCATGTCGTGGGCCTTGCGCAGCAGGCGCACCAGCGCGGGCACCCCGTCGCAGTTCTTGATGGCGATCTTGTTGTCCTGGTCCTTGCCGAAGGAGATGTTCTTGAGAGCTCCACAGGCACCGTAGTGCACCTCCTTCTTGGGGTGATCCAGCAGCCCCACCAGCACAGGGATGCCCTTCAGCCGGCGCACCTCCGTCTTCACCTTGTCGTTGCGGTAGCACAGGTGCTGCAGGTAGGCGGCTGCGTTGGACTTGACGGCGTCCAGCCGGAAGCTCAGCATGGCTATGACCTCCGGCAGCTCCGGCTGGCGCCAGTTCCCCGGGGCCGGGCCGCCTTTCCGCAGGCTGTCCAGGCTGGCCAGGCTGCCCCGCTCGTGCTGGGCCAGCGGGGCCCAGTAGTACCGGTCGGGGGCCACTTCATCCACCAGCATGTCTTCATAACTCCTAGGAGAGAGGGCACAGGGCATCTGAGCACAGTCCTGGACCTGGGGGAGGCAGTGCCCCTTGCAGCCCACCAGAAGGAATGAAGCTGGATCTTGGTCTCTGATCCCTGCAGAGGCAGGAGCCAGCGCCGCAGGCAAGGTGTGCCGCTGCCCTGGGAACAGGCCGAGCTGGGCACCAAGAGATACGCAGGGTCCAGGGATCAACCTCGTGGCTCCCGGGGCAGGCCCATGGAAGAGCCATGGTCCCAGACCTCTGCCCTAGCCAGGAACAGCTCATCCACAGGTTGGCAGCACTGGGAATGAGCCCAAACAAACACACAGAAGTTTGAAGTTTAACTACTGCCTCACATGCCAAAGTGACATTTCACACTTCCAGAACATACACCTCTGAAATCCCAGATTCTCCCATTTTTGCAGTCACTGGCACTACAATCCTCCTCCTACTCAGGCAGAGGAATCCAGCAATTTTCAACAGAGATGGGAGGGGACAGCTCAGTCACCCCTGCTGTGCCAGGCCACTGAGGACATTCAAACAAGACCCAAGGAGAGGCTTCTACCTCCACTCCAGCCTACACCTGCCCCAGGGGCTGCTCAGCCACCTCCAGAGCTCCTGGATCAGGCACAGGCAGCTCCTGCCCCTGAGCATCCTGACAAGGATGGTGGCAGGTGCTGCTGCTGCCACCACTTCCCTTCCTACAGCCCGTGGTGCAGGACTTGCCCAAGTCACCAGCTTTAGAGCCACTTCCACAGTCACACAGCCCCTGGGCGCTGTGGCATCGCCGTGGTGTGCTGGGGGGGCTGCCAGGCTGGCTTCCAGCAGGTCCCAGTGGGGACATGCCCCATGCCTGGCAGCACAGAGGCGCTGAGGAGCAGCAGCACGAGGCTGGAGTGAGACGCAGCCACGGACACTTGCCAACACGGCTGGCAGCTGATCCCACTTGTGTGCCAAGACTTGTCCTCCCGTCCCACCGTGGTGCCAGATCCCACCCTGCAATTGTGGAGGATCCCACCTCCCGCAGTGCCGGACCCCCTCCAGGCAGGATGGGGCTGGCAGGGAACGGGAAGCACCCCCTTCCCTCCTTCCCTGCCGAGAGGGAGCTCTGACAAGAGCTCCAGAGCAGGGGGCCGGAGCTCTCCGCAGCCGAGGGCGGCCAGCACCACGGCCTCCCACGGCTCGAGGTGCTCCTTCGGCTCCGCGTGCCTGGCGAGCTCCCTCCTTGAAGGAAGTCGTTAACAGCCAGGCTCCTGCTCAAGACAAACATCTCCGAGGCGGGGGGACGCTGCTCTCCCTGTTCCCATTCCTGTGAGCTGGGCAGGCAGTGTGGACAGTAACTGAGAAGGTGGGGGACAAGCCAAGTTCAACAGCGCCTGGATTCCACAGATTACTGTGATCTTTATCACTCTGCCCGGGGAGAGGGAGAGCTGGCTCAGGGGCCCACCAACCCATCTTCCATACCCTGAGTCATTCCTGCAACTCCAACAGAGCTGACCTTCTCCCTCTATGTGACCCACATCCCCCAGTCTCCCACCTGGCTGCAGTTCCTGTAAGCCCCTTCCTCCAGGACATGGAGGAGCACAAGCACAGACACCTCCCTGCACAGCAGAGAGCGCTCATGGTCTCAAAGGCCACCCAGGACACAGCCCAGGGCAAGTACACAAGCCAGAGTCTCTGTGTGGACAAGCAGCCAGGGGTTGGACACACCTGTGTAACCCCTTCTGCCCAAGATGCTCCCTGAGGGATGAGACCTGATGGCCATGCGCTCAAAACTGCCAACACTGGTTTGTCCTGGGCTGCCCAAGGAGGAGGAAGCCCAGGAGCAGCCCTGCCTGCCCTCCTCCAGCCAGCACAAGCTGCACAAAGCGAGGAAGCCGAGCAAATCCATCTGGGTGAGCAACCGCCCCGACTGGTTCGCCACAGCCCAGAAGCACTCGTGCTGGCACCAGCCACAAGGACAGACAAAGCTGCTTCATCAGTCCCTCTGGCAGCCAGGAGCTACCATGGACTTATAGCATGCACCTGGACCAGGCAGATGTCCACAGGGGCTGGCAAGAGCCTCCTTTCCCCCAGGTCCTTTTCCCTGTTGCCTCTGTTACATGACCCAGGAGCTTAGGCCACCTGTGCTGAGCCGTACCTATCTGCCTGGGCCACTCTGGGGCACTCCGGAGGTGCTGACACAGTCCCTTCCGTACCTGCAGGACTCTGGCTCAGCCCCTCACTCCACTGCTAGCTCATCACCCCTAGAGCCATCCCCCACTCCTGCCCAAAGCCCTGCTGACAGCCCAGCCAGGAACAGAGCAGGAAGCAGTGCTTGTGCAGGGACACGCAGACCAACGGGCAGGAGTCATGGCCTCAGGCAAGTGACATCCTGAATGCCTTGCAGGGCAGGAAGGACCACCAGGACCCTGCTCTGGCCTCCGAGGGCAGCACAGCCCAGCCAGCTGGAGGAGCCGCCATCACCACAGACACACAAGGGGGAAGCTGCCGATGTTGCCAAACAGGTTGAGCAGCTTCTCCCGCCCTGCCCTGCAGCAGGGTCGGGCTGTGCAGGAATAAACGCTCCTGGGGCACTGCGGGGCCGAGCCCTGCTCACCCCAGCCTGATTTAAGCTCCCCTTCCCGGGGCTGCTCTTGGCTCAGGGAGAGCATGATCGTGGGACTGCAGCTGCTCCCGACACACAACCCACACAGGCATCCCAGAGGAATGTGCCTCACCGGGGCACACACAGCCCTGGTGGCACAGGGGAAAGGGCCTGGAGCTACATCCAGCTGCCCACTGGAACTCCTGGCTGCAGGAGGACCGGCTCAATTAGCACCCAGGTTTAACCGCCAATTAAGCAGACAATTAGAAGCGGATGCAAGTCTTCTCCTGTGTGAGCCGCGTGACTCAGCTCACAGTGTTGTGTCCACGGTCCTCCTTCCTCCAAGGACAGTAAAGTTCAAGGGATCCCAGAGCACCCCAGAGCCTCCTGCCACGTACCTGAGCCGCCGTCGAGCATCAGACGGGGTCCCCGCCCTCCTGGCCGTGCCATAGTCGGACATGAGCCCGTAGTCCACATCTTCGAAGCCCACGCTGCGCTGATCATCCTCCAGGCCGTAGGGCTCAGGGTGGAAATGGTTGAGGTCCATGTTGCTGCCCCCAACACGCACCTGGGGCTGGGGGCCGTAGATGTCCTGGCGGCTGGGGGCCCGGTAGGTGTCCATGGAGGGGCGGTAGCGCTCGTCAATGCGGGTGACGCGGGACAGGCTGCCGTAGCTGTGGTCGCTGCCCGGGTACCCGTCCTCGTAGGGGCGGCCGTAGCCGTCGGGGTAGTGGTAGTTGCGAGGGAGGGTGGCCGTGCCCGCCTGGCCCAGGTAGCTGCCGGGGCCCCCGTTGCCGTTCTTGCGGAAGTTCCTGTCCATGGTCTGGACGTAGTTGCTGGTGACGGGGGACGTTTCCAAGGGCAGCCCGTCAGGCCCCACTGGCACCTGCTGCACCGTCCGAGTGGTCACGGTCTTCACCACTTTCTTCACCTGGAAGGGGAGACACATGTGCAGGGCATGCTCCCATCAGGAAACCCAGCATGTTCCTGTGTTCCTGGATTCCCCTTCCAGCCCAGCATTTACTTCACACCCTGTTTCAGCTCATGGCAGAGCATCCAGCCACCAGGGTTCCCCACCATGCCCTGTCCTTCCATGGTGCCCCCAGGCCCGTACCGTGGTTTCTGTACGCCGAGTTGTCCCATCATCTGATGTCTCCACAGACACGACTGACATGGCCCCTTCCGGGTCCTCCTCCATGGTGTACGTCTCCTCCACGATCTGGCCCGGGTCCTGCATCCTGGGGATCGTGCTGTACAAGAGGTGGCTGTGGTCCTGAGGGGAGAAAGCGAAAGGCAGTCAGGCCCTGTCACTACCCTGGGCCTTCCTGGCATCAGCTGGACGAGAGATCTTTCTTCACAGGGACACTTGATACCTTTTGGAAGAAGGTACCTTTAAGCCAGGAGGAGACCAAATCACCCTCTCCCAGTTGGAATGGGGACACTGGGGCACTGTCCTGCACCCTCCCACAGCAAGCAGACTGACCACAGCCAGAGGGCTGAGCTCCCCCTACCTGTGGCCCGTTGAGTTTCAGATCTGAGTACTTCTGCCTTTCCAGGTCAGCATCGCCCAGGAAACGTCCGTTCTGAAACACAGCAGGGCAGCAGGCCCGTTACTACACACATCTCCCACGTACCCATCCTCACTTCCCTGCAGGGCCCTGAGCAGCCCATCTCACACATCTGACAGAGACACCCACCATGCACCCCACGGGAGCCCCCAGCAGAGGAGCACACTCCTCAGGGGTCTGTGCCACGTGCAGCAAATCTCCTCTAGGTCAGCCTGGGCAAGAGTCACAGGAGACACCCCAACATCCCAGCTCTCCCGCACGCTCCTGACGGAATGGCCACAACTCTTCCCTGCTCCCTGGCAGGGCCCTGGACACCTTCCACATCTCCTGACGCAGGGGCCACCAGTGACCCCGGAGGCCCCTCTGGGCCTGAGAGAACTGCGCAGTCACAGGGTGCTGCTGTTTCACACTCGAACTCTTCCTCTGTCCACCCTGCCCTGTCCCACAGGTCCCTCCTGGCACCACCACCTTCCACAGCTGGAAAGGCACCCAGCTCCTGCACACCACCACGCACCAGCCCTCCGAGCACCCCTCTCCAAGACTGAGCCTGAGAAAGAGAGGAGATGCCTCAAGCCAAGGCAGACGAAACCACACTTCTATCCCTGTAGAAAAGATCTCTCCCAGTCCCGGTCTGGCCATGTGGGGACAGACAGACTTCAGGGGTTTGCCCTTTGTCACATACAGAGGGAAACACACACACCCTAGCCTCAGCATTTCAGCTGCCCTCCAAGCAGCCGAGCGGGATGGGGAGCAGAGACTCCCTGGAACTGAGCACAGCCAACCTCTGACCTTCCCAAAAACCAGAGCAGAGCCGACCTGGCAGCAAGACCCTCCGGGCCGGCGCCTCCTCTCCTGAAGCCTCTGTCTGCCAAGGGAGGTCCGCACAGCCCCAGACCGACTCCAGTACACCAGGGGCACAAGAACAGCCGGGCCCTCCTCCACCTCCCGTATCCAAGGAGGGCAGAGGGGAGGCAGCTCCAGGGGCTCCAGGAGCCCGTGCACGCCCCTCTGCCGAGGGGGTGTTTTACCTGGTGCCGCCGGGTGAGCGTGCCGTTGGCCAAGCCCGGGCCGGCGTCCTGTGGGGAGACCCGGACTCGCTCCAGCTGGGCTGAGACATGGCGCCGTTCCTCCTCCAGGGCCCGGGTCAGCTTCTCGAACTGTGCCTCCTGCTCCTTGACAGAGGCAAGGATGCTGGCGGTCGACTCCACTTCCGAGTCGTCCATGGGTGACGGGTGCCCAGGGTGGGCAGGGCGGGGGGCACGGGGAGGCACAAGCAGAGGCGGCTTGGTGTCAAGGTGAGGGTGGGAAAAATGACCCAGAAGGGCAGGAGCCCCTCTCTTCACTGCACATGATTTTGGGGGAGGAAAGGAGGAGAGAAGAACGGTCAGAAGAGACTGATTTCATTAAGACAGATTTTCAGAACAGGAAAAAAAAAAATCTTATGGCATTAACACCCGCTCCCACCCATCACCAGAGAGCTGGCAAGAGGGTCCTGAAGCAGGACTCAGATGCAAACTGCTCCAGCATTAAAGCTTGGAAAAAGTGGCGCTGCAGGGACAGAAGGCCCCCCCAGCACAGCAAACAGCTGGGGCTGAGGCAGGTTCAGAAGAGCTGCTGCAGGCTGAGGGAAAACCTCATGGGCAAGGAAAAGCTGCGGGCAAACAGTGCGGGAAGGGAGGGCATGTCCCTGGGGTGGTGCAGGGGACACTCCTGAAGAATGAGAAGTGACCCACATCCTACTGCTTCCTCCAGGGAAGGGCGGAGGGAGAGGGCTATGTCACTTATCTGCTCCCTCCTCCCTGGTGCAGTAAGAGATGAGGAGGCAGCCCTGGCTCCACAGCTCCTTCCTAGCCAGGAAAGAATATGGAACGTGATGGGATGCCCCTAAAGGGGATCCCATGAGCCCCTCTGACTGCTGCCAAAATCACCACCCTCCAGGTAACCAGCAGGGCTCTCCTTCCAGGGATCCTCAGCCCACAGACCTGGGGATGGGCTTCGGCCCGGACCCCTCCAACACCCCCGCCCGAAGGAGAACAGCAAGTGAACCACAATCAACATTTTGGTACAAAAAGACAATATTCTTCCATACAGACCTGTGAGAGGAGGAAGCTCAGGTTTGATTGGCAAAGGCACGGGACAGCCAGGTCTAGACGCAGAGAGTCATGGGAGAAACAGCCCAGCCACCACAGTGAGGAAGCAGGAGGGAAGAGAGCTGCAGGGACAGCGGGAGCAGGTCAAAATCACACACAGGAACCCCTAAACAGGAGATAGGGCGGGCACAGAACTGGGAAACGGGCGCCTCTCTCCCATGCCCTCCCCTCTGAGGTCTGGAAGGGCCGGCGGGGTGGCAAACGCAGCACCGCTCCCACAACAGCCCCCCGGCTCCACGGAGACTCCAGCACCCCTCACTGTTCCCACCGACAGGAGAAATGGCAGAGGCGGAGAGGAGTGGCCAGGGCTCAGCCCTCCACCCCTCCCGTGCAGCCCGGCCGAGTCCCTGCAAGCCCGAGAGGTTTTCCCAAAGCTGTGCAGTCATGGCAGGCATGTGGGGACTCGCTCGAGCCGGGCAGGCAGCACAGAGGCTGCTTTCCCACGGTCTCCAACACCGGCTCTGCCCACTCCACCCCCCGTGCCACCGCCCCAGAGGGCCGATAAGAACAACCTGGGGCTGAGAGCTCGTGCAGGCAGCATCCCTGTTCTCTTCACCTCCTGCAGCCCCTCCAGACCCAGCCTACAGCACATGCTGGTGCACAGCAGCTCAGTAAAGTCTTCTGATGCGTCAAACCCCTCCCCACTGCTCCTGTGGCTCTGCTCCCCAAAGCCTCCCTCGAGTACAAGGCGTGTGTCAGCCACGGTGGCACCACCGCAAGGGAGCCCAGCCATGCAGGGTGGACGCTTTCCAAGTGCTTTGGAGGGCGCCCACAGCACGTTCCACCACCTGGTCATCTGGCCACTCTGTCATCTGCCTTCATCAATAAAGAAATCCAGCCGCTCTACTCCCCTCATGCAGTGCTCAGAAGGAGAAGGAGCCGTGGCACACTCGGCCCAGCCACGCACCCCGTGAAGAATACGGCCCACTGCTCTCCGGAGCCCAAGCAAGCTTTTGGCGACTCCCAGAAATGACTCCTGGCTCATGCACGCAGCTTTCCACCCCTCCCACCTTGCAACAGGTACTCCCTGAGGCTTTTCCAACAGATTGGCTCCCCGAGCCTTGTATGGAAATATAGGGATGGCTCTGACCCTTGCTGCTCACCTGCCCTGCAGATTTGCAGGATTCTCCAAAGGAGAGGCTTGGTGCCTCCCACAACAGTGCTGACACATCCCAACTCTCATCCCTGAGTAACACTACCTATCTCGGCTGGGCTACCACCCAGTTTAAGCAGGGACACAGATCCTCAGTCTTTCCAGGGCACCCTGATGGAAGGGGAGCAGCTCCTTGCCACATTCCAGCACTGTCCAGCAGGACAGTCCAACCACCCCATACACCCTATGCAACCACAGCATCCAAAACCCCAGCCAGCAGTCCTTCTGGCTTGTTGGGATTTGTTTCCAGAGTGGTATTTCAGCAAACCCTTTAAAAGACAGGAACAGCCCCCTTTGGGGAAGCAATCCTCCACAACATGGCCTTGTCCAAGCAGCTGTGCTCCCTGGCCAGTCCTCAACTATCCCAATGCAGAAGAGGCAGATTTTTAGGGCGCAGGAGGCCAGAGGCAGCTCCCTGAGTCCAAGGAGAGACTTGGCTGGTCTGGTTTCATGAAGAGGATCATGCCTGCAGCAAGCGTAGACTAGAAGGGTCTGGCTCTGTGGGAAGCACGGACAGGAGAGACAGGAGCCCCAGAAGATCCCCTTGGTCCCACATGGCTGCCAGGCAGGGCCCACACAGACACCCCAGCCCCAAATCCCCACCTCTGCACATTCCCTGGGAATAGGGCTGGGAAACATGGACACTAACAATGCAATTTGCAGGGCTGTCAGGGCCCCAGATAAGGGGCCAGAGTAGCTGTGAGGCTGTTTCCTTCCCGTCCCTTCCACAGGGAGTAAACACAACAGCAGGGGAAGGAACAGGACAGGTCCCGCACCCTCTGGCTCCAGGGGATGCTCAAGGAGGGGCCACCTGAGGGTCTCCCAGCAGGAACTGGCCATGTTAATCAGACAGACTCAGTGTCGGGGGGCTGCACTGCCTACACAGTTGTCATTTCTGCCCTGAGCACTGGACATGGCTCCATGATGGGCAAGAAGTGCCAGCAGAAATAGTGTCTCTCCCAGTTTTCCTCCACCACCAGGACAGACCAGCTCCCTCCACCCTCGTTCCAGCCATTGTCTTCATCGATCTGGGATTAAAGACACAATTACAGAGAGGCAGTGCCAGGTCCAGAGAGGTCAGCAAGAACCGTCCGCACAGACACAGCCAGCACCATCCTGGCTGGAGCACAGCCATTCCCTGCGTTTGGCACACAAACCCCAAACTTGGCCCTACACCCCTCAGCTGGGAGAAACCTGCTCCACATTCAGGGATAGGGCCCCTTGATGCATCCCAATGCTGTCTGGGGCACTCAGTGAACATCTCTGGAATGAGGCAGGGAGGGCAGGAAGGGGAGAGCCTCAGCTATGCATCCTGCTCCCTCCAGCCAGTGAGCTACTCGTGACAGTGCAAAGGCAAGTACACAGGAACCCGCAAGGGTGAAATTCCAGGGATCGCTTTGCGCCCATTCCCCCCCTCCTTCCCGCCAGCCTCTGAAGATCCAACTACAGAGCATTCTTCCAGAGCCAGACCCTGACCGGCTCTGAGGATGGCTCATGAAAGCCTTTTCATCATGAGAGAGGCACTTGCTGACACACCCGTTACTTAAAAACCCCAGCAAGCCAAAAATATTTCAGCTGGCTCAGTTCAGGGCAAACCAAAAAGCCTAAAGACAAAGCACACCCTGAGCTTCACCCCAGGGGCAGGATCCTCTCTTGTATCCCCAGCAATTCCCAAGCAGGAGGGAACCCCAGGGAACAATGCAGCAATCCAGGAAGTTTCACACCTAAATCCCCCTGGCCTTATCTCCCAACTTCCTGGCACCAACCCCGCCCTTTGCTGTGCCCACGGGTCTCCAAACCAGAGCAGGTCTACTGGAGAGATGGCACAGAGCCTCGGGAGCAGAGCCCACTTGCTGGCCAGGAGGCAGCTGCCAGCTCACCTGTGTGCACGGAGTTTCCCCACCACGATCCTCCCATTTGCATAAAGTCTTGGACACAGCCAGACAGGCAGCCCAAACCCTGAACCCTCCACAGCTCTTCTGCTGCAGCCAGCTACAACAAGGCAGCTTCTTACAAAACCTCTCACCCCAGCTTCTCCAGCAGAACTGCCTTCCCACAGAACAAATCCTTCACCTGGAAAAATAAATTTCCAGGGCCAAACCACAGACATACCCACCTAGAGTTCACCTGCACCCTCCTCTGCCAGAGAGGATGGAGTCCAGGCCTTGAAGGCTCC
The DNA here is from genome assembly GCA_013400315.1 of Bombycilla garrulus. Classification (NCBI taxonomy): domain Eukaryota; kingdom Metazoa; phylum Chordata; class Aves; order Passeriformes; family Bombycillidae; genus Bombycilla; species Bombycilla garrulus. The sequence goes on along the minus strand of VXBU01013111.1, from coordinate 56,711 downwards.
TGACTAGGAGTGTTTTCCTGGAGTCTGCCACGGAAAGATTAACCCCGGAGCCCAGACCGAGCCAGCAGATGGGGAACTGTATTCCACAGGCCAGGGAAAATGGACAAGATCCGTCAGATAAGACTCAGGATGGAGGGTTGACAGGCAGCACCACTGCAGCACAGGGGATCTCTGGCACAGTCCTCTACGGGGATTCTTCCAACAACCTGCTCCAGCACTGCTCCATACCCCTAGTCCCTGAAGAGCTGTCACCCAAAGGTCTTGGGATCCCTGGAGCTAAGGCTGCTGCCTCAGCACAGAGCACTTCGGGCAAAGTTCAACCCAAGCACCTACAGAGTCTCATCTGCCACATCATCCCCGCCCCAGCACCCTGCTAAGGGATAAACCAGGTGCTCACTGCCACCGTCCTGCTGCCACCAGGGAGGGGGAACAGAACTGCATCAGCTCTGTCTGCCACATCCCAGCCCTTCACACAGCTTCACTGTCTGCTTGTGACCCCCAGACACCTGTCCAGCACATGGCAAGGTTTGTCACCATGGCCACACACACTTGGCAGCCCTCCACACCATGAAGCATGAGGGAAGCCCTTCTCCAGCTCCATCGGAGCCAGGACAGATACAGCCCCTCATCCAGGCAGGCTGAGCCCCTTTGGGGCTCCTGGGCCAGACGCACCTGCCAGGCTGACAAAGAGGGATGCTCCTCCTGAGGAATTTTGCTACACAATCCCCAACTCCACTCCAGTACCTGGCCTTTCTCAGCCCGAGGACCTGAGGACTGCCAGCTGGCTGCCCACTCTCTGAAAGCTCTCAGCACCAGGCCCCATCCTCGAGAGAGGAAGCAACAAATTCTCTTGGTTCCAGCTGCCTATCACGATGCACTTAGGAAAAACAGAAACTCCATCAATAATTCAAGCCTGCAATTGTCCGAGCGCTTGCAGTGCACTTGCTCTGCACAGGCTCACAGCCCTGCTAATTCACTACAGGCTTCTGGTCAGTCTCAATTACCTAAAAAATAAATGAGCCGGCATCTTTGGCATCTTTCCCCATGCCAAGCACAGGGTCCAGGCTCACACATCAACCCTTAGACCTCAGCGCGGCTGAAGTAGCAGAGCATGAGAGGGCAGACCACAGGCCCAGGCTCACCTGCTCCTGTGTCCACCTCAGAGTGCTCATGGCCCTCAGGCAAAGCAGGACAGCTGACGGTGGGCAGTAGATCCCATATCCCTGTGCGGGTGAAGGAGAGTTTTGGCTGTTTCTCTCCCAACCCCAGAGGCAGGAAGGTGCCCACAGCCATCACCTCAGAGCAGCCCACCCTCGAGGGACCCCTGCCCAGGCTGAGACATTATCACTGCCAGGTTGCGTGAGGCCCCTTGCTCCCACTCCCCGGCCTACCCTGGGCCTGGCAAGTCACAAAGCACGGTGGACTTCAGGCAGGCTGGCAGGTGGCCAGGGAAGGGCTGCTCCGGCAGCAGGTTGGACACCGCCCTGGGCGCCTGCCTGCTCCGACCCAGCCCCACCTGCCCCGCGGGGAGCCGTGCCCCGGGTGCTGGTCACGGTCACAGCAGGAGCCCGCAGGTGAACACCCCAGGAAGGAACACTGCCAGGGGTAGGGACAGGGACAGGCAGGGAGCCGCTCCTCCTCTGCCCTTCATGCCCAACTGGTTGGGCTGGCAGCAGGATCGCCACCTGGCCTACCTCACCTGCCTCCCCCAGCGCCAGGGATGGTGGCCACGTAGCTGGGATGGATGGGTTGGGAAAGCCTCCCTTCGGAGAGGGGAGTCACCTGGAGATGCAAGCCCGGCACAGATCGCACCTTATAAGGCAGCGGGCCGGCAGCCAGGGAGCAGGATGAGGAGGGAGCGATAAGGGCAGGGTGGGGCCAGAGGGAGGAAGCAGGAGCGTGGGTCGTTCCCTCAGCCAGGGCAGGGGGCTGAGAGCAGAGATACCGATCGGGTCCGCAGGACGGGTCTGGACACAGCCGACGGTTGTGACACATGGGCGATCCCCTGGGGAAGGGATCTGTCCCTGGCTGCGCTGAGGTCACCGAGCCGGTGCCACCCCAGCAGGGCAGAGAGTGAGGCAGCCGAGCACGGAGCAGTGCAGGGTCGGCTGCGGAAAGCTGGGATTGTTCCGCTGGAATGCCAACAATCCTGCGGTGGGGCAGCTGTCCTCCCAGGCACGCGGGGGGCCACTCGCCCCTCTCCCAGCACAGCCAGGACACGGCATGCCAGGAGCTCCTTCCCTCCAGGAGAGCCGGGAAAGCTGCCGGCTGGATGTAGCACCACGGGGAGAGGAAGGGAAATGAGCTTCCCTCGGCATTTGCAGGGAGCAGAGGGCCGCAGGAGGGCAGCCAAGCCGCTGGGCTCCAGGCAGAGACTCTGTCCACCCGCAGCCTCCAAGCAGGATGGCCACATGGCCGGAGTGTTCCTGCCAGCAAGATCCTGCTGCATCCCACTGCCCATGGACACCTCAGCAGCCTTGCTGCCACGGGGCACTGCTGCGAGGGTCCCCAACCTGAGGACAGTAGCAAGCAGGGTTCCTGCCACCTCTCTGCACCAGCCCCACGGCTCACAGCCCCAGGCCCAGGAGATTCACATGTCGGAGCCCTGCAGCAGCACAAAGGCCGCTCTCTCCTCGCTGTGGGAATTCGCAGCTGAGCGCTCGGCAGGGACAAAGGGATTTCACAGGCACATCCCCAGCCGGCGGCCGGCCTCCCTCCCCCCGGCGTCCCCGCTTCCTGTCACAGTAGCACCAGACCTCGGGGGCGCAGCAGCAAACAAACACCCAGCGCCGGATTCTGGGAATGGGGCCAGAGCATTCCTGGGGCAGGCCACGCTCCGGCAAAGCCAGCGGGCTCCTGCTTCACCCCAGCGGCTCCCGCGGAGGGGGAAGCAGCAGCCCCCCGGCCCAAGGCGAGCAGGTGGGATTGCAGGGCTGCCCTCTGCTCCACCCAAGGAACAGCGGCCACCTCGAAGGGGGACATGAGCTGTCCTCACGGCCACAAGGCTCGGTAGACCCTGGCACCGGGCTGAAGGTCAACGCAGCCCCCCAGGCTCCAGCCACACCAATGTCCCTGCCCTTCACCCGTCCCCCCACCCTCTGCTGTGCTCAACTTTCCCATTCAGCTGCCTCTCTCCCGCAGGGAAAACAAACACACCAGAGATAAGGGCCATATTGGCAGAGTCCAGGGAGCAAAGTCCCCTCAGTGAGACCTGAGGCTGCCTGCCTGAGCCGAGGGCACGGCAGATGGGGTGAACCTGCTCTCTCTGCCTCCCCATCCCAGGGACACACGAGCTGCTCCAGAACTCACAAGTTCTGCTGGCTGTGCCCAAGCAGAGAGGCTGCAGTCTGGCAGCCAGCATTCCCAGCAGGATTAGGGGCAGCCTCTCCTCATCAGGCCACAGGCACAAGCACCTGCAGCTACCTGTGCCAGCCCAGCACCTGGACACACAGATCTGGGACCCTTCCCAGGCACAGAACCCTTCCCACAGCCCTCTTCCCGAGGAAGCCACTTGAGATCATTTCCTGGCCTGCACCTGCAGCCCCAGGAACCAGTCCTGGCTTCCAGGCCCTGCTCCAACCAGTGGACAACACAGCAGGACCTGGGAGCACAGGGGAATCTCACTGGCACCAGCACAGGACCTGCACCACTGCAGGCAGTCAGCACTATCTGCCTTTCCAGCAAGAGTTAGTCACCAAGGAACTGTGACCAGGAATGGGAAGAAGGGCAGGAGACAGGGCCCCCAGCCTTCCCAGCCACCACGTGGGATCTCCCCACCCAAAGGGCACCTGGGCACCCCTGAGGCCGACGGGACACCCTTCCCTCTTCCAGAGTAGACACCCTCCGCTCCCCACACTGAGCAAACAGGTGAAGTAGCATTTGGTGAGGGAGTGGCCAGGAGGGAATTGCCAAGATTAAGCCAAGCCGGCCTGAGGGAGCGGCCCAGAAGGAGAGGGACCCCCTGCCCCCCCTCGGCCCAACTCCCCGAGCAGGTAGGGCGGCCACGGGCTGAGTCAGAGCACAAACCACGCAGGGTTGGGCGGAATGCCCCGGCTCCGCTCGCTCAGCATGACCTCATCAGGTGCCCGGCTCTCTAATAGCACACACATCTACTGGAGATGGCTCCGAGGGCCCTGCCAAGAGCAGTAATGAATGGGTGAAGGAAAGCCACTGGAGAAGTATCAGGCAGGAGCCAGGGAGTGAATCACGGCTGGAGGTGGGGAAAGGGGGCACTGCAGCAGGGTGACAGCGAGTCCCCCAGAGCGCTCCAAGGCCGCGCAGGGTGCACGCACAGGCTGGCAGGAGCCAGCGCTCACACAGAGCAGCACGGCACAAACAGGACAGCGGACCAGCAGGACTCCATCCTACCCCAGCCCCCAGCCCAAACTTTGCAGCCCCAGATATCTCCCAGAGAAGCACCTTCCCAGGCTCCTGTGCGAGGCAAAGGGAAGGAAACCTGCGCTTCCTGGTCAGACGGGAGATGACATAGCAGCTTCCCTTTCCTGCAAGTTTCTAAACACGACGTCCTGCCAAGGGCCACTCCCCACTGCCCCTGGCCCGCATGCAGCCGATCTGGAACCAGGCTGGGAATGCCAGGCGTGGGCACCAGCCCAGCCTTGGCCAGCCAGGAGGCCAGCATGACCCACCCAGGAGACCAGATGCCTGGCCTTCCATCTTGCTGGAAAGAGTCTGCTTCCAGGGAACACATCCGAGGGTTCCTCACCCATAGTGCTATCACATTCCTGTCCAGGGCTGGGAGCATCCTGTGAGGAGAGAGTAGATGATGTTGTTTTCCAGCCCCATGAGGCTCTGGCTGTGCCTTCCATGCCCCAGAGATGGGTTGGTTACCTGCAGAGCTATGACAGCACCAACACCACAACCCCAGCACAACATCTGCCCCCTAAGGGGGCTCTCCTGCCTCCCTCACACACCTCATCTTGTCTGCACAACTCCCTCAGAGCTCCCTGACACTGGGGGGCTGCCAAGGCTCCCGAAGGCAGGACAGAGCACCCCTGGGACGCCAAGCATGAGTCCCCTCAGAGCTCTCATTGCTGCCAGAGCTCTGCTCTGCAGGCCCATCCACCTGCCCTTCACAGGGCAGCTCCTCTTGCTGCCGAAAGGAGAATGAAGAAGGGAAGTAAGTGGTTTTCCACTGCAGCCAGCTGCTGGGGACAGACTCTGGGCAGAGATCAGGGGAAAGAAGGTGGCTCTGCCAGACCAGTGCGTTCTGGAGGTAAACACAGGCAAAAAAGAGAAGAGAGCAAGGATGGCACAAAGCCAACCTGGAGAAGGCAGGCTCCCCGCATCGGAGAGGATTTCTCCCAGAAACACCCTGAGCTCTCCGTCTCCTCCCCCTCAGACCCCAGTGAGCAGGAGGGGGACAACATCTCTCCCCCCGGCCTGCCCGCAGCCAAGCCAAGCATGGCAAGCAGCAAGCTTGCATGCAGCAACACGCTCGCAGGAATGTGTTACTCCACTGGGCAAGGGGCCTGCCAGCAGCATGCAAACACCCCCGGTGACCCACCCTTCCAGGTCGGAAAAACTCGTCTTTGCAGTTCCACACACTCCCTCCCACCCACAGCAGATACCCACATGCAGCCCAGCACCACTGCCTCCCGTTTCCGACTGGGCTGGGAGCACTGGGAAGCAGCTGAGAGAGCCAGGGGCTCCTCTTGGAACAGCCCAGCCCCAGCACCACATGAGATGGGGGTGAGAGGAAAACGTATCGTCTGGGGACAGTGAGACGCCTTCCTCCTTCTGGACGGAGCGGGAACCAGTTCCCCATATTCATCCAGTCCAAGGCCATCCAACTCTCACTCCACCTTGCTCCTCCCCCAGGTAACCACTCTCCTATGCAGGAGGTGCTTTCACAGTTGCAAAAGCCATGCGAGACAAGGAGAGAAGAGAGAGCTGCCCTCCCACTGCCCACTCCCGTGTGATCTGGCTGCTTTCTACCCATGCCTGGTGCCCACAGCCCAGTCCTCAGGGACCCAGCAGTGGCAGGTACAGCTCAGGTGTGCCCAGGAGGGCCAGTGAACTTTGAACAGCATTTGCTGTGACCAGGGCCAACGCCCAGAGGAACAGGAGCAGTCAGGGCCAGGATGGAAGTACAGGAACAGCTCCTGCCCTCACACACGTGAGCCCAGCATGCTGCTGCCACCAACCCCCGCCTACCCAGGGGCATCTCATACAAGCCCTGCAGCTGTAGATGTTTCCAGAGCACCACCACCCCAGCCAGGCTATAGGAGAGCTCTTTGCAGGGCTTGGCCCCTACTCCAATTTGTCTGGACTCCTCCCTGTTTGTGTTGCAAAGCCAGGCACACCTGGACAAGCATCCCACCAAGACTGGTACCAGAAATTCCCTGTCCCAGCAGCGCTAACATCTGGGCACAGACCTGCTAAAATCAAACACGGGGTAAGCCTAGCTCAGGTCCTCAGGCCTGCACTGGCACAAGCATTCTTGCAGCGGGTAAGAGCTCTGCAGCGCAAAGTCACCATGGACCTGCTGCATGAGGTCAGGGACACTGGCACAAGTTGCTGGGCACCCACCGCTCTTGTCAGCCCTTCCTGGCAGGGAAGCACACCTCCCTCAAGGCAGCAGGTGCCAGCGTGGAGGGCTGGGCAGCAGGGACCAGTTGTTCTCACCTCAGTCCAAGGTCCGTACACGGCAGACGTCCCGCTGCCAACCTCCAACCAGCAGCTGCTCCGGGCTGGGAAGAGCAGATGAAAGCAGAGATGACTGGCACCCTGGTTAAGGGCTGGCCCATCCTGGCACCACGCCTGGCAGCTTGTGCTCCTCAGTCACTGGTTTGACCCCACACCCAGCAGCAGAGCCACCTCATCTCGCCCCTCCTTGCACAGGCCATCGTAAAGAAGCAGTATTCCTCACAGGGAAAAGTTGCTTTCTCCACAGGCAAAGGGAAACAGGAGGATCACACTGCACCCACTGCCACCCCAAAGGCCCCTAACAGGCTGAGGGCACATGGGAATGCAACAGAGAGCATTAATCCAGAGGTCAGGCCCCGCATGCAGCAGCCACCGGACAGGGCAGAGGGACAGGCACTTCTGTGCCAAACCAACACCAACAGCCTTCCTGAAGGGAAGGAAGGCGGATTAGCAACAAGCACAAGACAGGCAGGGGCTGGACAGACTCATCAGCTTGCTGCTGGGGGTTTCCAGCACAAAAACTGGCTCTAAGAAACCATTTCCTCCCCCAAACAGCTTCCTCAGATGATATAAAGCAAAGAGAAGGTTGTGGCCACCTCAGAGAACTCGAGGACTTTGGTCGAGAGCCCGTAAATCCAACCCCTTTCCGACAGCCTAGCGCTGAGGCACATTCCTGAACTCCGTGCCAGAGGACAACCTCCTCCGCTGGCCAAGCCCTGTGTCACACACAGAGGAGCGCCTGAATTACCCAGGTTTGGGTTTTGTCATCACATCCAGGCAACACCTGCTGTCTTCTGTTGACCCAAACCAGCTCCAGGTTCCGCTTCTCTGTCAGAGAGGCAGGGACAGGAGACAGCCATGGTGCTGCAGAGACACGAGTGTTCAGAGCCAGGAGAGCTCTGTACTTCCCTGGAGACAGCATCACCACAGTCTTGGGAAAGGGATCTGTCCTTGCCAGCAGTAAATGAGAGACAGTTATGAGGGGTTCTTCAGAAGGGAAACCAAGAGCTCTACCCAGCACTCCCCCCCTAAGGCCACAGACACTGGTAAGCTATTTCGAGAAGCCAATAGCCTTCCAGGCATGATCCAAACCACACTATTATTTTCTCGGTGTCCTAAAGCCACCTCCACTGCAGATACAATGGGCCAAGGTCTTACCTCCGTGCCAGAGGCTGGAGGAGGGAAGAGATGAGAGGCAATCCAGGGACAGATGCCGTCTCCGCGGTCTGGGCTGGACCGTTCATCTGACTCCCAGCCCATCTTTAGAGAAGGGATGGCCTCAAGGGCTCCCCAGCCACAACCACCAGGCCCTGACCTCCGCGTCGGAAGGGAGGAGGCTCACCCCTTTGCGGCAGCCCAGGCAAGCCCAGCACGCTCCACTGATTGAGCGCTTTCATCCTCCCACCCCTTCCAGGAAGGTTCCGCGCGAGATTCCAGCAATGCTGCTGCACACGGCAAGGGACAGTCGTCTGCACACTCAAGAGTCCAGCCAAACTCAGCCAAGTGGAAGAGCAGATCCTTAAAAACCGCCTTTTTGCTGTTGACAGAACATGACCAAACACCGGCAGGTAAAGAACCTGCCTCAAGAAAGCCCTGAGAACAGGATGAAGCAGACAAGGTAATCCTGGGGAAGATGACTAACAATTTTCCTGCTGGTGCCCCACTGCCCTGCTCCACTAGCAGGAGCCCCAGCAGAGGCAGGAGCCAGGGAGCCACCAGCCAGCCGCTGACCCCACCTTGCCACATCCAGGAGAGAGGGCACGGAAGTGGTAACTTCAAACACAAGCTGTGAGCATGGCTTACATGATCTCAGCACGCCTGCAAAGCTCAGGACAAGCTCAGTTCTCCACACCAACGGCCTGGGCGGTCAAGTCCAAAAGCATTTGTGCAGCGCAGGGAGGGCATCGGTGAAACCACAGGTAGCTGCAGTTCAGTTCCATCACAAGGCTCCTTGAGCCCAGATGCTCCTCTCTGGCTCACCAGGAGCTGGTCAGAAGCCCAGGTGCCACAACCCTGGGAGAGGAACCTCCAGCTCCTGCCGGTCACAGGACAGCCCAGGTCCCCCAGATAATGCCCTGTGAGCCCCATCGTCACCAGCTCCCTGTAAGGGTAAGGGCACCGAGGCCTCGGACAGAGAGGGAGGCACTCCAGGAGGTCCACCCCTCTCTCCAACAATCAGAGGAAGCTTTGTTGTCCAGGCTCCCTCGCCCAAAGCCCAGGGCTATAACGGAGGTGCCCCACCTCCCTTCTGCCAGCCCGCGGGTGCCTCGAAGATGCCAGCAGCCCTCATGACTGAGAGGCACCCAAACTTTCTCACCCCAAGCTAAGTCTCCTCTCCGCAACGCTCCGAGGAGACATAGAAATGCTCACAGTGCAGGGGAAAGCGACGCCGGGGAAGGTCACCAGGGAAGGCACGACGAGCGCTGGGTAGGGGGTTAGCAGCCGGGCTGTCGCTAAATGACAGTGTGGCCAAGGGAGACTCAGAACGGAGCGGCGGCTGAGCAGACCCCCGAGACCGGCTCCGGCACCGTCCTGCCTCCTCGGGAAGCGTTTCGGTGTCGCTTGTGAGCTCAGGCAGACGGGCCTGACGGGCTGTTTTGAAGCTCAGAGCGATTCCATTAGGAGGAGCCGCAGCCCCACCCGCACACTTGACCCCCCCCGGGCACACCGGCCCCTTAACCGCCAGAACAAAGGCGCAGGCGAACGACACACCGGGGGACGAGCCCCTGCGCAGACCGGCAGAGCCGAACTGGGCGGCCGGACGCAGAGCCGGAGAGCCGGGCCGTGCCTCGGCCGAGACCCCGCGGCAGGACCC
>VXBU01013111.1:18515-34797 GCA_013400315.1 Bombycilla garrulus | reverse complement strand
GGGGCCCTGGGAGCCACCAGGGAGGAGGGGAGGGGGCAGCAGCTCTGTCCCTCATACCGAGATCTCGTAGGTGGTGCCCCCCACACCCGAGACCTTCTTGACACCTCCGCGGGTGGGGCTGCTGAGGGGCACGGGGCCCGGCGGGGCCGAGCCCAGGCTCTTGGGCTGCCCGTTGGACTTACTGTAGGCTGTTCTCATCTGCACCTCGTCCCTGCAGGAAGAAAGCACGGACATGGGGTCAGGAAGGGAGACAGATCACCGGCAACCAGCACTGCCACAGCCCTGCCCTCCCCAGGGACCACCAGCACCCAACCCAAATTCTGAGAGGCCCGTGAGGTGACCGAGGAGGTGCGGGGGCCACCGGCTCTGTTCTGGGAAGAGCAGGAAGATTTCTCTTGCTCTTCCCAGCATCTCTTCCCCAGGGAGGGGTGCTCTGCTGCCCCAGGGGCTTCGAGGGACACGGGGAGAGGGTCGCCCCCCAGGTCACAGCCACCCCGGTGCCATCACAGTACTCACTTTGGTGCCAGTAAGGGCTGCAAGGCCACCTCCTCGGTCTCGGGGCCGCCGGCCTGAGAGGCTGTTTTTTGGCTGCTGTAAGACACGGATTTGCCCAGGTGGGGGGCGGCAGGCTGGTCGGGGGAGCCCAGCGAGCGCACCCGCAGCGCCGGGGGGGGCTCGGGCTTGCCAAAGCGNGGGGCCCTGGGAGCCACCAGGGAGGAGGGGAGGGGGCAGCAGCTCTGTCCCTCATACCGAGATCTCGTAGGTGGTGCCCCCCACACCCGAGACCTTCTTGACACCTCCGCGGGTGGGGCTGCTGAGGGGCACGGGGCCCGGCGGGGCCGAGCCCAGGCTCTTGGGCTGCCCGTTGGACTTACTGTAGGCTGTTCTCATCTGCACCTCGTCTCTGCAGGAAGAAAGCACGGACAAGGGGTCAGGAAGGGAGACAGATCACCGGCAACCAGCACTGCCACAGCCCTGCCCTCCCCAGGGACCACCAGCACCCAACCCAAATTCTGAGAGGCCCGTGAGGTGACCGAGGAGGTGCGGGGGGCACCGGCTCTGTTCTGGGAAGAGCAGGAAGATTTCTCTTGCTCTTCCCAGCATCTCTTCCCCAGGGAGGGGTGTTCTTCTGCCCCAGGGGCTTGGAGGGACACGGAGAGAGGGTCCCCCCCCAGGTCACAGCCACCCCGGTGCCATCACAGTACTCACTTTGGTGCCAGTAAGGGCTGCAAGGCCACCTCCTCGGTCTCGGGGCCGCCGGCCTGAGAGGCTGTTTTTTGGCTGCTGTAAGACACGGATTTGCCCAGGTGGGGGGCGGCAGGCTGGTCGGGGGAGCCCAGCGAGCGCACCCGCAGCGCCGGGGGGGGCTCGGGCTTGCCAAAGCGGGGCAGGGCCGGGCGGGTGAGCGGGTTCTTGCCCAGGGGCGAGCGCTTCGAATCGTCCGAGGAGGAGCTGGTGCGGGGGGCGTTGCTGGAGCCCGGCGTTGACTGGATACCCGAGTCCGCCAGCCCCGCATCCTCCTCCCGGCCCGGGGCCGGCGGCTGCTGCAGCAGCTTCTCCCGCTCCTGGATGGAGGCCACGATGTGGCGGGAGAGATTGTCATAGCGCACGGGCGAGGGCTCGCGCGGCGCCGCGTGCTTGGGGGAGGCGGCGCTGGCGAAGCGGCCATGCAGGTCGGTCTCTCGCTGCTGGGCGATGCGGGCCGACAGGAAGGGCGAGGTGTAGCCCACCGGAGGCTCGGGCTCCGGGCCCGCCTGCACCGACTCGAAGTCGGGGCTGTCGGAGGGCGTGAGCAGGCTGTCGTACGAGAGGCTGCCGTTGCGTGTCTGGTTCACCAGGCTCTTGTAGGAGGTGGAGGTGGTGCCCTCCGAGCGGATGGACTGCAGGTGGCCCGTCTCAAAGCCCGTGCCCTGGGCTGACTTGAGGCTGGAGGAGCGGGAGCCGCTGGACAGAGGGTCAAAGTGGAAGCTCTTGCCAAAGGTGGGAGAGCGGAAGCTCTCAGGCTCCAGGCTTGGCTCTGAGCGGTAGCTGGGCTTGTGGCCGCTGTCACAGATGGAGTTGGGCTCCTTCAGGCTGTTCACTCGGCTCAGCTGAGGGACAGAGGGGCAGCAGTTACCCACAGAACGACTGTGAGGCCCCTGTGGAGCTCCCAACGCACACCCCAAACCCTTCCCACACCATGAACAGGGTGCCATTCCCTTGGGCCTGGTCCCGATGCCAGGCTCAGCCTTACCTTGGCACTGGTGGAGTGGGGCAGGGCTGCCGAGCTGCTGCTGCTGCTGTAACCGGGCCGGTACTTGTACATGGTGGGAGTCGGGGGGCTGTCCTTGCCTAGCAAGCTGCTGTCTGCGCCAGGAGAGAGGGGCACGCTCAGGGCGGCTATGGGCAAGGAACGTGCCGAGCCCTGCCCTCCCTGCCCGAGAACCGACTTGGAGCCTGGGGCCGACAGACCGGAGGGAGGGACGGGCGGCAGGGGAGGTGCACGGGGTGGGACAGACAGACCGGGAGGAAGGGTTGGCCCCACAGCCGCACGTGTGGGCCTGGCACTTCCTTGCCCCTGTGGCAGCCCCGGCTGGGTGACACTCCAGGGGTGCACGGCACAGGGGTGTCAGGGCGCTTGGTGGGACACACGCACACCACAGCCCTCAGCGGGCAGCAGGACCCAGCTGGGGCTGGGAGAGCCGCGGTGTCTCCAGCTGCTGCGGGAAGCAGCTGCCGCAGGCTCTGCCCATCACATCCCACCTCTGGCCAGGCCCACACGGAGCTGGCCACAGACGCTCTGTGCCGCTGAGCCAGGCCCGCCACCACTTCGCCTCCTCCGTCCTGGCAGCTCCCGGCGGCTCTGGACAGCGCCACGCTGGCTCGGCCTCCGGCAGAGCAGAGCTGACTGTGAGCATCCCGCAGACTTCTCCAAGGGCAAGGGCCACAAATACCAGCCCAGGAATGCTGATGTGCTCCAGGTCTGCCCTACGGCCCTGGCTCCTGGCCTGCCTGGTGCAGCCTTGGGCTCCCCTCCCAGCGGCTGCCAGGGCCCTGGTGCCCTCCTTACCCTCAGTGGTGGCCAGGGTTAAGTGTGTCCTCAGGCCCGTGTAGCGGCTGAGGTCGGGCTTAGGTGGGGGTGGCGGCTCGGCGTCAGCAGACTGGCTCTCTGTCACCTCCAGGCTCCCCTTGGACTGCAGAGACAAAGCGCAGGCAGGGTCAGGAGGGGCTGAGGCCTCAGCCCCCTGGGCTGGCAGGGCATGGACAGGGGCGCTGGGGGCTCCCCCTGCCTCCCGGGCCATCCGACAGAACGGGGCAGCGTGTGCCTCGGGTGGGTGCTGGAAGTGCCAAGGAGGGGACTCTCCAGAGGGTGCTGTGTGGGGAAGGACGGGACCAGTGAGGGCAGTGGAGGGGGCAAAGCCTCATGTGGTCACTGCCACATGGGAGGGGGACAGTTTCCATCCCGCAGGGACATAGAACAAGACAACACGGAGTGGGACAGGGAACGTGACCAGGCTCACTCGGTTCTCTACTCACGGATGCAGGCTTGCACCCCTGGGCTCCGTGGAGGGCCCCGGCGCAGGCAGCGTTGGTCCCCACCTTCCTCACCTTTGTCCTTTTCAGCTCTGTCTGGATACCATTGTCCATGATCTTGACAGTGATCTGACCGTCCGACACCTCGGGCCGCAGGAACGGGGGTCTCACCAGCACTGTCTGCTCGGCCTTCGGGCGCCCGAGGTACCTGGGGAGGGGGTGGGAGGAAGGTCATGGCCTGGAGCCTGGGATGGAGCAGCTTTTCCAGGGATGCAGAGGCCAGGCTCACCTGGGGGCCGGGGAGCTGCAGAGCACCCGGCTGACGTTCTTACAGCAACCGTTGGTGAAGGGGTTGACGCCCCCACGGAACTTGCCCGTCACCTGCGGGACAAAGGAGCGTCACAGCCAGCCGTGCCAGCTCCCTCAAGACAGCCCCGCAGGACGGAGATACTCTGAGAGTATCTGCTCCTTTTCCTAGTCCCTGTTTCAGTGCACAGCTACCCTTGAGGGGGGGTAGGGTCTTCTCAATTTCACCTCCTGGGCCCCAGAAGTGCCTGCCTAGCTCCATCCTCTGACTGCACCGCCATGGATGCAGCTGCCCCTCAGTCACCCTGTGCTTTACCTCCCAGCTCAGGGGCCTCCCCCCCAGCTTTCATCCAGCCCATCCACACCCATCCTCTCTCGGGAAATCCCAAAATGTATCAATAGGTGGCCTTGCCCGGCTGGCAGTCCCCTCCCATAGTCCCCCCAACATACCTGCTCGTTGGTAGTGCGGCCCCTGGCCACGAGCACCACATGGAAACCTGTCAGGCCAGCGACGGGAATGAAGAAGAGCCCAGCCACGCACATCACCACCATCCTGGCACAGCCAGCTAAGGAGCAGCCGCAGCCCCGCTCGGCACCGCGCTGCCACCAGACCCCACCACCCCCTGCCCGCTCCCACCGCCCAGGAGGATACGTGACGGCCATGCGGACACCGGAGAGCTCCTCCACCTGGTACAAGACGTAGAGCAGCCCGAAGCCGAAGACGCCCATGATGTGCGTGGTGAGCGACAGCAGGAAGAGGAAGAAGTAGCGGTAGTTGCGCCGCCCGATGCAGTTGTTGACCCAGGGGCAGTGGTGGTCGAACTCCTGCCGGGGATGGGGCATGGTGAGGGGGTGCTGGAGGGGCTCCCTGCCCCGCGGGGCTGGCGGAGGCCCCGGCAGCTGCTCACCTCCACGCAGTTGTCGCAGACGCTGCAGTGGGAGCAGCGCGGCGGGCGGTAGAAGCGGCAGGTCGCGCACCACTTCATGCGCACCTGGATGCCCTTGATCTCCACCGTCTTGTACAGCGGGGCCCGGAAATCGTCCTCCTTGTCCTCGTCCTCCTCAGCTGACGGGGACACCCCAGCATGGCGTCAGGGCCCGGCCGCCCCCTGCCCGCCCGAGCCGAAGGCTCCCAGCATCACCTTCCTGTCACCCGGCACAGGGACAGCCAGGGACTCCCAAACACAGGCCAGTGGGGCGGCTCTCCCAGGCCCTGCCCCGAATTCCTGACACTGCCTGAGCCCCAGGGACCCAACGTGGGGTTCTGAACCCAGAGCTGCCACCCCTGCAGCACTTGTCACTGCCTGATCCCACCTGGCAGGGTGAGGAAATCCCCTTTACCTCGGAGGAGGGGTGCAAGGAGGCGGCTCTTCCCAGCCAGAGCCAGACTCACCTCGTGGGAATATGCCCGGGTCCATGAAGGTGGCCATGCTGAAGTTGGCCAGCACAAAGAGGAAGACGACGGCATTGTAGGCAGGGATGACTGGGGACACGTAGAGACTGAGCCCCGGGCACCTGCGGGCACAGCAGCCATTAGACCCTTGGAGCCCTCACTGGCGTCGCTCCCGCCACCTCCCACTGTCCCAGGGGCTCCCAGCAGCGCATCCCACACCCAAACTGGAGCCACTTCTGCAACACAGCCTGATTCCGGCCTGAGGAGCACCTGGGGGCCACAGTGGGACGTGCTCCAGGACTCCATCAGGGCACAAACCCCCTTTGGGACCCTGCTGGAGGGTCCCACAGACCAGTGGTGCTGGGAACAGGGAAAACCAGGCTGATGGCATGGGGACCTGCCAGAAAGCACCTGCACATCATCCTCCCTGTGCCCCACCAGCTGCTTGCTCGGGGCAGAAGGGACCCTGTGAGGGGACATGAAACCGGCACCATGCCACTCATGCTCCTCACATCCCAGAGACAGCTCCAGCAGGACATGGGGACCCCAGCCAGCATGCAGCTCCTCCAAGAGGCCCGTGGGAGCGCAGTGAGGGAATCACCCTGCTCCCTCCTGCCCCAGCAGCGGGCGAGCTCCGGACAGCGGGCTTCCCCCTTGCAGGCGCCAGCGTAATTCCCTAATCTGCTTTGCTGCTGGGATTTAATCCCACAGATCTAGGGCAGCATCTGTCCCTCTCTTCCCCCCACCGGGCTCAGTGCCGATGGATTTAGGTGGCCGGAGCAGCGCGGGGCCAGGCGGGCAGGGCGACATATGGTGCCAGCACCGTAATCCCCCACAGGTTGGGGTGAAGGGGCAGGTGCTGGCCCTGTCCCCTCCTCCACCTCCGCCCACGGGGATGGGTCCCATTGCCGGGTGCGGCAGTCCTGGGAGCCATGGCAAGGCTCCAGCTGGGAAGGAGCCCTTGGTGCAGGGCTCTGTCCCAGTTCAGGGCCCTGAGGAGGGCAGGGGGGCACCCCCGGGTGAGGAGCAGCAGCTGTGCCGGGGGGACTGCCCGGGAGAAGCAGGCACATCCTTCTGGCACACACCTGGCGGCACAGAGGGTGAGGCAGGCAGTGCACTCCCAGCACCAGGCACCGCTCCTGGAGCGGCAGGAGGAATCATCAGTGGGACCTGCTCTCACAGGCCAAGGCTGAGGCTGTCCCCTTCCAGGTACAGGGATGAGAGCAGGAGGGCAGACTTCTAGTTGCACCAAGGAGCACAGCATGGCCAAGCCATCCATCACGCTCCCCTTCTTCCTCCTCATCCTCCTCTCTGGCCCCTCTACGCCCCACACACCACACCAAGCTTCTCCTGCAAACCACCTTCCCCAAATCCTCTTCCTGCCTTGTTCCTCAGGAGCTGCCCTGCTGGTCACCCTGGGTGCTGCCTCCCTGCTCGGTATCAGGCAGGATCTCCCGGGATGGCATCTCCTGGCCCAGCCCCTCGAGCTCTGCCCGGGGCTGGGGAGCGGCTCCTTGAGCAGCCCCGGCCATGCCGGCCCTGCCGCCTCCACGAGAAGCCAGCCAGGTGGATTCTCCGCAGCTGGGTCGGGCTGGAGGGGAGGAGTCCTCTCCAATCTGTGCCCCAAAACCCTCAGAGAGCAGCGCTGGAGGCACAGGCCACAACCCGAGCAAGGACAGAAGGGCAGAATCACATGGAATCACAGAATTGTGCAGGTAGGAAAAGCCCTCCAAGACCACCAATTCCAACTGCTTTGCCAGCACTGTCAGGGCCACCACTGAACCACGTCCCCAGCTGCCACAGCCACATGTTTTTTGGTGACTCCACCACTGCCTTGGGCTGAACAACCCTTTCCATGAGGAAATTTTTGCTAACATTCGAACTAAACCTCTCCTGGCACCACCAGAGGCCACATCCTCTCATCCCATCACTTGTTCCTTGGGAGAAGAGCCCAACCTCACCCGGCCACACCCTCCTGTCAGGGGGTTGTAGAGAGTGAGGACACACCAGAACCAAGGACCCCATGTCCCTGAGCTAAACTCCTGCTCCACTTGAGAGAAGCATCCCTGGCTCTGCTCTCTGCTGGACTGAGAGGGCCAGGAGGCTCAGAGGAGCCCCAAAAGTCGGAAATGCCCTTCCAGAAACCCTGCGGAAGGAGTTCCTCTTTCCAGGAAGGGAAATCCCAGCCGATATCTTTCCTTGAAAGAGATAGAGGGGAGCCAGGAAGACCCATGCTTGGCCAGCCATCTCACACAGGGAACAGCCAACAGCCAGGCTGAGCCAAGCACACAACCTGGATCCAGAGAGACAGAGCCCAGGGAGGCAGGGAAGGATCCAGCTGCCCCGGAAAGCTCTGGGGCAGGCAGAGAGGGAAGGACCGGGGGAGGGAACCCTCTGTGCTGTCCTGGCAGCCAGCCCCTCCTGGAGGGACACAGAGCTCCTGGGGCAGCACAGTGCCCAGCAGGTCCCTGGGCTCAGACACACTGAAGAGACCCCCTGCATGGGACTCACGGGCCAGAGCAAGCACAACACCCTCCCTAGGGAACACCAGGAGCTGCTGCCTTCCTGGCTCCCTCACACCCAGAGACCCCCGTGTTGCGAGAGGGAGGGACACAGGAATCCCCACAGAGCCAGGTAACCCCAAAGCCAGGGAGTCAGTTCCTGGGACCATCGCCAACTCTTGGAGGGATCAGGGTCCTCCACAGGGAGCAAAGGTGCTGCCCATCCCTGAGGGAACCTCCTTATCAGGAGAGTGATGTGTTCCTGCCTTTTGCTCTCCTGAAAGCAGGGGCTGCAGGCCCTGCCTCGACCCCGGGGCACACAAGGCAGGAGGAGCAGGAGCAGGAGGGAGGCTCCTCTCCATCGCAGCTGGCCATGCAGGTCCCGCAGCACCCATCGGGTTCCCCCTCGGGATCGGGATGCAACACGCTCACGGCCAGAGGAGCTGTCAGGACTTGTCCCTGGCAGCACATGAGAGGACTTGGGGAACCTCGGGCACCGTGAGTCACAGCGGGATGCAGACGGGCTTTTTGCTACCAGTCATGCCTGGAGAAGCCTGTCCCTCCCTGCTGGTATTCCCTCCCCAGCCCCTCACCCCTGTACCCTCCCAGCTCTCCCTCCCTGCCTGCTCTCCGGGGCTCCGACCCACAGGCTCTCCAAAGGCCTTGGCACAAACACAACCCCTGCTCGCCCTGACCCTCACGCAAGTGTGGATCTGACTGAGACCAGGCACGACACTGTGTCCCAGTGGGGAGACACAGGAATGGACAAATGGACCCTAAGGGAGACAATCCATCCTAAATCAGCACCCATCTGAGAGCCCAGCAAGCCTGGGACCCCCACTCATCCTGGAGGGGGGTGGGAACATCACCTCTCCTGCTGCCCCTCCCTCTAGTGCAGCCGGCCTCATTTCCATGGCCACGTGCTCAGCAGCAGCTCCTAATTAAATTAATCAATTAAAGAGAGTTCTTGGCCCAGAGATACAAATCCTGGATGGACCAAAAGGCGTCCAGCGGATAGGCTGGAAGCAACACAACCAGAGCCTTAAGGGCCGTGCCGACCCCTGGCTGCTCCCTGCTTGAGGGAGGCCTCCCAGAACCTGCCCTCACAGCTTCCAGTGCATTCCCTAAGGACCAGCCTCAGGCTGGGTGCTGACAGCAGGAAGGGGGTCAGCAGCCAGTCTGCTGCTGACCAGGTGGGGAACGGGCACAGAGGCCCCAGGACCATGCAGGAGGCAAACCTCAAGCCCCACGTCCTCCCTGCCATCGTGCTCCAGCACCAGGTGGACGCTGTCCCAAGGGATCCATCCCAGCGGGAGCAGCCCAGCTCCCTCACGGCCGAGCTCCGTGTGAAGGCTGTGCCCGGGGTTTCATGGGGTGCTCTGAAGTAGCATAAACAACATCGCTGACCTGCAATTACAGCGACCTGCCCGGGTGTTCCTGCCCCGGCCAAACCTGCTCCACGGCGCCGGCTCTGGCGCTGCCTCTCGCCGCCCGCCGATAAGCGGCTGCTCCCGGCACTGCTCGCACCCGTGGCTGGGACGGGCTCGGGGTCCAGCTGTCCGGAGCCACTGTGCCGGAACAGAGCCAGCCCGTCCCCTAAGGTCACACACGGGGTGGCACACACAGCTTGGAGGGTGCTGCCTGTTCTCTCTGCTTCTCCCTGATCCCCCTGGCACAGGAGCGGCAGTCAGCGATGCCCACGGGCACCTGGCAGCCGGGGGCAGCCAAACCCCGAGCCTGGTGACAGCTCCGCGTCCCAGCGGGGGACGGCCACACGCTGCTGAGTGACACTGCCAGCTGCACCGGACGCTGGACAGACGAACCAACCCCGCTCCCCTCTTCGGTGGTCAAGTTCCCCTGTCCCTGCCCAGTGGCTGCCAAAGCCACGGTGACCTTCCCGCCACTCCTTCCCAGGGAGTGGCAGCAGCCACAGCACCTGTCCCTTTGGCCTCCCGCAGCTCCAGCTGGTTCCTGTGGCCCCAGCCAGAAAACCCCCGGAGTGGGAGAGGGCTCCCTGCAGCAGAGGGTACACGTCCTTCCCGCACCCTGCCAGGACCCCAAACACATCCCTGCTGAGATGAGACCCTGGGACGCCCTGCAGGATTTGGCAGCCATTCCAGCTGCCGCGCTCTGGCTTTGCTGCCTGGCACGCTGTGCCATGGTGCCAGCCCGGCTGAGCCACCCTCTGCTGGGCTCCCTCAGCACCTCGAGGTTCTGCTCCCCCGCCCGTCACCCCCCGGGCACGTCACTGAGGCACGTGTCACCGGGCAGGGAAGAGCGGCAGCCCAAGGATGTCACCACGCCTCTCTAGCACCCGGAACCATCTCCCAGCCCGGTGGACCCTCTGAGTCCCCAGTGACCTGCTGGCCATTTCCCTGGGGCCCTCTCCAAGGACATGGAACCCTCATTGCCTCAGGGCAGGGGACAGAACACAGCGAGTGATCCGCACAGGGATCAGAGTTCTCCTCCCTGAACTTCCCTTTGCGGCTCACAGATCGATTACGAAACTAAAAACAACACGTGTCCTGCCCCAGCCCACCAATCCACCTCGCCTGGCTCCAAAGGAGAAAGTGATCCACGCGTTTTCCACCCACAGGTCACAAACCAGTTCCCAACCCAGCTGACCTGGAGCTGAGTGGAGCCTCACCAGGACCGCCAGCACTCAGCTTCCCCCAGGAAAACTCACGGAGTGAAACAGCTCCCACCGCGGCTGCAGCACCCAGAGCACAATATCCCCCTTCCCTCTGGGAAGAAACCCCAGCTCCTCTCCCCTGTCCTCCCCGCTCTGGCTGAGCAGCTGGCACTCACGTGAAGGCGAAGAAGAGGGTGGTGGCTCCCACTAGGAAGATGGCAGCAGCGGAGACCGGGACGTACTTGCTGGGTTTGAATCTCTTTCCAGAGGCTGCTGGCATGTTGGAGCTGTGGTGGGGGGTCCGCCCCGCAGCATAGCCCAGGCCCCAGGGGACTCAGAGCAGGACGAGAAGGGGAGGGGGACAGGGGCTGACCCCTACCCTGCCCCCGCGCCTGCTCCTGGGGCGAGCTCCGACCGGGGCGGACAGTCCAGAGAAGGGTCTGGAGCAGGAGGCCCAGGAAAGGAGCCCACACTAAGCTCTGCCCAGTGACAGCTCACGGGTGCAGGGAAGGAGGGTTAAAAACATTAAAAATTCACAACAGAGAAGGGGATTTGGGTTTAGGACAACCGTTGGAGTGGGAATGCTGAGAGCCCTTCCGAGCCTCAGTCCGGGCAGCAGCCCACAGGGAGCAGGAGTCCCACAGTCAGGCTCTGAAGGGAGGGAATTCCCCAGGCTCCGGCAGGGTGCTTCCCACCCGGCCAGCACCCGAGAAGAGCACGGGATCAGCAAACTCCTTGCAAAAAAGCCACTCCGGGAGCCTCAGGGAAGCCACTTCTCCTTTTTAATCCGCCTCTGCTGTGCCGCAGCCCCCGGTGCTGCACGGGAGGAGGGGATGGTCTCCAAGCAATCCCAGCTTCCTCACAGAGCTGCCGTGCCTCCTCCTCCTCCTCCTCCCCTCGCTGGAGGGGTCACAGAAACACTCTCCCTGATTTCACCAGGATCTGGGGCTGGCTGGCGGTGGCCGTTTAATTTTATTTATTTCTCTCTTGTCTGTTAAAGCCGAGGAACAGCTGGTGCAAGGTTGAGCTGTAAATCCTTTCTTTCGAGGGGGGCGGAGGGGAAGGTCTGGCAGATTGTGGGTTTTCCTACTTGCTCCTTTCTCCTGACCCCCCAGGCCCTTCCATGGGCTCAGTATCCACTTGGCAGTTGGGGAGAGACAGGAATTTCATTAAATCTTCTCTGCAGCAACCATCTCCCAGCAGGTGAATGGGAAGGGGGTGTTCAGGGAGCACCTTTACTACCCCAGCAGACACCAAAGGGTGGAAGTGGTGCTGAGCAGCTCTGTCTCACCCATGGCCTGGGCAGTGTGCAGGGAAACCTCAGTTTGTTCCAAGCAGCTCCATTTTTCCCTCCCCCTTCCTTCGTTAAAATCCTTCTTCATTCATCCATCCGTCCGTCTCTTAAAAGAAACTACATAAAACCATTAAAACTCGAGGTCTGCTGCGCCACAGCTCACCTGGAAAAAACAACAACAGAAATTAGCGTGGCGAGAGAAGGGATGGAGCTGGCTGTCATTAGCCACAGCAGCCTGGCCACGGCATCTCCCGTCCCAGCCCAGGGGCATTGGCTGCTGCGGGAACTCCAAGCCACTCCCTCTACCACCGAGAAACCCACCCTGGAAGGACTGCAGGGACACCGTGAATTCCTTCCTGCAGCTCTGGCTCAAACCCCAGCACCAGCGAGTGCTGGCTCCCTGAGAGGCAGGGGATGAGCAGAGGCTCCAAGGATTAACATCAGGGGAGCAAAAACACCCAGGAACCTCACCCCCTTCCCTGGAGCATAGGAGACAAGAGAGGCCCATGGAAAACATCGATCCCATGACTGGAGGTGGCCTTTGCAGCTCTGGATTCATCAGAAACTGTAGCACCAGGACAAGGAGGAGCGCATTTGAAACGGAAGAGCTCAGGGTTACACGCGATATTGGGAAGAGATTCTTCCCTGTGAGGGTGCTGAGGCCCTGGTACAGGTTGCCCAGAGGAGCTGTGGATGTCACATTCCTGGAAGTGTCCAAGGCCAGGCTGGACGGGGCTTGGAGAAACCTGGGATAGTGCAAGGTGTCCCTGCCCACGGCCCTGACCTGCTCCAAGCAGCCACAAGCCCATCATCCATCATATCCCACCAGTTCCTGCTGCTACAGTCACCGCTCCTCACCCTGTCACCGTCTGTCACCCAGCCTCCCCTCGCTGCCTCCGTGGCCCTGCAGCTCACTCCTTTCTCCCCTCCAGCTTTCCCTGCCTCTCCAATTTCTCCTTCGGGGTGGGCAGGGAGCTCTCTAGCGCTGACTAAACGCGGGTGAAGGTTGGGAGAGCTGTGGCAGCCAATTAAAGGCAGGTTTAATGACAAGGACGTGTTACCATCAAGTGGGCTCAGCCCCGGCTCACGGCGTCAGCCACCCTGGCTGACTCACCCAGGAACCGCTCCCGCCGCTCGGCTTCTGCAGGACCGAAGCTCAGCTCCCCACCCCGAGGTTCCCCTGCCCTTGGGAGTGAGAGGAAACGTGGGGCCAGTGCTCTGCCCCGCTGGGAACGTGCAGGTTTCACCTGGCAGCAGCTCCCGAGCGGAGCAAACTGAACGGTAACACCAGGGAAAGCTGTTTTCCGTAGCGGGGACAGAGTTCCCTGGAGAGCAGCAGTTTCCCAGCCCTGCTCTGCCTGTTCGGGGAAGAGCCCAACACCCCACAGAGCCGAGCCCAACAGCAGCTCCAGGGATGGGCTATAGGAAGTCCAGGCCTGACATCACGGCTGATTGCTTTAGCAGGAGCAATCTGCTCCCAGAGCAGCCGGCCCTTTGAACGCTCCGCATGGAGGCACGGCCACACCTCGGGTTCAAACAGACGCTGCCAGGCAGAAGGAGCTGTTCCCTGATAATTCCTCCTCCGGAGATCCCCACCCTGCCCTCACCGGGTGCCACGGGCATGCGTCTCGTGGCCCTGCTCTGCCCCAGCCCTCCCAGCCAGAGATCCAGGCGCTCCAGCCCTTCCATGGGGTGATCCCTGCGGAGCTGTGCGTGCCAGAGCCGGCTCCCCACAGAACCAGGTACCCGTGGGACAGGCCCATGAGCAGGGGGCTGTCATTAGTGACATCCCAGAGAGAAGCGATGTATCCCTGCTCCTGGAATAACTCCCCAACTCAGCGAACGGGAGGCTGCCGAGCCCATCCCGGCTCCCAGAGCCACCACACTGCTCCCAGGAATGCCTTCCTGATCCCCCTGGCGTGCTGAGACCCCGCAGGGCTCCCCAGCCCCAGCCCTGCTCCAGAGGCCTGGGGAGAAGCTGTCAAAGTGCAGCACAGTGCGCTGGGATCTCTGC
This sequence comes from Bombycilla garrulus, assembly GCA_013400315.1. Taxonomy (NCBI): domain Eukaryota; kingdom Metazoa; phylum Chordata; class Aves; order Passeriformes; family Bombycillidae; genus Bombycilla; species Bombycilla garrulus. Next base: position 21,144 of record VXBU01013111.1, on the reverse strand, counting down.
TCTGCAATCCTTAGAGGGTCCAGAAGAAACACAAGGAAATTCCACCCCAAATTCCCACAGATTACACCAATTCAGGCCCCAGCTCTCCCAAACACACGCACTCTTTCCCAGCCATCCCCTCTCCCAGCCCTACAACCTGCCCACCTCTGGTCAACCGACCCTTTCTTTCCCTCCATGTTTTCCCCAAATCCTCTGTCTCTCTGGTCACTGTGTCCCTATCCACAAAGGCCACTCACAGACTTCCCTGCTCCAAAGAGTCCCCAACTCACCTTGCTTACCTGTGGCCTACATGGGCTCTGCTCTTGCCTCCCATTCCTTTCCCTCTGCCAATTCCAGCCCAGCAACTCCTCCTCTCCCGCTGCTCCTCCAGACCTGCCCTGCTCCTTCCTCCCCCAGCGCCTGTGTCACTGCTCACTCCCCCTTCCCGCTCCCTCAGAAATTCCACCTGCTTTTCCCATCCCAGCACCTCCTTTTCGGAGCACTTTCCCGGTTCCGCTCCGCTCAGCCACCTCTGGAGCAGTCATCTTCACTCTCCAGGGTTTCCTTCCACTCTTACAAGGGAGCTGCTCCTGTTTTCTTCATCGCCATTTCTGGGGATTTCTTTTAATTCCAAACTCCCTCCCTCGGGATATGTGCGAGCACGACTGCTGCCACCTTCCATTTCTGTGAGCCTGCGTCTCCTTTTCTCGGGTCAAGGCCCTGTAAAGCCTCCCTGATTTCCTCCTTTTACTCCCCTCCCAGCCCTCTGCTCCTCCTTCCCTGCTTCCCACCCCACCCTGCTCATCTGCTCCAGCCCCTCTTCCAGCCTTTCCCCACACAGCCAGGTGCTCCGCGGCTTGTCCCTTCTGGAGCACGAGGCCCTCCCCACCTCTGCTGGGACAGGGACACACGTGTCTCCAGCTCCCAACATTCCCTCCTCCCTCACTTCAGCTCCTGCCCAGGAAGGAGGAAATGCCCCTCGGCACCAAGCACGCAGCTCCTGCCCCCCGGGATCCACGGCACAGGCCGGACAGAGCTCCCAAACCTGCGTCACTGGCCGGGATCCGCAGCTCCCGACCTGCCCCGATCCGGCCGAGTTCCCACGGCGCGGGGCGAGCACACAAACAATTCCTTCCACGTGAGGCAACTCCCAGGCAGGGCAGATCCCGGGCCTCAGGGAGATGGGATGTGCTTTACCTGCTCCCACCTTGTTTTGATCAGCTGCATCGCAGAGCTCCATAAAGAGCTCCACTGCAGAGCTCGCTGCCTGGCACCGGCCGTGAGGGGCACCCCTGGAACAAGGAGCTCCCTCCTCCCTCCGCAGCTCCCCCTGCTCACCCTGTCCTCGCACAACCAGCTAACGCTTCACGCTCCAAAATCCAGCAGAGAAACTGCAGATTTTCACAAACTTGGCACTGTGGCCAGAGCAATCCCAGCGTGAGATCCCCACTGGTCTCTGCCCTGTGCCCAAACAGCAGCACCCGCCCCAACAGGGCGGTCTGGGCACACTTCCCTGCTCTCAATTCCAAAGGAGGATCCACAGCAATATATGTCTGGCCGGCCCTCAGCTCCAGGTGCATCCTGCACACCTGCCTTTCTCCCAGATGGATGTACAGGAGGATCAACACGGAGAAATATCCCACTGCAGACAGCCAGAAGGCTGGAATCACTCCGTGCTTATCTCCTGCCAGGGGCTTATTCCACTCCCATCCTCCTTCCCCAGCCCTTCCCGCTGGTTTACACGGGATTAGCCCCATTTTATGGGCAAAGCAGGAGGAACAATGCCTCATCCATTGAGGCTGCGTCCCAACGGGCCCCACAGCGAGCAAGAACAGCGCCAGCCTCTTGTCACTTTGTTAGGAGACACCGGGCACAGCGACAGGTGGGAATGTCCCCAGACAGGCCCCTCACAGGAGAGTTCAAGGTCTCCCCTTGGACCCACCCAACCACCACCCTCTCCATTCCCACACGGAGCTCCTGGCCTCGGGAACCCACGGGAATAAACGCCTGCTAAAGCAGCACCTAGGCCCGACGGAGGGACGGTGGTAAATGGATTAAGCTCAGAAAGAGGCTCCAAGACAACCCCGGCTTTGATCGAGACAAGGTTCCGGTTGTACTTTACGCGCCCCAAAAAACCCGAGCAGCCCCTGGTGCAGAGAATCCCGCATCCCTAATGCCCAGATCCAGCTCTGTGCCGGGGCGGGAGCCGGCAGATCCGGGGGAACCACTTCCCAGAGCCACGGGGAGCGCAGGGGCAGCCGATCCCCTCCCGCNCATCGGCGGGAGACGGGGCTGGAGTCCCGGGGCTGGGGACCCGCACCGCTCAGGTGGTTTGGGAATCTGGGAATTCTGAGAGGCCGGGCTGGGCCCCGGCCAGAGCCCCCCAAAGCCGGGAGCGGGGATCGTGCCGTGAGGAGAGGCCGTGCCGCAAGCCGGGCTCCCCCTTCGGCCGCGGCCCCGAGGCCGAGCTCCAACGCCCCAAAGCATGGCGGTGAGGCCGTTCCCGGGGGCACGGGCCGGCTGCGGGACAGCCCACGAGTCCCCGGGGCTCCCCGCGGCAGCCCACGGCCGCTCCCGGGCCCCGGGCGCTTTCCAGCCCGGCTCCAGCGCGCTCACCCCGCACCCGAGCGGGGGGGCGGCCCCGGCCCGC
>VXBU01013109.1:1262249-1388198 GCA_013400315.1 Bombycilla garrulus | reverse complement strand
TTTTCTTTTTCTTTTTCTTTTCTATTTCTCTCTGCATCTTCAAAAATTAATGTATGATCATATATGAAAACAGCAATCAACGAAAAATATTTGTGCATGGGATCAAAGTGTCAGTCATCTGCTACAGATATTTAATGGTTTAGTTTTGTTAAGAGCATCTCATGAATGGTTTTTCTATTTTAGTTGCAGTTTATGACTCCATGTCACTGAAGCCTATCAAAGACTCAAGTGACATTTTTCTACAACTTGTGACAATTCTCTAGTTGTAGCATTTGTCAGAATACAGCCCTTGTCTTTGAATGTTTCACTAAATATTGCCTTTGACTGAGTAATACCAATAAACTGAAATATTAGTCTGTTACTAATGCATGGTTCTTTTACTCTGTATCTTTTCAGATTAAATACAGATGTTGAATTGTGTCAGAGTCTGAGACGTCTGCTAGCTGATGAAACTATAATGATTTCCTTAGATCCAGAAACCAGGTACTTATTAATGCTTATAGATCTTCATGGATTATAAATAGAATCTTGTAGATTTAGATTCTTAGATGGTATATATTGTTCCTTATTGTACTTATATTTTGTGTTTTCTTAAATTAATAAATACAACTTTTGGAAAACAAACCACATCTCCATTATTAATTTATTAGTCACTACCAAATTACCTGCACAGGAGTTAGGAAATTTGTTATCTTGGAGAATGTCTGTGGCCTTAGAGCACAAGATCTATTTATGCTAAATAACTGAGATCTTGCAAGAACAAAAAAATGAAACTTAAGATTTTCTTCAATAATATTTTTTAATTAAAATTATATGCTGTACTGTGGTATACATACTGGTGGTTTTAGGAATAAAATTAGGGAACAGACTATATAACTTGATTTCACTTTAGAGAAGTTCATATTTTTCAAAAAGTGATTAGCAGTATATTTATTGAAAGCTTGCTTTATGATTGCTGTATTAGGTTTTATTAGCTGGTTATGCAGTTACAGTTTTGAATTATTTATTCATTGACGTGGTTAGACAAGTTTAATGTAGAAGTTATTTCCTTCTTCCACCATGATCAAGGATGTTAAATTTGGAAAGGTATTTTTCTGATGTTAGGATAAATGAAGTGTGAAAGGAAATAAAAATGGTAATTTGCACAAAATGGTTGCGATTAAGGTACTGGAATTATTTTGAAGGATATTTTCAAAGCAGATGACTAAACTAAGAACAAAGGACAAATTGTTCCTCGCTGAGCAAATTATTAAGGACCTAAAACATAGAAAATCTTTGTCCCTAATAGAAACATTCATATAACTGTGGCATTATTCTCTGTGAAAGACATGAAACATAAATAACTACTAAAGGCACAATCTGTTAAATTATGCTTGCTATCAAATGAGGCTGTTTTAACAGGGATTTACTGTATTTTTAGGCGAGTGGCAGAACTTTTTATGTTTGATTTTGAGATCAGTGGCATTCATTTGGATGAAGAAAAGGTAATTTCTGGGCTACAATTGTATGAACAGAAAATTGTCTGTCTACAAAAGACCAGATAATGAATCGTGGGACATGAAATCACGTGATTGTGGGTCAGTTTGTCCTGTGTGGAATTGTATCACCATAGAAGTGATTAATTTTGTCGATTTTAAATCACTTCTAAAGGTAGTTTTTAGACAGTTGGTTGTTCTTCCTAGTTTGTTCCTCATAATACCTTTCTGTTCTGAGGAGTTATAAGCAAGTCCTGGGATCCTATTTCTTTTCCTTGGTGTCTGCATCAGATATTTAAAATCACTACTCAGCTGTCAGAACAACGTATTTACAGAGAGGGAAAAGCAGCACTTCACGCACCTTGATGATGGGTTAACCAAGTGGAATGTGTAAGAAGGGATGAGATGTGTGTCCAGGCACTCCTGGGGTGTAAAGCTGTAAATCTTTTTCAAAATTGAATATCTGGGCATGGTCTGATTACCTGTCTTGGAGCTTTTACATACTTTTGCACCAGTTAATAATGGATTTTCCAAACCCAGCAGCTTTACACCATGCTTGGTGGTATGGATCCTCTGTCTGTTCATAGTTCGTGTCACTGTATAAAGTTGATTCCTTGTTTATTTGAGTCATCCCCTTGGAAAAGATCTGTACAAAAGCTCTTCTACCAGATTGATGCTACAGAGTTAATCTGAAGTTCATGGTTTTGATGGTGTTTTGTGACCTAGAAAATGGTTCTAGAATATATTTTTACAATTATGTTGTCCAAAGAACAACCCTGAAACTTCAGGTCTGGGATTTATGTCTGATTTGATTATTGATTTTATGGTTCTTCATCTCCTTTCATTTACAATTTCACTTATTTTTGCATGTTTTCCTCCCCTGGTTATCCCACTTTTCTTACTTGCTGCTCAGTGTTTCTTTTCAATTCTCATTTTAAGACTTTAGAATTCCTTCCCTGTTGTAAGTTGAAGTTCTGCTGCAAAGAATTTCTGCTTTTTAAAATAAAACTCAAAGATATATTTTCAAGAGAAAGGGTGGGAATGGGGGAAAAGAGATCACGTTATGTCATTCTTTGGACTTCACAAGTTATGTTGTATCTGTACCCTCAGCCTTTGTTTTTTTGAGCTATGAACCCACAGAGAATAGAGACCATACTCTACTGATGTTAGCAAGTTCACTGAAGCACATCTTGCCTGATTAAGTGTGTGAAATACTGTGATGGTGATAAAAGTCTAAATAACAAACTCTTAAGAGAAGGGTGGAAATACTGTAAATAGTTTACAGTCTCCAGAAAACGGGACAATACAAACAGGAAAAAGAGAACTTTATTTCTATATCTATTTTAGGATATCTCTCTCAAAGATGCTTCTTTATTTTATTCAATATTTTACATAGCAATCAGTTACAAGCTAGCAAAGCATATGTAAATTCTATTTGAACTCCACTGTACATTTTCTTACTGCAGAAACATGGGCATTTTCTTTGAAATTTCAGTGCTTTATGAGCATCTGATCTTGTTGACCTGGGCTACATTATGACTTCGTTGATTCTGTAGGTATAATCTTGAGTGTTATATTTTCTGCTTCATTTTTGAAAGAGTCCTCTAAGGTTTAAAAGCTTTGAGTTCTGCTTGTACTGTGTCTGAAGGTACTATTTTGTGCTCTGTTTTTCTTACAGCGTAAAAAGGCAGTCGACCTCAACGTCAGAATATTGGATTTATGTAACGAATTTCTGATAGGAACTCACATTCCCAACAAGATTGACAAACATATTTTGCCAGAGCATATTCGGTATAATTTTACAGCTGAAGGCAATTACTTACAGATTGCTGGTCTACATGCTGATTGTCCTGATGATCTGGTTTGTATTTCTTGACTTTACTTTGGCATCCTTTATACCAGAAGTGCATATCAGTTCTTTGACTTGTCAGTGAGGCAAATGCACATGGTTTGTGATTTTGCTGTTATTACTAAGAAGGAAAAACTTCTATAGAATGTAATAATCAATGGCCTGTTTGATAGTAGCAGGTGTGAAATTATGGCTGTGCAGATCCTGAATGGCTGTAGGAAGAAGTGGGGCAGAATAGAGATTCTGGATTTTAGGCAAGCACACTTCAGTTTATTCAGAGGTGGGATCCCATGAAATGCAATTCTGAAGGGCAAAGGAGCTCAAGAAAGCAGGTAGTTCTCTAAAGGCAGCATCCTCCAAGCATGGGATTATTGAGATACTCGGTGCATCCTGATCCTTAGAAAGCCAAGTAGATGTAGCAGGAACCAGGCTTGACAAGCAGACAATTCTTAACAAATCTTCATCTCCAAAAGATAGCATACATGGAGTGGAAGCAGGTACAAGATCCACGGGAGAAATGTAGAAACATTGCCTGTATGTGTAGGGGTGATGTTGGGAGGGTCAAAGCTCAACTGCAGTTGTGACTTGGAAAGTACATCAAAAGCAACAAGCAGTTACTGCTGCAATGGTACTAAAAAGCCTGAGCAAGGAAAACATGGACTCAGTGTGTGTAAGGTGTGTGACCATGGTAGCAGACAGATAAGGCTGAGATGCTCATCACTTTCTTTTGCCTCAGTGTTCATCAGTGACTTTAATCCAAGGTAGGAAATGACTTTGTATTGATTGGTTTGGATTGGTGGACAACCACATAGATAAAAAAAATAATTTAGTGATCAGACTCAAGAGAGTAGTGGTTGAAATGTGGCCTACAGGAAGACTGGTAATGGAAGAACTCTTGCAGGGGTCTGTCCTGGGTCCCCTGTTTAACACTTTCATCAGTGACGTAGAGGAAGTGACAGAGGGCTTTCCTACCAGATTTGCAGGAGAGAGCAAATAGGGAGAGATAATCAAATCACTTGAAGGTCAAAGCTGACATTCAGAGTGGCCTAAAAGCTGCTGGGATAATGGTTCAGTGGCAGTCTTATGTAATTCAAAAAGGACAAGAACAAAGTCATACACCTGGAAATGGAGAATTCCTGGTTATAGGACAGGCTGGGACTACGTGGCTGGGTCTGATCTGTGACAAAGGCCCACAGTGTTGGTGAGCAGCAAGCTGAGCATGAGCCAGCAGTGACCCTGGCAGCAAGGGGTCACTGGCCAACAGCATCTGGACTTCCCTCAAAGCCTGAGGGAAGAGATTATAGCCTCACTCTTCAGGAGTGTCTTCAGCAGAGGCCACCAAGACAGGCAATAACTGGAGTGGTTGCACTGTGAGGAAGGGCACAGGGATTTGGGCTTGTTCACCCAGTAGCAGACATGGTTTGGGGGGACCCTGCCAGTACCTACAAGGATGACGTGGAGAAAACTGAGCCAGGCTCTTCAGCGTGGTGCATGACAGGAAAACAAGTGTCAAAAGGCACGAGTTGAGGTGAGAAATGCCAGTTGGAGAAGCTTTTCCTGCTGATGATACCCAAGCAGTGAAATAGTGAGGTCATGCTGTCTCTCCCATATGTGCAGGGTTTCAGGACCAGACTGGAAAAATCTTTGTGTGACTTGGTCTTAGTTCATGGCTGTCTCTGCTTTGTGCAGGTGGTTGGATTAGAGACCTCATAAAGTCCCATCCAACCTGAATTATCCTGAAAAAAATCTTACTTTAGTTATTGTTAATGTTGTTTTTCTAAAAAAGAATTCATTTAGAGTTATCAATTTAAAATTAATTGAGACTCATTGAAATGTGCAGTGGCTTCCTAGACTTTTAGATACAGCTCTAGGATCAGGAGCATGTTAAAACACTCCAGGGTTCTTCCTTCACATATACTATGTAGAGAGAAGCTTAGTTTAGATGAAGGCAAGTATAAGTTGTTGCTGGATTTCTCGAGCTTATTTCGTATGTAGAAAATAAAATTATTTGTGATTGGTTTGTGGAACATGAAAGCATTTTATCAAATTCTGAGTCTCCAGGTAGGTTTTTTTTTCCAGAGTTGTGAAAAGACCCAAATTAACTAAAAGTATGAGACGTTTGTGGGCAGATGGGCAGACTAATAGTTTTATGCTACAAAAGGAATAAGGCTTTTCTCTTCCTCTCTTTTCTTTCCCCTGACCACATCTCTTTTTCTTGTCAGATCCTTCCATAAGCAAACTTAACTGATATGCAGAGAGCAAATTGGGTTTATTTTCATACGTTTTAATGAGTTAAGACAGCCCACAGAGTGGTCTGAAAAGCACAGATGTTGGCAGAAAGAGGGAGGTGATGAGAGACTGTTGACAGGAGTAGAGAACAGGACCCTTTTCGGCAGTCTTGATCTGTTAGGTTGTCTCATTGCATTTCCTCATTCCACTTCTAATGGGGAAGAGGTATAATTGTCAGGCAGTGTAATTACTGTTGTTAAAAGGCCTTAGGCCTTTTCCCAACAATATCAGTGAAATACGGCTGTTATGCCAGAACTCCAGTTACATCACTTGTTTCTGTTAAAAGTTGCACTGTAGTAATGTGACTTTTTTTATTTATTTACTTGTAATAGGTGCGGGAAGCTGCTTACAAGATTTTTCTCCACTCAAATGCTCAGCAGTTGGCTCGACTGGAGGAATTGCTTGCGAGCCGAAACAGCCTGGCACAGCTGGTTGGCTACGACACCTTTGCCCACAGGGCTCTTCAGGGAACAATGGCCAAAAATCCAGGTAATAAGGCATGTGTGGAAGGACATGTTGAGAAATCAAATGTGTAATGTATGAGCCCAAAGTTTGTTAGTTTCTTTAGCTAAGTTTACACATACTTCTTCCAGTGAAGTGTTTTATTGCAGTTGCGTTTTGCTGTATACCCAGTGCTTGCTGTAAATAACAGTACTCACTGAGGAGGATCTGATGTTTTGGTTCAGAATTGATTATGAAGGTGTCATTATCTCAGCACATAACAAAGTAAATGTAGTACTAAATTCTCTTGAAATAATGTCAATGGTGTAGTTTGTTTAAAAATCTAAAATAATTTTTGTTTGGAATATTCTCACGTAAAGTTAACATCTTCTAGGGAAAAGTAATTTTAATATTTTTTCCTTCCTTCTAGAAACAGTAAGACAATTTCTGGAGAAGCTTTCTGAGCAGTTGTCTAAAAGGTATGCCTTTTTCACCAAGTTTTTTTTAAACATACTCTTTATTTCAAGACTAGAGGGACTTGTGCACTAATAAGTTGGAAAGTGCTGCTTATTATGTGCTCTGATGAAGCAAAAACCAAGACTTCCCCAAAATTTCCAGAGAAGGCTATTTGCTTAAAATAAATTCTGTGTCTGTGATCAGAGAACACCTGGGACTGAATGCAAGAAATGCAGTTAGCAGTAAACAAGAAGATCAAATTGAAGAGTAGAACACCTCTCCTGGTCTTCTTGGCCTATGCACAGCTCCATGTATTTTACATCTATAAACAGATTTCCCTGCTTGTCCCTCTTGCCACCCTGAGCTCCATACAGCATGAAACAGTTTCATTACTGACTATAAATGGGGTGTGTTGTAAGAATGAAAGTGCTTTGGATGTATACAACCACAGGAAGAGGAATTGAATTTGAAAGTACGTGAATGGCAGAGGCAGAGTGGAAAAGTTTTTCTACCATAGTATTTTATATAGCCTGCCATTTTATATTGTCATTTTATATAGCATTCTAAATCTCTGATGATGGACATTTTCTTAGGATGGAGTATTATCACGTACAGTATTTCATTGCTCAAAGATCTTTCATTAACATTTTCATCTTAAAAATATTTTTCAGAACTCAAAAAGACTTTGAAATGATGAAAAAGATGAAAATGAAGCTCAACCCACACAATTCAGTAAGTTACATTTCCACATGTTTTGTTTCTTTTAAAAAATATAGTATAAGGTAATTGTGTTGTACAATTAACTCTGCTTCAGTGTACAAGATGTAGTAGACTTAAAAACATTCTTTCTTCTGGTTTCAAATGCTTTCTGACTACTTTGCTGCTGTATTAAAACCAAAAAATGAGTATGAGAGAGCTATTGGATTATACAAAGTGATACTGAGATAACCAAAACACAAAGTAGTGAAAGGGAGTATCACTTTGCTTTGAATTAATTGACTCATTTGAAAAATAAAGTCTGTACTTCAGGTTAGATTCAAGTCCAGTTTGTGTACTACAGTGTATGGATCTTAATGCCATACATATCTAGGTTTATCTTTTTATTTGAACTGAGTATTTCTTGAAATGTGGTATGAAGTCCTACTATACAGTTGAGTAAGAATACAAGTCTTCAAGAAATATTAAAAAAGTTTTCAAGTTACGATATATGATGCTATTTTTGGTGATGCTTTGGGCTTTGTTTCCCATTATGTTTTAAAATTCTGTGACTCGCTGTACCTACAAAAGTACTCAAATGAAACATAACTTTTACTTTGTGTTCACTTGTCCATTACTGTAATTTACAAACTGGAATTCTCTTTCAGATGCTGATGCCATGGGATCACCCCTACTACAGTGGAGTCCTTCGTGCTGAGAGGTAAGCTCCTTATGTTCCTGATTGTAGTGTAAATGAGTGTCCTTGTAATAAGGACAAAGAAAGCACTCAATATAAACTGGATTTCTTTCTTTGAAGATGTACCTCAGTGTGAAAAAATAAATATTATCTAGTGGGAGAGTTGTTTGTAACATTTTTTAGTTACTGCTGGAATGCCTATAGAAGTTTTTGGCCCTTATGTTGCTTTGCAGGGAAGTATTGGCCCTCTTGGAAGATAAAAGAGGGTGAAGCAGTTTCAGGACAGATAGAGAATACTTATTCTTGTTTTGCTTTTAGTTCTTAGCTGGGCTGTAGTACTGTTTAGAAATAAATTTGGAGCACTGAATACAGTTCAACTTCTCTTCATATTTTAACTTCATTGTGCTTCTTACCGAATGTGCAACTTCATCCTCTTCTGCAGACTTGAAATAGCAACTTCTTCAGTAAATCTTCACTGTTTATGTATAGAATTCATTCTTATCTCTCTTGCAAAGGCTGGGAAAGTAAATCCTTTACACAGACTCTAAATAGTGCATAAGGCCTTTGCACATAATGAGATGTCAGCTCTGAAAGATGTAAGCCCTGCGTGTTGCCTTTCTTAGATCAGCAGCAGTGACCTTTTAGGTTTCTGTTGGAAAAGATAATTGAAATTTGTGCTGCTCTCACAAGGGGGTTTAGAAAAAAAAATTTCCTTCCCTGCAGATTTATAGTTTTTTTTTTTATTTTTAAACAATCATAGACTGAATGTATCTGATTAAAATAGTGGTTTACTCTTGGTCAGAAAGTGTGGTAGAATAGACATGGCATGGAAGGATTGCCTGCAGCTGACCTGTTTGTTTTCAGAATTGGTGTGTGCCATAAGGGTTAGAGCATTACTTGTAGAAGGCACTATGTTTTTTACCTCATCTGGAAGAGTGTCTTCTGATGCTGACTGTCGTTAGTCTTACTGGTCCTACTGTCCTTAGATCTCCTCATGAAGCCATCTCATAATTGAGTTGCTGATGATCACAAGTAGTTTGGCATTAGAAAGAAATATATTTCCTTTCCTTGGGGGGCTTTGTAAGAGACCCAATTAAGTTACTTTAAGAATTGCATGGTGGCTTTGTGAAGGGAGAGCTGCAGGTAAAATGAACCTAGACTCTGGAAGTGTATCTTTGCTGTTTTTTTGTTCAGGCACCCAGTCTGGAAGTTGGATCAGTGTGAAGAGTCTCCTGAATCTGTGTAGGGCCTCCCTGATAACAGTGCAGGATTTGGGCCCAATGTTTTTCTCCCTCCAGCTTGGGCAGGACTGTTTGTTTCTGGCAGGTATACAAGCATCTCCAAGACCAGGGAAAAAAAGTAGTTTTCCTTTCCATTGTGTGTAGAGCTGCTTTGCTTTAACACAAGAGTGTGGATCTTTCATGGTCCTGTTTTCTGGATAGTTGTCTGTCTTTGGAAAAAAGTGTTTGCTCCAACTGACTGAACAAAGCTTTACATTTATTCTGCTCATATTGTGGGTGTTTAACAGGGTACTGGATACTGGGTAATCAGCTCTGAAAAGTAAAACTCACTTCTCCTCTGCACAGTGTCAAGGACTGTGCTTTATAAGTAAAGCTAGGCAGGAGTCAGAGTATTCATACAACAGCCAGAGTATGGGAGTATACCTTGTCATGTCTGTGCTATAAATGCCCTGTTACCCAAGTGGGAATCTCCTATCCTTTATCTTGTATTTGTACTTACCTTGTTTGACCACTTCCCTTCTTGAATGCCCTGTGGATGCTGTGGTGCGTTCAGTTCAGCACGTGTGTGACTGGAAGGTGATAACTGTATCTGTCACACAAATCTTCATGCTTCGACTTTTGGCTGTTTGTTGTTACTCTCTTCCTAATTGAGACAATTAACTTGTAATGTTAAATTATTCATCCAAGGAAAAGTGATGCTGTTTTCCTTGTTTGGTTGGTTGGTTTTTTTCATGGGAAAATGATTGAATGTTTTTTTTTAATTCATTTTCTCTTTTTTTATTAAAAAGCTCAATAAATAAATACTTTTTTTACTTCTATCCTATTTTTTTCATCTTGGAGTCACAAAATATTTTCAAACAAGATGCACCTAACTGTCATGCGTTTCTCCTGTTCTTTGTTTAGTCTATTTTTTTGTATTCCAAGGATTTCTTTCTTTTGGAAGTAATTTATTTTTAGCTTTAGGTCTTTAACAGAAATGTCATAGTTTTATTTGTTGTAGCGCTGTGCACAGAGCACGGCTTATATATTTGTCTCTCGTGTTTTGGAACTCAGTAGTTGTTTGCATGGTGGATTTTTGTATTAGGAATTTCTCTTCTGCTTAGTAAAACATTTTTGTTGAACGGGGAGCAAATGTATGCTTTGGATTATTCCTTTTGAGTACTGTTGCCACTGTGGCTCCAGCTGAAGTACAGGCTTGTATTTCCTAGATATGGTCAGGTACATAAGATGCAGGTTATCTTTACAAATGTAGGTATAAAGAAGGAGACTATGGGGATTTAGTTCTTCATTAAGTAACTCAACACTAGGGGGTGCAAGAAATATGGGATGGACCAGTGTCTGCTAGAAAATGTTTACTGTTTCTAGTTTGGCATAATTAACCATTCCTCTTTAGTCCTCCAGATTTTGACCAGCTACATCTCAAATGACACAGGAACTCATGACATATGTTTAATGTGTCTATTTTATATTTACAGCGTGTTATGTATTTTAAATGTATTTATATATTTTATTTTCTACATATACATTTAGTCTTTACTGTAACAGGATTAAGGAAACAAATTCTTCACTAAATTCCTAATGACTAGTTTTAAGAGGTAGATATCTGCTTCTGAAGGATGCAGGATGCCTTCATGCGTTTGGACTGCAGAGTTTTGATGCTATTTGCCGTCGCATCGGGCTGGTTTTTCTCGCTGCTTTCCACAGCCTGACCGACCGTTGCTGCTGTTCTGCGGCTTGAACAGCAGGAGGCGCTCCAGACTCAAGCCGCAGAGTTGCGGTTGTGCTGTCTAAACCCGGCCACAACAATTTTGTTTCTGTCAGCTTTCACCAAGTCTTTTCCCTGGAAACTTGATCCTACTTCAAAAGTGTAAGCCTCCCATTGATAGGAACAGGATATTTTACTTTTTTTTTTTCCCCAGACTGTGTTAAGTAGCGTCTCTGGTTTTAAACCTACACTTAAGAGACTGTAATGTTTTTGTAGCTATAGTTTAAGAGGCAGGGAAAATACATGTCAGTATAAATGTACTTTTAAGAGAAACAGGAGACAAAAGTCTGAAATTCATGGTAGTAGTATCTTAAAAGAAGATAGAGTAATTAGGAGAACCTCAAGAATTTTGGCAGGCTAAGGCTAATAAACCAGTGAATGCTAGAACATGCTTCAGCGTCTGACAAGTAAGAAGATGTCTAATATGTATATTATAAAAAAAATAATGTTGCATTTTGGTGCAGACAAGTACCCAAGTATTAATTAAATTGCATTACTTCTCAGTAAGTGCAGCTGTAATTCTCAAGGCCCTGATCTTGCAAAGATGTGGTAGTCCTGCTGACTTCTTCCGGGTCAGAGAAAAAAATGCAACAGAAAATCACTCCAAAATGCTGCGAGAGACTTCTTGAAGTCAGCCATTTGCCTTGAAAATAGGATTGGCTGTGCTTAGTCACTTCTGACAGAGGTGCAGAACTGTTCTTGAGAACCATCAGCAGTGAGCTTTGTGTATTTGGTATTGACTTCTGTTTCCTTAACCTGTGGTTCTTTTCAGGGTTGACTTCACTGGCTATAATTCATTCTTAGGATTTTTTGCCAAAATGTCCCAGATTTTATTCAGCTTGAAGCTGGGATGTGCTTGTAGAGTACTGACTCTGAGCTAGTCCCTTTCTTTGGAAATGCAGAAGGAAGTAAGATGAGCCTTGAGGATGACAGATCAATGCAAGACTAAGTTAGTTTCCTGATGTGGAGGAAAGCGAAGCCACCGTGACAGCTGCAGGAATTTTGGATTTTGGGGTTCCAGCTTAGCAGAAATTAGTAATAAATCCCCTCCATTCTTGTTGGGACTGTACATAGGTTGCTGGCTTCAGGGCAGGATGGACACCACTTCTGGGCTTTTTCAGAGGAGTAGGTTCAGTACCAAGTTGTGAAAATACAACTGGATGTTTCCCAAGTTCCTAAAAGCCGCAACTAATATTGAGCTTTGCAAGTTACTAGTAAAGAAACTTGTACATGGCTGCTTTTTATAAAATTATTTTTGGTTTTATGAAACTAAAAGTTTTATGAAAGACTGTTCTCTCTTGAGAATGCCATGTGGAAGAATAATCCAGACCCTTTGCAGAAAATGTGAGAAAACTGTCACTCTGTTCAATTTGAAAGCTGAAGTGGAAAAGTAATGCAAGATCTAAGTAGGAAATCTTTCAACCAAAGTGCTCAGAGAGAAGGAAAACTTTCTGTGACAACCTATTTATAAGACAGGGAAGGCATGCCTTCTGTTGAATCAACTTATGTAGGTATAGAAACTCCACTTTAACTCAATAGTCACTAAAGCTGGTGCATTAATCTTAAGAAAGCTTAAAATTAAGATTAATTTTAAGATTAAGAAAGTTATTGAAAAGCATTGCTTTTTTCTGTGAAGCAGAATTCAAGTCTCAAGAATTATTTCTTTTTTCAAAACATTGTGGAAGATCAAAGAAGTTGTTGATTTGAAAACTAAGTAAAATCTAAAAGTTGTGTGCAGTTTTGATACCAATATTCCAGATTACCCCTTGACCTCCTCCAAAATATTCTAGAAAGTACAATTAACAGAAAGAAAAAAGGAATGTGAAATACAGGTGCTACTTTATGGTTGATGAGAGTACAAAGGCTTTCTATTATTGTTATTATTGTTATTATTTTTAAGAAATCCAGAGTCTTCTATAAATCATGGTTAAGAGTCTCCCTTTAGGTAAAGAATTAAGTTTCAATGTCTGGCATGTAATGAAAATTGGAAGGGGTTTTCCTTGTCTTGATCTCTTCAAGTTAACCTGAGGGGTTCATCTCACTTTTATCTTCACTAACAAGATCTTTTCAAGTTTCTTTGAAAGTTTTGACAGGATCTTTTTTATTAGAGATAGTTAACTTTGTCTTCTGTATTTTTGTGGATGTCAACAGGATAATAATTTTTCTCACAAAAACCCCCATAGAAGTCAGGATATATTAAGGACTACATTTAATAGCCACCAATAAGAATTTTTGCCTGCCAGCTAATTTGCAATTGTTAAGAGTCTGAATCCTTGTGTTCTGAAGAACAGTGATCCTGATTCAAATATCCCTAATGTTCAATTTTATAAAAAGCATTCTTAATAGAATAGATGAAAGTCATGTTGCACAAAACAGTCTTAGCCTTGTTCCATAGATTCAGCTTAAATGAAAGTGATTTTAGGAGTCTGCATTTTATTTAGACTTAGTGAAGTCATACAAGCTTAGAAATAATTATTTATAATCACATACTACATCTTTGTTTCTCACAGGGGCACAGCCTTTTTGTTTGAAGCCTGCTGTTCTTGAAGAATAACCAAACCTCATTGTGTCAGTTAACTTATTTTTATAATCTTTTTTTTTTTTTAATTGGTTTGGCTACTTTGTTTCTCTTAAAAAGACTGCTGGGCTGCAAACTGTGAAAGTAAAGTGTTTGGATTTCTTAAATGTAGTTTATCCTTTAATAAAAAGCAGGAATTTACATGAAAGAACCTACAGCTTTCTTTGATATTTCTACTTTTGTCAGGAGGGTACTGAGATTTCTCTCCGTAAAGTCACCGAGCTCATATTTTGACATAGAGTACATGGGAATTTTCATTCTTTCCTGGGCTTTATTATAAGTACAAATGCTTTGGCATTTGGAATCAGATGTTCAGAGTGAATTGAGTTATTGGAATATGCAAAATGAATACAGAGCAAACCTATTATGTTCAAGTTTATGTGTCTCAGTCTTTTACAGTTTTTGACATGTAAGTATAGTTATGCAATTCTACAGGAGAAGCAAATAATTTTTAAGGTTCATTATTACAATAAAAGGGACCTCTGAGTCTTGGTTTTTATCTTTCTTAAGTTAAAGCAGCTTAACTGAAAGTTTGGCACAGAGAAAAATGTTATTTTCTGCTGTAGAGGAGTTCATGTATATATATTTGTTGATGCTGTTACTGATTTGTGCAGGGTGAGTGTGTGTTGATGTCCACTTATTTTGACATAAATGTTGTATTTCCTACATCAAAACTAAAAGCAATCTTTTAAAAAAAATATTAATTTTGAGGCATGTACAAAATCCTTGATTTCAGGAAGTCTCCTCTTAGATTAATCATTGTGTTTTCTGATGGGTGTGTGTATGTAACGGATAGAAGTTTTGATATTTCCTTTTCCTGTTCTTTCAGAATTACATTCAGATCCTTTAAGTTTCATTTAATGGCTTAAGAAAATATATGTGCTCAAGTTCAAGGGTAGTTGGGAAAATCTTTTTATAGCAGTGGAAATTGCAAATATCAAAAATCAATCCATACCTGTGGTTTTTATACCTGAGCTACAGTAGAAAAAACATTGCATAGTAAGAAATCTTTTTGACTGGAGTATATAGTTCTCTGCAAAGTTAACACCATCTGAGATCCATCTCTTTTGCCTGCATTTTCAAAGGCATATTCCCATAGAAAGTACTGTGCTCTTCATCCTTTTGGGATTCAACTATACAACATAGAGTGCAGTCAGGGAAGCCTAAGTTCCAGAAAGAAGCAAGAGCTCATAGCTGAGCTCTAGACTTGTGCTAGTTGCCTCTAACTGGTACCTTATTAAGCTTGAAAGTGTTATAATATTTGTGTCTGCCCTTCTCTGGTGACACAGGTATCCTAAGGCCCAGAACTCACATTTTAAGCAAAAGAGTATCCAGACAGGGTGTTAGATTCTTGCCCTGGCTTGCTTAGCTGCCCTGAATCCTTTTTTTTTCCTTAGGAAATGCTGTAACCACATTTCCATGTGTTTGCTGGCTTCAGGGACAGCAGTTCAATGTTCTGCTGGTGATGTTACTCTGTCATGTGCATCATCCTCCCTGCTGAACAGTCTGTCTGCTCTTCTGGGGCTGCAACTTACAGCATACAAGAAAACCTGTCTTCCAGCTCTTCTTTGCAGTATTTATTGTCACTAAATGCTGTCTGTCTCCAGAACATTAACCTTTCTTCCTAGTAGCAGTAACCCTTAGCAGAAATTTTACTGGTAGCAGAGTGCCTGTTACCGTAGTTCAGTGTGGGTCATGATAATTTCCTTTCTAAATTCTTTTCCCAAAAATACTTGAGTGCACTTCCTGTTGGAGATAAAATCATAACTTGTCTGAATAAATGTGGAGGCAGCTTGCCAAAGTGTGTCCTCATAATAAAGCAGTTGCTTCTTGCAGTTTTATTTCACTTTTTTATTATTTGTTTTAAATAGAAGGCACAAAGCTGTATAGCTATCCAAGCTCACAATTGATAACAGCTTGAAGATTGTGCATAAAGTGATTCTTAAAAGTGGTTGCTGCTTTAACATGTAGTATAATAAAAATAATTGTATGCACAGTAGGGTCATCAACGTTTATTAACATGTACATTATGAAGATAGATTTGCTCTGTCTAGTGAGCATTTCGAGTGCAGGCTAAGCTAAAGCACTTTGGAAATTCTGCTCCTTTTTATGTAGAATCAGTCGGTATCAGCTAGTTCATTGACTGAAGTTGTTGTCCTTTCATCGTGTTGATTGGAAAGTTATGTGCAGTGCAATCCGAGAATCACAGAATTGTTAGGGTTGAAAGAGACCTCTGGAGATAATCTAGTCCAACCCCTTGTCGAGGCAGGAATGCTTGGTTTTGGTAAGGTTTTGTTGGGAGACTTTAGTCTGCATTTACAAATACACTTGGTTTCATGTTTGAAAAAAAGGGATCAAAGGAGCACTGTACACCTGGGAGAGAAGATGGGGAACTTTGAGTTTTCCCTTTAGCTTCAGGAGAAATTAATTTTACAGTCTTGGATCAGCCCTCAAAAAGGTTCTGCATCCTACACAGACAAGTTCTGTCTTTGTTACTGGGCAATTTAAAGTGCTAAAGGAGTGTATTGAGAGAAGTCTTCATCTTAAAGTTTTATGTGGTCTTGTAGAATATCTGTCCCAGGTCTGAGTGTGTTTTGAAGATACAAACTGAGACCTTTTAACAGCATGAGAATTTTCATTGAAAGGACTGAGGGAAGAGAAGTTTGGATTGCTGTCTCAATCACAGTCCCCATTGCTGCCAAAAAATTGAGCTACCATGTTTTTAGATTGGTATGAATTTGAATGCCAAAATTCTGTTCCTGGGAAATCTGTTCTTGCAGTTCCACTAACATGATGCTGTCAGTAATGAGATTGGCTAACCATTTGCTAGCTAACAGATAGGTTTTTTTTCTTGTCATCTGGAAACAATGAAGTTGCTAATGACTGCTACCATTTCAGTGTCTGAAATCAACCAAGAATCTTCAACAGGGGAGCATCTACTTTGTAAACTGTTCCAAATAATTTTCTACCCACACCCATATGCCAGATTTAAGTTTTAGAAATCTAGTAGAGATTGTGGCATTTCCTGTTCTGTTCATTGAGTATTTTTACTTTTGGAGAAGGTTCAAATCTTTTAATTTCTTACCTTTTCCTGATTGTCTTCTAATCTTACCCAGTGTTCCACCTTTTATTTTTCAGTGAGTAGCATTAAATCTTGAAGGTGGGGACTCAGAAAAGAGTCAGTCATATGCTTGCTCTTGCCACTGAAAGGCAAGATCATCTATCAGTAATAATTCCAGGAACTGAGGTTTTGGTTATAGAACAAAACCTATAGTTTCAGATAGCTGAGGTTTTGGCTAATTGCTGCTCCTAAGTAAGCCCAAAGAGAAAGTTTTCCTGGAATCAGTGCAAGTTTGGGGTTAGGTTTTCTTTACTTATAGTTGGTTATACCTAATTTGTGAAAATGGAGTTCATGTATGAAGTAGAACCAAATTCAAAACTTGGGAACTGAATTTGTGTTTTGGTGTCTGGAATGATTACTGCTTAGTGGGTGCAGACTGGTATTTAGACAAATATTTTTGAAGGTGTATTACACACTTTTTGGAGGAGTAGCTTTTTTTTTTTTCAGTAGCAGTACTCATTTTAAGGTGTTGTTGGTTATTATCATCTGGTTATCATCACTATATTATGAGTTTTAACTCCTTTCTCCCTAACTCCTCAGACATTGCACTGGCTAGCAAACAGTGGATGCCAGATAACTCAAAGTATAATAATCTCTGCTGACTGCTGCCAGGTGTGTCCAAAAGTAAGTTAATATTGGGTCTGTGGCCTAAGACGCTAGTGGTATTTGAGGATTTTTCAATATCTTCAGCTTTGGGGTTTTTTTGCACATTGGTGTAATAGGCAAGGCAGAAATGGACAATTGAGATCAGAAGTAGAAACATTTTTGCTTTGGCATTCTGTAGAAAAAAAAGTTGTTTTTCAAAACTTTTTTCAATTTTCCGTTGGCAAGAAGAACATTAACACACATCTTTCATTAAATGTGGGAGAGGTTTGATCCTGGCAACGTTCTACCAGAAGGGACTGACATTAACTTTATGTAGTTTCTATTAAAGTGGTTGTTTAGTCAGGACCTCGTTGTACTCAAAATGTCAGGATTGTGACATCTTCAAACATTAACCAGAGTAGCAGGCTAGTTCCTCTGGGGAGTCTGCCTTAAGGCATTATAGTCTGTTACTGCTGTTTTTCTGGGGGGTGGCTAAGTATCATGCTTTTTTCAAAGGACAAAACTATTACAGACTGACTTCCTGCCACCACCCCACCCCCTCTCCCCACTTTGGACAGTGACAGTGTATTACAAAGTATTTATCAGAAAGCCTTCTTCCCATCCTTTTCATCCTGTATAGGGTAGGATCAGGGGGACATTGTGCATGTTCAAGGAGTGCTGAGAATGAGAAGTAGGCATTGATCTTCTCCCTGCAATATATTAGTGTCAACTGTTCTATCCATGAAGAAATATCATTCCTTTCTCCTGCTAGTACATATATGTTTTTCACTGAAATAAAATTAAAATTTGTTTCAGAGGCTGTTTTTTTCCACCCCTCCAGCAAACACATCAATCCAGTATTTCAACTGAATGTGGTAATCCTTTGCAATTAGTATGAAACATTGAATTCCTCTGATAAAGCTGGAACCTATCTCATGCTGCAGCTGTGTGCTCCTAGTCCTAGGCTCCATATGACATCTTCACAAAGTAGTTGAGGTTGGAAATTTTCTTTGGAAATCATCTGGTCCAGCCCCCTGCTAAACCAGGATCCACTAGAATTGAGCGTCCAGGATCTTGTCCAGGCAGCTTTAAAGTATCTCCAAACTGCAAGACTTTGTAGCCTCTAAGGGTAACCTGTGCCACTGCTTGCTAATCCTCAGTGGAAAAAATGTTTCCTGATGTTAAGATGCAACATCTCCTGTTTCATTCCGTGCCTGTTGCCTCTGGTCCTGTCACTGGGCAGCACTGAGAAGCATCTGGCTCTGTCCTCTTTGCAGCCTCCCTTCAGGAATTTATACTCCTTATTGAGGTTCCTCTGACTCTTCTCTTTCCCAGGCTGAACAGTGCGGCCATGTCTCTCTTTTCCTGATGAGCTGAGCACTGGGCACAGTGCTGAGTAGAGCAGACGGATCATCTCCCTCAGCCTGCTGGCTGTGCTCTTCCCAATACACTCAGGATGCTCTCCACCATCTTTGTGCAAGGGTCCCTCGCTGGCACACATTTAACTTGGTGTCCACCAGGAACCCCAGGTCCCTGTCTGCAAAACTCCTGTCTTGCTGGGTCTGGGTGTCCTCCAGCACAGGGGAAAATTTAATGACCTTTTTGAAGTTCCTGTCAGGCCATTTATCCTGTAAACCTGTAAAATTCCTAGTGGATAGGAACAAGACTCTGACATATCAGCCTCTGCTCCCAGATTGGATGGCAGTTTGGTGTTATCTGCCAACAACTAGACGGGGCTGGACCCAGTATTGACCCCCAGAGCACACTGCTGGTCCTTGGCCTCCAAGCAGCCATTGTGGCACCAATCCCCTCCCTCTGGGCCCTGCCATTCAGCCAGTTCTGTCTGCTCATCCAGCCCATACACTGAGAGCTGCTCTGCAAGGATCTTATGGGAGACAGTGTCAAAGGGCTCACTGAAGTCCAAGGAGGTGATGAGCACCTCTCTCCCCTTTTCTGCCAGGCTAATTATTTCATCATATAAGGTTATCAAATTATTTAAGCATGACTTGCCTTTGGTGAATCTATGCTGACTGCTCCTGGTGACTTTGTTGTCTTTCATGTACTTGGAAATGGTTTCCAGGGTTAGCTGGTCCATCAAAAAAAAAAATCTGCCTTTTAGAAAATTTTGAGCAATCTCTGCACATATTTTGATTTTTCTTATTTCTTGTGTAAAAGGTCATAATTTCGTAAAATGTTTTCAAGGGTGCTGTTCTTTAATTTCATGTTATTTTCATGTTCTCTTATCCTGCAGCTGAACTCACTGTTGGGAGTTACATGTTCTAATTTCCTGCAGCTGTGAAAATCTGATGTTTTGTTACAAGTGTGAGCTGTTGGTTGTGTTAAATTTTGATTTACTTAAGTGTGTTTGTAGTACTGTATCATATGGGTTTTTTCTTGAAATACCTTGTATGCTTGTCTCTCTTCTCCCACTGGGCAGGGATGAAAAGGCACAGGAACCCTGGATGATACTGGATGCCTGTGAGGGGAGGAGGGTGTGCAGGCTTTGCACATAAGTGTAGCTTTGGCAGGACTGATTGAAATGCAGTCACCAAAAAAGCCCTGCAAAGAGCCCTTGTGCAATGAAACCACTTGAGCTTGTCTGTGGTGTGTATTGAGACAGTACTTTTGTAGCTAGATATTAATTAAAGAAGCAATTCTTTAAATTACAAATGGAAACCTCAGCTTACTATTCATAATGGCACGTAGGATGATAGAACAAGATTTTGAAGTGATATGACAAAAACCAGTTCTAAACCATCATGGGGGTTGTTATGATTTGCTGCCAAAAGAAGTATCATTTTAACAGCTCTTGTAGTCTGTATGCAGGGAGAGCTTCAGAGCAGAACCAGGAGGTCTGAAGCACTTAATTGTGTTTCAGTTTTCATGCTAACAGTCTGGGCAGAAGGTGATCACTGAGTGATTCTATGAAAGTGTGGAGACATCTGAGGTTTACCTGCTAAAGCTTTTTAAAAAGTGCCACCGTTGAAAGCATTGCAGTTCTTAGGAATTACTGACCTAAAAGTTCTTAGGATATTCAACACATTCCCTGTAATTCTGTACTTCAGGGTGGAAGGGGGAGCTCTTTGTGTCAGTCAGTGTCCTTTGTACTCCAAATTCTTGTGGTTTAAATGAAAATTAACTAATCTCTCCTACTTTCTTTTAGAGACTTACTTTCAGTCTTTTTATCTAGCTTGATCTAAAGTGATTGTATCATGCTTATTTCCTTGGGTGTTATGACTTTTTGAGTAAGAAGGAGGACACACATATGGAAACATGCAGTGTGTGGATTTAAGTGTGAAGTTCTTGAAAAAGTGTTTCAGTATGGTAGAGGCAAAATCTGCTTTATTTTCTATGTTCTAGTATAGTTTAAAATGGAATGTTTAGAATAGGCTTTAGCTTCCTGCATTTGTGATGTGAAAATAAGCAAAATGTTGTACCTCACCATATTGTGGCTTAGAGGAGTAACCCCACCCTGCTGTGCCTCACAGCTCAGTGAGACCTGTCAGTGAATCGGAGCTGCAGTTCTAAGCAGCACTTTGGCAAATGAGGCATCCCCCGTGGGCTTGATTTTCAGGTCTTCTCTGTGGGAGTGGGAAGGAAGGAAGGGTAGCTGTGTGGGTAGGGACCAGCTGGTTCTTTCACAGCTGGTCTGGAACTAAGCCTTTTGATCACAGGCCTTAAAACAGCATGGTTCTCGTCTTTGGTGTCCAGCTATTGTAGCCTAGCTGATGCATGTTTAAATTTCAGAGACTCTGATTGTCTAGAGTTAAAATGTCTTTACTCTGAGACCCTAGAAAATGGTATAAAATAACACTTTATGTGTTATTTTATAGGGCTTTTTATGTGAAACGAGGCAAGAGTATTTATGCCATTTGGGGTGCACACAACTACAAGAAGATCCCATTTTTGATTTTGCTCTTGTCTCAAAAGAGTTGTGTGGTGCTGATCAGCTTGTGAAAAGTGTAATTTTGCAAAGCATTTATTTGCTTGATACACTTTTAGTGTGTTTACTTTTTAGGGTCAGAGTCTCAGGGAGTGTAAATCCTTCTACAGACTGCATACAGCTCTGAACTAATTTTTTACTTTTTTGTTCATTCTCAGTTTATACGTGTACATGCAGATGTATGATGTCTTCCTCCCTATGAGTGTCTTCTGTGCTACAGCATCTTGAACATAGTTGGCTGTGGTTAGGCACAGGAAGCTTGACAATATTTAAAATCTGTGTCACATACTAAAATTTTCAGGTGGCTCACAGCTGTGAGATATTTTCTGCATGGTTCAAGAGAGTCCCCAGAGCTTGAGGTGTGATTTTTGTGTGGGAGGTGATTGTGTTTACTTGGTGTTTCTGTTGCTGCAGTGAAAAGCAAGACTGCAGAGTCAGCAGTGCTTACCAGTTGGTTTCCTGCCCCTAGCTGAGGATTTGGCTTACACCACAGCCAAAGCCAGCTTGTTTTTCTGATCAGTCACACGACGCAGCCCTGGCATGGGAAAGGCACTTGAGTGCCAGTGGCCTCTTGGGTATCAAAAGCCACTGCTTGGCCATCTATCATGTTGCCATGGTCTGTTTGGGCTACATGTTCACCACATTTCTGAAAATCATAGTCAGCATCTGTTGGATTTGGTATCCAGATTTGAATGTAAGAAAAATTGAGGTACTGCAGAGCACTATGCCCGTGTAACATGGTTCACTATTTGAAAAATAAAGCCAAACTTTCTCATTAAAGGGCTTTGGGCTGAGCTGATGTATTTTGTGACATCCTGTGGCTTGAAGGTGAGTACTGTAGTTTATGTAGCTCTGCTGACTGACTGGTTTGGGATTCTTGTATTCCCTTAGGTACAACATTGATCCTGGCTTGTACTGTCCATTTTTCTCTCTTGGGGCATGCATGGAAGGTTTAAACTCTTTGTTCAGTCAGCTCCTAGGGATCTCTCTCTATGCTGAACAGACAAAGAGGGGAGAGATTTGGTCTGAAGATGTTCGAAAGTTGGTAAGTGTTGTTGTTCCCAACATCTGAAACTGAAGGGAAGAAAAACAAAATAGTGTGTTCCTGTGAGCTATGAATCAAACTTAAAAAAAAAATTACTTGGATACCTATCAAAAGCACAAACTAGTTGTCTAATTTTAGTTGAAGTTAGACTTCAAGAGCTTTGTCATCTCTTTAAGTGCCTTTTGGATGTTTGGTATTTTATGGCCTTAATAATGGCTCTGTGTCAAGGATGCCTGGATCAGAAACATTTTCTGTATTTGGAGATTATTGTTTTACCTTTCTGAATGAGCCCTGTTAGTTTATTTCATTTCAATTTGTAGATGATCCTAGATGACTTGAATGCTGTAGGTGTATGTCCTAATAGTCATGTGTCCTTGCTTCATTTTTTTACTTTGTAAATCATCTTTATTTTGAGATTGATTTTTACTTTTCTTTTATTTTTCTGTCCTCTTTTTAGGGGAGGGGGGAAATAAAACTTACATGGGCAATAACTTACTCATCAGGTTCCCAAGTTGTCTTCCTACATTTATTCACTGTCGGATCTTCTCCACTGCTCTTCTATCTTTAGCCTCCAGCAAGAGATGTTCTTTACATACTGTGGGTCATTTTGTAATTACTCCTTACTCCTTCTGTTTTTATTTCCATGGTAAATCAGCTGCTATTTGTCATTTGGAGGCTACAGACAGTGTTTTTTTTAACACTTTCTTTTAAAAGAAAGTACTTTTAATACTAATCTGTGACCAGTTAGTTTTGAGTGAAATGCAGAAATGTCTGAGATGTTTGAGATACAAGATGTGAATTTGGTACATATATTTTTTTTCAATTAAGATTACAAACAGATTTTATATTATTCCCAGTTTTTTTGTTATTTACTCATTATAAGTCTTGGGATTTGAATATTATGTCTTCAATTTACACATTATCAGTGCTTTCACTATGGAAATGATACCCTTTTTCTCTTTAGGCTGTTGTTCACGAAACTGAAGGTTTGCTAGGATACATCTACTGTGACTTCTTCCAGCGACCTGATAAACCACATCAGGTAACATTTATGATCTGACTTCAGCTTGGGTTTTATATAAGTAATGACTGTGACGTTAGTGCCATTTCCATTCAATGTAAATTTAGGAAAACTTGCCTCATTTTAAAATAAATTTAAACAGGGAATGTCTGTAACTTCATGTGTGGGTTTAGGTAAAATATTTTTTAGAGCAAGCTTTCATTTAAAAAAACATCACCCATTAGGCTGAACTCAGACTCTTTGTGGTGCAGAGTAACAGGTGTTATGAAATGTCATAGAACTCTGTTTACAGAAATAGTAGATATTAAACCACTTATTTTCTGGCCTACTGTTTACAAGTAGAAACAATTGACATTTACACTTTCTATTCTTTACCCTCAACTAAGTTTTATTCTAAATTCTCCTTAAAACATTAGATGGCTCTAACTTGGGGCTTGGTCACTACCTAGTGCCACTATATTTGCAATAGGATGCAATACAGTAGGCACTTCACTCAGTAGAAGCATCTGAAAATTACCACCTTTAGTGGGATGATGAGTACTTTAAGTCTACATTGGTTTAATATATAACTCTGCTATGTTAGTATTTCACAATCTACCAGTAGTGCTGTGTGGTATATTTTATAAAGAAGTTACTGCTGAATGCTGAGGAGAGAAATTAATCTGTACATTTTGGATTTGACACATCAGTAAATTTCTTGGCACTAGTGATACCTGTTAGAGAATTTGAATGGTTTTGATAATTCTAAAACATAGATAATTTTATTTTCTAAAAGCAACACAGTATTTTCTTTATGGAATAAAGTAATTTCCTTATGAATTTGAAGCACATAATAAGGATGGAGAAACAGTGCTGCTATTGAACAACACTGTTACTGGTCATTGAATTCTACTTGTGTAACTGAATATATGTTCAGATTTGATTTAACAGTTTAGTTGAATTTAATAGTAGTTTTAATATCATTGTTATAATGACATTGGCTGACCATGTTTGCTTTTACTTTGGAAAGGACTGTCACTTTACAGTCCGAGGAGGCAGGCTAAAGGAAAATGGAGAGTACCAGCTACCTGTAGTTGTTCTTATGCTGAGCCTTCCCAATTCAGCAAGGGGTGCACCAACGTTACTAAGTCCTGGCATGATGGAGAATCTTTTCCATGAAATGGGACATGCTATGCATTCTATGCTGGGAAGAACTCGATACCAACATGTCACTGGTAAGATGGTTATAATAGTGATTTTTTTTTTGTTGTAGTCAAATGTTTAATTTCCAGAAGAAAGGAGTATATTTTAAAAAATCAAGAAATAGACAACAAAACAAAAAAAATAAAAATAGTATGAACCAAAAATTATTTTCATGTTAATAGTTTTATACCCTTGATGATTTGAGAATAAACTATCAGATCATCAGATATTATGTGAAACTCAACCAAACGACACTTGAATACTCTTTTTCTAAGAGGAATTAGGTGTTTATGTCTCTTCTTTATGTACTGTTCATCTTATTTCTGTTGGTGGTATCCACTCTTGTGAGTTTGTCTTATGTGGTGTTTATAATCATTGGAATAGTTGGAGGTTGGGAAATAGATTGTGCCTAGTCTAAAACCACGATGAATCCTGGGTTGGGAATGACTTAGGGGAATGAATGAAGGAAAATTAATGAATTTGGTCTTGCAAAGAATAGTGAGGGTATTGGCTGGCAGGTCTCTGGCTTCTGTAACCTTCTGCAGTTGTGGCAAACGGGTCAAAGACCCATTCCTGGCTAAAGCTGCTTAGCATGCAGCTGGTACTTTTTTTTACTTGTGGGCAGCTTGGTATATTCTTTTCTATAATAGTGTGCTGGAAATCTCAAGTGCAGTAGACATTAACTTATTAAAAAAAACAAGCTAAAACAACAGAAAACCAAACAGATGAGACTGCAACTTGTCTGAAGTAATATTTTTTTAGTATGTTGTACCATATTTATGCTAGTGATACAAAGGGGTGTCTGTGGTGCAGTTAATGTTTTATCACTAGATACCTTTGCACACAGTGGCAAAATGCTCTTTGAAGTCATTCATTTAAAATTAAAATTGACTGAACTGTTTTATAAGTATGTCACTATTGTACATTGTCAAAACAGATGAACACTGCATAATTCCCTCAGTATAAGCTGTGTATAGTCTTTGGGACAGTTAAGGGCTCTTCCCTACTCCTCCCACTCATATAGCCTTGCTCATCTTGAGCCACGGGAATACTTACATGCCCAAAATATCTGCTTTGATGCATGTACTCCTCTTGTGTTGAATCATGTGTGTCTGCATGTCAAACTCTTGAAGGGGCAGGAAGTGGCTAATTTTGAGGCTCAGATTTTCCAGGAGCCTCTGTATATGGTTTCTGTGTTGTCTTAGCTCCAGGCAGTCCTACATCCCGGAGGATTTCACTCCAGATCTAGCATTGCAAAAGCAGCATTGGAGGTTGGAGGTCAGTGGTGTTGTTCTGCAGAGAATACTTTTTTAATGGATTTGGAATGTGTAACAATCAAAGGGCTCATCCCATGGCTGTCTGTTAGGGCTGTCTGCTCTCATGGAACATGAGGGTGGTAAAGTATGGAAACAAGATGACTGCAGGCTATTGTGAGAGCAAAAAATATGGCATTCTAGTTGAGATGAGCTGAGTAATTTGACATCTTTCCTGCTCTCTCTTGCCTTACTTTTCTTTAATTCTGAACTACATATGCATTTTCAGAATATAAGGGGAATTTTTGCTATCAAATGGATTTTTCAGTAGTGGTGGACAAACAGAATCACAGCTTTTTATGTCCGTGCAGAAGTGCATATAGCTAATGTGTCTGGGAAAAGGTCCAGTGTGATTTGAAATTACATCAGAGCTGTGTCTAACAGCAGTAAGTATTAGAATGGTAAAGGTACTGGTGAAACCTCATGCAATGTTTGGGCATAGTTTTGTGTGTCTACTCTGAAGGTGAATTCAAACTGCAACAGGTACAGAGAAGAACTAGAATGAGTAGTTTCTTTGACTTTATCTTGCCTTTGGATAATGATGGCTCAGAGGGAATGTAGTTTCTCTCAATTTAGTAGGTAAAAACCAGTTTGATAAATGCTATATATGTTAAAGAGCACTATCAGTCTGAATCACTGAGTGTAAACAGATTATAAATTAAGATTAAAAATTAGAGAAAGGTTTGTAGAGGTCAAAGGAGTGGTTTAAAAAAACAGTCTTCAAAAAATAGTAAAAGCATACTGGGATTTAAGACTAAGTCTGAATGTTGACATTGTCTCTGGCATACAGGGAGAGGGGTGATGACCCAGTGGGTCCACCATGAAAGCAACAACTTTCACATTGCTAACTTTAATACAGAAATTAGAAGTTCAGCTTTGATTTGGCAATGCGTTACACTTTTTAATGACTTCCATTGGGAAAGATGCTGACAAAGATTAGAGTAAATAAGGTTTTTGGGAAAGTGCCTTCTGAAAATAGTAACAGCTAAGATATTACCTCATTGCACTTACACAGACCATGCCTGCAATCTGCAAGAGTGTTCCTTGAATGAATGACTCGGTATTATGAAGCGAGGTTAATATAAAGCATAAGTAAGCTTAGCAAACAGATGGAATCTAAAACTTGTAACTGTGAATGGAATTAAGGCAGAGTTTTATTTACATTGTAGTTTAATTTAGGTTTAGGACACTTAAATAGATTTGGTATTTCATGTAGGGCCAGTTTGGCTACAGTCTGGTTTAGTTTAAAAAGGGTGTGATCCAGAGCTTTATAAGGTGCCTCACCCAGCTGTTCAAATATTTTGTTTTACTTTGTGATTTATAGTAAAATGTGTAGGATCATAATGAAGCATTTCTGGCACTATGTACAATAATGGAAATAAAATATTGACTTAATAAATGAAAGAACATTAAAGTTCACCAAAAGTCCAAACTGAAAGTTGCAAAACCTTTTGGGAAGAATTAACTATTTGTGTTAGTGGAAATAGCAAATGCTAATGTGTACAATTATTCTACCTCTAGGAACCAGATGTGCTACTGATTTTGCTGAAGTTCCCTCAATTCTGATGGAGTACTTTGCAAATGACTATCGAGTGGTTAACCAGTTTGCAAGGCATTATAAAACAGGACAGGTAGGGAAAAATATGTAAAATATTGAAAATGGAATAAATGTATGTAGGAAAATAATCATATTTACATGTGTTACTAATTAATAATGTTTAAAATAGAAATAAACAATGGATTAAATTATTTTAGTATTACAGTTTCAGTTATCCAGAAAATTTTTAATACTGTCATTGCAAAAAAGATAAATGTAATCTGTGGAAGAATACTAGATTCTTACATCCAGGGTTCCAATTACATAGTTAAAACTTTCAGCCTTTTTTCCCTACAAGGTGTAGTAGATGAACAATTTCTGTGTGAATGAAGTTGTTTGGAAGGGTTTAATGTAATTACAGGTAAGTTATGACAAAAATAGGATTTGTCATTGAACTCTCTAAAATCTGTCCTAAAATGAAGCTCAGGTAGCCAATTGTGGACATGAATGGAAACAATCAGCAATATTTCAGAATTTCCATTTTTAATGTAGGGCAGTCATTGAATTGTTTTGTGATGAAAAACATACTGCTTTATTTATGGTTATATTAGGATTAGTTAGATTCTGTCAGTTGTGAATTTCTGCATTAAAACTCTGATGCCGTTCTTACATGAGGTTATTCTTTATCAGTCTGTTGCAAGGATCTGCTTTCTGTGGGGTATTTGGAAAATAGTGCTCTTTGGAACAAGATGACTTTTGGTAGTTGCTTTAAGACATGGCAATAGAAAATGATTTATATTTATACAGACATTTCAAAAATCCCTACTAAGTTGCATTGTATTGTACTTCTTTGCAGCTTTTTTATCCAATACTAAGCATTCAGTGTATTTCAGTACTATGGAAGTTAAATTATGTTTGCCTCCATTGAACAGTTAGGAAAATATGTTGCTTAACTTCTGTTTTAGTAGATACAGTCTGAGAAATTTGCTCTGTACTTTTTTTTTTTTTTTTTTTTTTTTTTTTTTTGCCACAGAACAATAATTTTTGCAGAATTGATTGCACCAGGAAGGGTCTCTGAAAACCTGGGAGTCAGACTCAGTTTCAGGAGTGTTGATCATTTATCTATTTGAATCCACATACAGAAATAGGGCTGTCTAATGTTCTCTATAAAGTTCATGTAGTGTTTAAACAGCATGTAGTTAATCTGATTGCATATGAGTTCAGAGAATGTACTTCAGTAAAACATCTGAAAGAGATTTGTAGAACATTATTTATGGCTTTGTATTTTCAAAATTACTTGATAAATCTAAACCATGTTTCATTTCAGTGGAAAAGCTAAGAACCAGACACTGTGTCCCATTTGGCATTTCCATAAACTTCTATTTATTGGTGGTGAAATCTTCCCCTTTCAGGGAGCAATTGAGAGAGGTTTGATGTTGAAATCCAGTCTTGAAGGGGGTAAGAATGGATTATGCTGGAAGATGAGAAGAAGAGCCTGAAACTGCTCTGTGGCTCTTGAGAGTTTTAGATGGCTTCCTCTTAATTGCCTTATTAAAATTTTAGAACACATTTTTAAAC
Source organism: Bombycilla garrulus (assembly GCA_013400315.1). NCBI lineage: Eukaryota > Metazoa > Chordata > Aves > Passeriformes > Bombycillidae > Bombycilla > Bombycilla garrulus. The sequence continues at coordinate 1,359,386 of VXBU01013109.1, read as the reverse complement.
CATTATCCAACGCATATAAATCTGCTTTTGCTTATGTTGGTTCATCTAAGCTGATTTTAAGAAGCTGATATCAGATGTCTGTGTTTGTCATTTAAATACAAATAGATTGAAGTAATCTTTTCTGTTGTATATGTGTTATGAAGTTATGAAGTACTTTGACCTGAAAATCCCATCTCTTATAATTTCAACTTCATAAAGATCTTTTTGGGGCTTACTTTCTCTGCTTGTTCCCTGAGTAATTCTTTTGTTGTGCAAATAGGAAATTAGATTATTTTTGTTTGTTTCTCCAGTTTTTGATTTATTTGAAAAAAAATGAGTCCACTTTACCTCCATTTCAAGGGGAAGTAAGGAAGGTGGACAAAAACGTTAAAATGTGAAAACTGTGGAACCATTTAATCCATATGTTGTTCTATATGAGAACTTCCATTAATTTTCTTCTTATGAATTAAGAGACTCAGCTTTTCTGTGCTAGAAGGATTTTTTCTACCAACGTCTACACCAAAAGAGCTCTGCTGGATGTTGGCAGAACAAGGACTTGCTACTGACCCAGTTTGTGTCAGAGGCAATGCAGATGATTTGACAAAGCATCCTTCTTTTGGCCTTGCTGCATCTACACTCTAGTTTTTGCATGTAGACTTCAGGTGGTGTGATTTTTGATATTACTGCTGAACATAATTGCATCAGAAAAAACTGTCAGTGTAATCTCATTTTACATTAGCCATTGCTATAAAAGTCAGTTGTAGAAGGACTCATCTTTGAGAATCTGCTCTTAAAATCAGTGCTTATGTTTGTGGGAAGAGGAGGGGAAAGAGGTGCTTTGACTATTAAAACGTGAACTGTTGAAAATTGTATTTCAGTAGCATTGCAGAAAAATAAATTGATGGGCAGAACTTCAAAGATGAGAGTTCCTTTAGATGTTGATCATGACGTTATGGTCCAAAATATCTTGAAGTTTATAGAAAGCTTGACTCTTCTGCCTTCTGTCACTTTTGAAATGTTGTGCTGTTGAATGTTGAGGGGTGACAAAACTTGCAAGCTCTTCTGTCAAAAGGAGCAAGTCTTTTGAACTTAGTTGAAAAAGCTTGCCAGTACTAATCTATTTTGTTTCAAGAAAGGAACAAGCCTAGTTTTACTTTCATCTGAAAGATGACTCAAACCAAAAAAATCCTTGAGATAAAATGAATAAATAGAGAGGATTGTAATAATTAGCTACTAAAGTTGTATTAGTCAGGTAAGCTCATGAAGTCAAGCCATACCAAAATGAGGACATTACAGTGCTTAATTAGACAATCCAGTGCATGGGTGCCATTCTGTATCACTGATGGTTGGTTTAATTTAATTTGTAAAGTGCAGAGATCTGTGGTAGGTCTGAGCAAAATCATTTTAAGCTTGTGCATCTTTGGAGGCCCTCTTGAACAAAGGGCAGTGTTTCAGCTGTTCAAATTTGAACTGAGTTCATTTTTTACAGAGATGGAATTACAAAGACAGTATTGTATTAGCATGATTATAAGAATAAGCCCACAGATAGTAAACAGTCGTAACGTGTTGCAGTTACTACACAATGGTAAGCAGTTAAGCATGCTTGGGGGCACAGGGAATTCTGGTCTTTTAGCCACCATGAAAAGGACGTTGAAAAATTAATGCCAAGATTTTGAAGTTACTTAATGGAGAAGGATAGAAAAGTGGACCTAAAAGTAAAGCATGTAGTATTTATTTTAAAAAATTGAATGGTAGTTCAGTGACATAGTTTTAGCCAAAGCTCTGTGAAGTCTTTTTTTGGAAGAAAGATGACAGTCTCATTCTGGTTTTATCAGAGAGTTCATGTTTCAGGAGAAGTGAAGTGAGAATATTGATGCCTTTTCTTAATTCATTCAGCTACTTATGAAGTGGCTTTGTGAGATTGTAAATGGAGCAAAGATGAATAGTTTCTATGGCCTGAAACAGTACATGCTCCAGTTCAAGACCTCAGCATATCTGTGTGCATGACGTTCACAGAAGCATACTTTGGAGTAGAGTTGTGATCTTTGAAAAACCCTCTGGAGTCAAATTTTGCTTTCCTGAAATCTTAAGATCCCAAAAGTATTTTGGGAAAAGCAAGTAATTTCTTTATCAATTCAAATTCTTTCAATTTAATCTAATTTTGGCAGTGTTTTCCTGGTGTCAAATTCGGCTTGGCTTGTGAATTATGATCACAATGCAATTTTTGAGCCGGGTTAGTAACACTCATAGATTTAAGAAAGACGTAAATGCTTTTTCCTCCTTTGCCTTTTTGTCAACAGGTGTAGTCATAAGAATAACTTGTACTTTGTTGACTTTAATCTGCTCAAACAGTAGAGCTTGCTCTTCAATGCACAGTAGATGGATATTGTTTGTTTGATATTCATATGGCTACAAAAAAAGTTAACAGTTTTCTTGGAGACTCTTGGTAAAATTACCTGTATTGTACTCTGTCTCTAGAACTTCCTCTTGCCGTCATTTAATATAGAAGAAATATAAAATTGTATTACCATTATGTTGAAATAGTTGGTTTGACTTTACTGGTAGGAGGGCTCTTGACTTTAACACTCTTAAATAATTCCTTTGTAAAACATGTATTTGCTTTTGCTAAGCTTTTGGTTGTTCAGGTCTTTAACACTGACAAATTAGAGTTTAACAATTTCCGTCCAGTTTTTCTCATAATTTACTGTATCCCACATACAGATGCCCCTAGAAATTAGTTTCATTTCACTCATGTTGTACTTGTTCATTAGGAAAAAAAAAAAGCTCCAAAAAGCTGCCAAAACTTGCTGATAGGTTTTGTGCTTAGCAAAATCTGTTTAAAATTCTATATATTTCCTTGTTGAAATCATGTTATTGCCAACCCAGATGTACTTTAGTTCCAAGATGAAAGGCCCTTGAAGGGTGTGCCCTACTTGTGTAAGAGGATGAGACAGAGACATTCGTAGAACAGGGAGAATAATTGTCCAACCAAAGTATTTTAACCAATTGTAATCTTTTTCCTATTTCAATTTTTTTTTCTTATTAAATTCTCTGGTTCTATATTATGCTTGATCTAGCTAACTTTTGACTTGGAGAAGAGGTTGCAAGCCTTAGCAAGTACTGCATACAGCAGCTGTGCAACCAGAGCATTTTTCTTACCTGCTTCAACTTTGAGATTCTAGAGTCAGTTGAATAAAATTTTCTTCACTTAGGTGCAACTTCTCTGGAGCTGGGTTTTTATTCTGTGGACGTTGTTTGTCTTGAAGTCTCATCATTTGCAGAGAATCTAAACATATGGCACTGCCATATCTGTAGACTTTCTTGGATTATTTCTTGAATGTTTCAACACACTATAAAAGTGTAGGTATGATTTTAGAGACAAGTTTAATACCTGGCATCTCTATAACATTGTGCAGCTTGTGGGACCCTTCTTAATATTTTAGAAAGAATACTGTTATTTTAACCATATTTCATTTGTTTGGTTAAGGAAGCTGCTAGGAAAAAAAAAAGATGTTTTTTAGGAAAATCATCTATTGAAAAGCTTCAGCAAGTGGTGGAAAAAGTGTAAGGTCAAGCATTCATAGAAAGATGTTCTTAAAAATCTGACATTTAAGGTGTCTTTGAATGTATTTGCAGACATCTGGAAGGAAAGTCAAAAAGTTTGTTTAATGACTTGGAAAGTGTTTCTGACTTTTCAGTATGTGGTGGCATGGATAATTTTATTGCCATAGATGTGGAATAAATTTAACTTTGTTAAAAATTTCAAAGGGTATTTACTGTTCAGTACAACTAAATATTTTTATGCGGGTTAGGGTAGAAAGTCTGATGCTGTCTCAGTTGAAGTTATGAAAACCTAATATTATTAAGTTCAGTATTATGAGTTATATGATGTGGGAGGGTTTTAACTGCCACAGTCTGTTCTTTATGTCTAAAAACAATAATAACATTTTTAACAGACATATAAGGGAATATGGAATTCGTTTATAGAAAAACAGATTTCACAGTGATTTCTCTATTGCTATGGGGATTAATGCTGATATCTTAATTGGCCATTTAATGCTTTGCTCAGCAAGTATTTCCTTCCTTGAAGTGCAAAGCGCTTCAAATGTGTTTCATTACCACCAGGGTTTTTTTGTATCTTCAGCCTCTTCTAGTAATTAGGTATTTAAACACAACTTACAAATAAACAGTAAATCTAAATGTTATCTGATTTTTTTTTTCCAAGCCACTACCAAAAAACATGGTGTCAAGACTATGTGAGTCCAAAAAGGTGTGTGCTGCAGCTGATATGCAACTGCAGGTATGTGTTTTGCATTCTAGTTTCTACTCTCTATTCAACACTTACAAAACATATTTTAGTTCTTTTAATTTGACCAAATATTTTATTTTAATGTAGATGTGCTACCTAAGTATATGCAAATTAATTAAAATTAATTACCTTTTTTATTAATTGTTCTGTTTGTTTTTCTGAACATATTGTGTATTGTCTGCTTAAACCGAAATGCTTATATCTATAGGGAAATATAATGAAAACCACAGCTTTTGAAAATGCTTGGATTATCAGAATTCTCAAAGATGGGAATTGAATTATTGAATTAATGGAATAATTTAAGGAGAACTTGAGGTAGAGGAAGGATTGTGTACCTTGGATCATTAAAATATAGTAGGACTGAGAGATACAGGCTACCATAGTAAAATCAAACCATCATGTTTATTTACTAGAATGTGATTTGAGCTCCTTGTCTTCTGCAGCTCCAGATGAAAGTGACTGCTTGTCACATCAAAATTGCTGGCTGACCTGTAAGGATGTAAGCCTTGTCTCTCACAGTGTTAACTATATTAATCAACCTTTCTTTTCTGTGGGTAGGTGTGATTGATCAGTCATTTCCATAAGCAAACAGTGATACTGTTCTTCAAAGGAAGTAAAGGAAATTAGACTTCTGTCTAAAATGGTACTTGGCCTTTTTCAGTCCTGCAACAGCACTTCTCAGACGTGTACAGTAGCTTTAGCATCCAGCCAAGTTTTTTTTTTACAGTGAGCATATGGCTGCATTTAGTGTGCTACAAGTTTTTGCTGCATGATTTTTGTGGTTTTGTTTACTTCTTAGTTTTGCCTTAAGCCCAGGGCATATAGTTTTTCTTTCTACAATTAACCTGGTGTTTAGGTGAGATAACTTTACTCAGTGAAGTTTAGTTACTGAGATGTGGAAAGAAACAAATTTACATATCTTTGATAGTTCTTCCTTTGAGAAGTGGCCAAGTGGTCACAACCCTGCCTACAAACATGAGTTGGGCTGGTTGATCTGAAAGAGGAGCTTAAATATTTGCAGTTTTCTCTGTGCAGTTCCATAGAAGACTTTAAACTAAGCAGAAGTCTGGAGTGTGGAACTGTAAGTTGTATGCATGTAATTTACACTGCTCAAAGCCAGACTGAAGACTGCTTTTAGTGTATACATATATTTTTCACTGGTTAAACTTAATGGACTTTTGAGTTGTGCTTTCAGTGCAGTGCTGGCTGTCAGCAGGCAGTGTTGGCTGGGCAGGTGCTACCTGTGGCTATACCTCTGTGACATGGAAATATAACTGCACCATCTCTGCAGGTCTGATTTTGGATGCACACTGCTGGCTGTGAAAGATTCTCAGAGATGTCTGATAATCCAGAAAGAATGTGGGCAAGGACATAATTAATACAGGAGGTTTTTTTTAGGAAAAAAACCACATTCTGGATTGAAGTAAAATTTAAGCACTGTGAATGCTTAATCGTGAACCTTTATTCATGAGGGCACAACACCTGTACAGATTAGTAACCACCAAAGTGTTGATCAAGTCCTTTTACATGCACCCATTCTTTTCTTATGTCTCTGTCCATAACAGCTATGTATTGATCTGACAGGTTTCCTTTCAACTTTTTCTATGTATTTGCTATGATCTTGTCAAGGTTTGAGACCAAGTTGGCTTTGTGGAGGCTAAATGGGCTTGGATATTGAGCAATATAAGTCACAAATATATTCACAAGTGACAGAGCCTCCCTGTTCTGTGGTGCAGGAGAGAGTATTCCAGAGGGAGAAGTCATTGCATCAGTTGTGCTGGGGCTGTGCAGTGCCCCTGCTGCTGTTGGCCCTCAGCTGCTCCTGGTTCCTCTTTAGAGTCTGTCTTGGAGTCACTCCATATCCCATGGCTCAAGAACACCCACTTCTGGTGGGCTTAAGTTCCTGTGGGTGCCTGATGATTGACTGGGGCTGGCAGCAATGGAGTGTTTTAGCAGGCTGTTTGCCATCAAATTATTCTTGTGGAACGAAAGTTCAACTAGTTTCAACCCGTCCCAAATGACCACAATGCCCTATTAAATAATATTATTCATTTCCTATTTTCAGCACTGTGTTTTTGGAGATGCCAGGTGTAAAACCTGCAGAAGTGTGCACTCATTTCAGAGACAGATTGACAGAGCTGCTCTGTTGAATAATTCAGAAAAAAATGTCCCAGTTGATACATTCCAGTTTAGAAGTGCATATTGTTACTCATGCAGATTAAAAAGTATAATAATTTAAGCAAAATATATTATAATTTGCAAATGCAGAAGTATACATGTGCTGCTAGCTATAAGCCTGAAAAAACTGTGTGTGATGATTCTAATACTGTTCCTTCAGACTTTGCAAAGGCTATATTGTGTATTGATGGCTAGATGCTATGTTAGCTATATTTGACCTTTAAAAGAAGAAACAATGCTGACAAATATTCCAGCAGGATGGGAAACACCTGGAGGTTCTTCTGTGTCTGTTCAGAAAATGTCTGTTGGCATGTGAAAGTAAGAAATCCTGCTGCTTTTTCATAAGTATAATACCTCTGAATTTTCTTTTACGTCATGTAATCAGTTACTCAGAAGGAAAGATAGGAGGGTCCATACATCTTCTCCTAAGGCTTTTTCCAGGCAGATTGAATCCCAGAATCTTTCAGTCAGTTGTAACTTCATTTGAAAATGCCTAAGTATGTGCATAGTAATGCTATTAAGCAGACAAGGAGCTAGAAAGAGCTAGAATCAAGTGAAACTAATAAATACGAATGTAAGTGCAAAATAGAGAGACAGTATGAAGATAAATAACTATTTTATGGTGTTTTTACATTTTAAAGTCTTTTGAGAAATGTGTTTTGCTGAAATTAGAAATCTTCTATCTACTGCTTAATATTAAGTGTTAGCTTGCTCCTCAGCAGTATCACCTAAAATCCTGTGGTCCTGGGATGTGTTTCCCTTTCCCATTTCAAAGGCTTGTGTAAACACAGAGAACTGTGGTTTGTAGATGGAAATGCATATGGGTATAAAGTTCATCCAAGTTTATTTTCAGGGATGGTTTTTTTAACTGTGCTGTCCAGGTGGCCTGGCTCATAGCTTTCTTCCCACTGTACATATGCCAGGATCAAGGGAGAGCTTATAGCTGACTTCAGTGACTCATTTCCCTGTCACCACATTGTTCTTTAGGCAGAACATTGCACTGGCCTTCAGCTGACATTTCCCCACTTCCTAGCTGTGAGTTGAGCTTTCGCTCCTTGTCCACAAACTACTTCACTCCAAATTTCACTTTAAAGAAGGTCCCCTGCAGTGCTGATGTAGTTCCCCCATCTTGTGAGGAACACTGAAGAGCAGCTGCAGACCTGTCCAAACAAAGATGGGAGGTAGAAAAATGAGGATCAAGCCTGTGCTGAAGCTGGACACTGAAATCTATTGTGAGATGGTGAAGTTCCTCATTTTTCATTTGGGTTTTGTAGAGAGGAGAGGGGAAGTTAGTATGAAATGACTGCTGCAGAGTTAAAAAGGTTTAAGGTGACAGGAGAAATTGAGCTTTTTAGGACTATTACATCAGGTAATTTTCAGGTCTATTCATGGCACTTAGTGTGGGTCATACTCTCAGTCACCCTTGGTGCCATAAACCTGTAGCTTTTGTTAAACTGTGTAAAAAAATGAATGAGATTGTAGTGACTAGGAATGCAACACCATTGTAAAGACTCTTTAGCCAAGTATATAAGTGAGAGTAAAAAAGTATTGTAGTTTTTGCTGTGTAGGTTTCTCTTTACATTTTTGGTCTGAGCAGACACTTGCTGCCTACTCTGTAGGTGGACCATATGGAGTGCTTACATGTCATGTTCAGTGTTGCTGCCTGGGACACAAAACTCGCAATGTAATTAGTGAGTGATTGTGCAAGTTGAGTCTTACTGATCTATTTTCTCCTCATTAGCCATATAGGAAGCAAACAGGAAATAGAGGAGGAGCTCCTGCAAGTCATGGTTTACTCACCCCCCTGCTTATAACCCTCAGTCTTTCTTGGGAAAAAAAAATCATTATGCACATTTTTTTATTTATCAAGAGAGACTGTTAAAGTGTTTATCAGAATTCTGTATGTTAGAAGACAGCTTATTCAAACAGAAGGAATGTACTCCTTTAGAAACAGTCACAATTTTTGTGAAACTACATGTTGTATCCAGAACAAATAAAAAGGTGCTGAATTCTGATAAATTATTAAAGAGTTCAGAATGATTTGTACTAAAATTTTATAATAAAGAATCTTTTCAGAGGTTCAGGGGGTTGTGTTATTTAGATAACCTAAAACATCCAAACAACCTTTTCTCTATAAAATTTTGTGGTTATACTTCCTGGAACAGTGTGTTTATGTCATTGGAGTTGGTATTGCACCCTGGGATTGTAGCTGGGCCTGAATCTTTAGCCAAATTATGTGCTTCATTCCTTGCAAAAAAACTTTTTGAGGCTCCTTATTGTCAACTTTCCTATGAAGTGTGCCTATCACAGGATGACCTGACCTCTTCCCTTAAACATCTGGATCCATCAAACTCCTTAAAAAATATCTTGTGTTGCACAGCAGTGTGTGTCCTCTGTCAACCTTGCACTTTCATAAAATAGTAAATATTCATACTAAAAACAAAAAAAAAAACCTGCAATCATTTCTTCTGTCTATACCTGTTTCATGTTTTTTGTTACTCCGCCAAAGACTCTGTTTTGCTGTCTTTGCCTTGGAAAGTCTTTCTAATGGTGCTGCTCTCCCTCTCTCTGAACACCTCAGTAATTTGGTGCAACTGCTTTCTGCTGTAGTTCTCATGCATGAAAATTGCTTATGGAGCAGCTGTTATTTCTGGCAAAGTACCCTCCTGGTGCAGTGTGCTTTGAGCTAAGCTTACGCTTTAGCAATTTATTGCTCTGATGGTGAGAACTAAAATAAAGGAAAAGTCTGCCTTAGTACTGCAGTGTTGCAGGGCTCTAGAAGAAACTCAGTAGCATCAGCAGCTCTGTGTAGTGGGCATGGTGATTTTAGGTCAAAGGTTGGACTTGATAATCTTGGGGGTCTTTTCCAACCTCATCGGTTCTGTAATATTCTTAATGTAATTATTCATGTTCACTGCCTAAGCCATAATTTGCCCCTGCAAGGGTGAAGTGTTCTCATGGCTGCATGTACATATCTTGAAATAGCTTATTTTGCTGTATCCACTTAAATAACTTTAAAATAATTTTAAAATGCTTCTTTTGAACAGGGGAATTGCTAGAGGACCTTAGGGACAGATCTTAATTTATTTTAAAAATGCTGAGGATTTAGTACTTTAGTGCTAAGTGACGTAAACATAGATTTATGAATGGTCATGAGTGTTTGGTGTACTCCAAAAACCTGTTTCTCTCCCTGTATATCATTAGTATGTTATACTAATGATAGACATTTCCAAACCATATATATTTAAACTATTCCCTCTCTCTAGTCCATCTCTCATGTTCTTTTCTTCGTGTCTTTTGATTTTCATATGCCAATAACATGTGCCAAAGACAAATGCATTTTCTCTCTTCAGGTATTTTATGCTGTCTTGGACCAAATCTACCATGGTAAACACCCTCTAAAAAAGTCAACCACAGAAATTTTAAAGGAAACACAGGAGAAAGTTTATGGATTGCCATATGTACCCAATACAGTGAGTAGCAACAGAATAACTGTATAAACTGCACCTTTTCTTTGATAGCTTAATACCCCTCTCTCTCCCTGACCCTTGCCCTGCACACTGATGTGTTTACTGCTGTATTCTTATATTGAAAGAGTTTTCTTTCTTTCACTCACTTTATCCAGAGAGTAGGGATATTTTCGTATAAGTGTAGTCTTTAATGATGAACTTCATTACCTTGCCTTGATTTTCTTAGTAAAGAGGGCACTGGAAACAATATATTCGGAAGAGTTTATTTGGGCTTTCCAAAGGCTGCTTATAGAAGGCAGCAAAACACTGTGCTGCTCACTAGTGTTTGTATGCTGTCAGCATGAGAGAAAGTGTGAAGCAGGAAACGAAAGTGTGTTTTTCTCACTGTATTCCTGTGACCTTTGTCATGTCCTTTCATGTGTTTCTAAAAGTGTAAAAGCCTTGAGTTCTACTGAGCTGTCTAATTTTGATCTTCATCACGACATGCCTTTGTTCTGTACTTCATGTGACAGCCAAAGGTGTAGCTTGCATAGACAGCAGTCACGGGATTTCCTGGTCTCTGTGAAGCTGAATTCCCACCTGGAGCCTGGCCCCTTCAGTCACTGTTTGACACTGGTCAGAATACCCAAATCCTTTTTCTTCTCAGAAAATGTACTTTTTTTCCCTAGCAAAACGTGTTTTTCCTTCTCTAAAAACAGTGTTGGGAGATCCATTTCCTCATCAAAACTGTACTGCCACTGCTCACACCTCCAAAAAAGTGTAACATCTTGTAGTGAGGCTATGATCGTTTTGAAGTGGTGCAGCAAGTTTTGGCCTGGAACTTACTCCCAGCAAAATATTCTGTGAGCTTCTAAATAGTCAGGAAGTCTGTTTATATTTATTGAATGTAAAATTACTGTCAAGAACTGTAAGAGAGTTTAAATTTCAGTAAAACACTGTAAAAAATTGCATTGGGATAACATTAATACTCTGTAGAGTATTTAATGTCTGTAGTTTGTCTTGCTGTCCTTTGTTGTTCCTCCTTCCAAACTTGAGACATGTTTGCATGTTTAATTTGTAGTCCAGGTAAGAAAAATAAAAGCCTTGAAATGAAAGGCTGGGGTTTTTAAGTGAAATGAATATATTTCTTCCTTTCATTTGATTTCAGAGCTAGACATTGAAATACGGTAGTAGGGACCAGTTTTTAATTTTATCTGTTATTTGGCTAAGTACTTGTAGAGCTGTCAGAGAAAACATAGTGTTTTGATTATTTGAATTTATCTGTTCTCTAGACATTTAGATTCCCTTATGTATTTTTAAGACAGGCTTTTATGCCTTAAGTTAGTGGTGTTGGATAAGGGTATTTCTCCCTTAGTGAAGATCTTCACAGCATTAATGTGATTTTTCTGTAGCAGCATTGTCTGTCAGGGCTGCAAACATCCATTATTATCTCTTCCTGATGAGCCCTACTAGTTCCCTTTTGCTGCTCTTGGGAGGCAAGTAAATTTAGTAAATATCCTGTGAATGTACTTGGTTGGGCTTCAGTCTTACTATGCAGACTTACTCTCTGAAGCAGAGCCACAGGATATGTCTTCAGCAGAATCTGTGTCATTCTCAGGCACAGCTGAGATAATAGGGCAACTTGCATGTGTTTTTTTATGTTACAGTGCTTTCAAAATGAGGCATATAGACTACACCTAGTAAGTAAATGCTGCTGCTGTTATGGGGTGTACCTATTTAAGGTAAACCTAAGCATCATATGTTACATGCCAACAGTAGGAGGGATAGGGCCAAAAAAGCCCTATTGAGGGATAGTGCAATATAAGTTCTGTTGAGGTTTATGTTTGCCATTCAAACAGATTTTGCAGGCACTGGGGCAGCAGGCATTGCACACAACAGTGTTTGCATTGGCTGTGTTGATGCAGACGGGCGCGGGAGCTGGTGCCACATGCGAGGCAGAAAGGAAGTCAGATGGAAGCACAGAGAAACAGCACCCCATGAGACTTTGTTTATCTGAATAATGCAAATCTCAGTTTCTGGCTGGCCATTGCTTATCTGTTCAAAAGTATACAGAGTTTACTGCTTGCTCCTGGAAGATGAAATTCCACTGGGATTTCATTGCTCTGTTACTGAATCCAGAAGCTGATGACTGCCAGGCAGGACGCAAGAAAATGTATCTGCCTGTTTTTGTAGTGTCTGGCAGTTTTGTTGCCAGAAGAGATTAGTGTTACTGAGTTTGGAAAATAAATTTTGCCATTTTTCACAGGTTGGATTCCTGAATCCTTGTGATTTCTTTAAAAATCAAAGAGTCTTCCTTTTGGTTGTTCTAAGAAAGCAAGATAAACAAACTAATAATGGCCATACTTTTTCCAGCTATTTCTTCCTGAATGTATATTGTGTCAAAATATTGTGCACTGTGGGGAATTCAGTCCTCTGCTTTTGCCCCAGACTTTTCTTCAAATCATAGTATATTTCTTATCTCTTGTGAAGTCAGTCTTCATTTATTATGGTCTGTCTTGCAGTTGATGATACTCTCTGTTTTTTAGAGTGTCTCCCCTGGTTTCTTCTACCTTTGTCCGCAGGATGCCCAGAGAGGCTTTTGAACATGTATCAGATGACCCTTTGATCAATCTGAGACATGATCAAAGTTTCTCCCCATAATCTCTTGCTTAGTCCCCTCATGTCCCCCAAGTTCAGACTTGAAAACTACTTTCCTTTGAGACAATCATCAAAACTTAATGATATGTCATTGCTAGTCCTTCGCCAAGCATAATAATTCCTATCTCCTGCTGGGTGCTTGGTTCAATATTGTAACAGAAAATGACACAAAGGGTAAACAGACTGCAATGATAGTGGAGTTTGCAGCCTCATGCACTTACAGGAAAGAGGTCTCAATAATGAAGTGGTTAACAATAAACACCAGCTGTCTAGATTATCATGTCTGTATTTTCTTTGTGAAGTAGTTGGAGTTATTGATCATTATTTTCAAAAAGTTATGGACTTGGATATTAGTTATATGTCCATTCTAGTAACCTACTCTAATCTGGAATTTTGGTGGGAAATTATTTGACTGTGACTGTGAGGAAGAATGGTTTTGAAGAGTGAGACACAAGGGATCTGTTTTTTTTTTTATTTTTTTTTTTAGATCACTGCCCTTTTTGCATTTTTCAAAATTACATGGTCTTCTGGTAGGCTTTTCTTCCAGAAACACATGAATTTCTTGTGTGGTACTCGAATACAAAGGACAATGATGGAATTAACCCACACACATCATTATAATTACATATGATAGGAGGCAACATGTTGGTATGTAGGGTGTCTTTGATATTTTTTGGAACGCTGAATAATTTGCTATATGCCTTTGTGTTTTAATGTAGTAAAAATACATATTACTTCACTAGGACCACCTTTGCTGGTGCCCTAAAGTGTGCATCAGGTTACAGGTTCAGTTATGGTTATATAGTTTTCTCCAGAGTGAAAGTTTCTTTGGCAGCATGGCCTATGGTTGCTAGTGTTTGCAAAGACCAAAACACCTGTAGGACCAAAAATGTTAGCCAGCCAAGTTTGCCAAGAGAAGACAAGGCAGGTATTGTGAGAGATACCCTAGAGCAAAGACGTGTATGAAAATGGTGTATCACCAATGTGGTTGTTAGTCTGTCTTCTTCCTGCAGCTGGGAGGACTCTGCCCAGACAGGGATCCTGACCTTGGAAGGCTCCACCTAGGTCCTTGTCTTAACTTGCTGTCTGTCGTGTTCCTGACAAAGGAAATCAATGGAAGAGATGCAACCTAACATTTGGAGTGCTTGCTCAGGGAGGCTGTCAGGCACTACAGGAATATGTGGCTTGCCATGGGTGCTGAAAATACAAGTTTTCATTAACAGGGAACATGCAGAGGCATGGGTGTTTGGTCAGCTGAGGAGGAGTTGATGTCAATAGGCAGAACTGGCTTCTCTACAGAGAGAAAATAGTTTTTGCATCACACATGGTTGCCATGAGCCAAAGCCTCCTGTTTTGTTGTTGTTGAAGGAACCCTATGTGCACGTGAGTGTAGTTTTAGTAGGCTTATTCCTCAGCCCACTGAGGGCTGGTTGGCAGTTTGGGTGAAGTATCTTTTTATAGAATCTGCCATCTGTGTCCTTGTGACATCTGTTGTCTTAGGATTTCTTGTTAGGTTTTTGGAGTGACTACTAATGTGCAGTTATGTATAACTCTGTTTCTGTATAAAATTTCATATGAATATCAGTAATGCATATAAAAAGAATAAATAGACTGATCAAGTAATGAGGCAGCTGGCTTAATGCAAATAAGAGATAACCTATAACATCTGATGGTAAAAGTGGTTTTGAATTCTGAAAACTTAAGACGTGTGCTGAACATAAATCTTAAAATTATTGGCAAGGAAGGCTAAGTAGTGGCTACCTCTTAAATTTTAAACTGTAATTTTGCTTCATATTTGTTCTGTCTAAAACCTTCCAAAATTTATCTTCGATTTATTAGGCTAAACTATGATGTAACCTTAGAACCTAAGCAAAACTGAAAGCCAGATTAAAGGAAATGTGAAAAAAACATTTGAAAGGTAGAATGGGTGCTGTTGGCAAAGGGCTTTAAAAAAACAATTCTGGGTGGCTGAGGAGAGAAGAAAATGTATGATGCTAATCAATAAGATGCTAAAAAGAACTCAGTGGGGAGAAAAAGCCTGTATATCTGACTGTCTGAGAAAAGGAAGTTATTAGAAAAGCAAAAGCCATATAAAAGTGCGAAACACAGAGTACAGGGTAAGTTCTTATGAGGCAGAAGTAAAACTGTGCAAGTTTCAAGCAGCTTAGAAACCAAACCCAGCAATAATGATGAAAAACAATGCATCAGAAAGAGGAAAGCTGCCAGATATTTGCTGGAACTGGGACATAGCTAAGTATGATGATTCAAGAGACATTATGTAGTTATCCAAGAGACTGAACTAGGGATACAAACCATCCTGATGCAAAAAAGATTTGGCAGTAAAGGACCAAGCCTTTTGAAACTTTATTGAGATAATAAAAAGTAGAAATCATAATGTGACTGGAGATAATTGCTAAAAGAATGCATGAATTCAGAACAAAAAAGGCTAGAAATGCTGAGTTGCAAATTGCTGGTAGAGAAGGTAATAGAATTCCATAATTACTCAAGAAGCAAGATTAGAGTGTGAGAAAAAAAACAACAATGAATCTCGGAGAAAGCAGTGATATTCTATTCTGCCTCAGCGTTTTTTGAGCAATAAGTGAATTTTGATTATGTATTATATACAGTTTTTGAGATGGATTGAAACAGTACTGAGATTATGGAATAAAATAGAGAGAATAACTAGATTAGATGCAGTCAGATTGTAAGAATATTTAAGGTGGTCAAAAAAGTCAGTGACTTGGAGGAATTATCGCTCACAAACTCATGAAAACGTAGTAGTGTTACGACAACTGCCCTTGTGAAGGGAGAAGAACTTGGGAACTGTAGACTAATTGTTCAGATTTTGTCACTCAACAAGTAGTAGAAGCAAACATTAAGCAGCTCCTAAGTACCTTGAGAACAATCGAGTGAGCAATGTAACTCAAATTTTGTTAAGAACTGCCTAGGATGGAAAAAATCCACTTTCTTCCTAAGACATTGATTGATCTTGGAAACAGGACAGTAAGTAACTGAGAGCATAACTCTGTGCTTGGAAAGCTTTCTGACACTTGCAAATCATAATTGTACAACCAAACTGTAGATTTGTGGCTGAATCAACACACAGAAAACATGCTGACCGAGCAGGTGAAAGCTTAGGTGGACATCACCAGGAATCTGTCCAGATTGCAAACTTGAGCTGTGAGGAAACGTAAAGAAATCCAGTATTTGGCTAGCAGAGAGAAATTTATATAAGCACACATGAATGGTATTGAAAACCTTTATGAAAAAATTATTTGGAATTGAAGCTCTGATTATTTGCTTCTTATTAATGAGCAAATAGAAGGAGGGAAAATTGATACAGTTTATCTCAAATGTGACTATGGGTAGTATTTACTCTTTTATAGTACTGTTAATTTTTTCCCTCATTTGTTGAAGAGAGAAGCAGACACCTACTATGTCTTGCATCTCTAATATAGGCAGTTTTACAGAAACCGCTGTTGTAGATCACAGCAACATAAGTTTCATAGTAAAGGCAGAGAACCTTCACAGAGGATGGCTTTTCCACTTTTTCTCCCTCTGCAGTTACTTGAGAGGTACTGATGTTGCTCATATTGCACTGTTTTCAGTTTTGAAGAGAGATGAAGTCATATGTTATTACTCAACCTCTTGAAGTTTGTGTAACCCCTTCAAGGTAATTTTTTACCTTGCCATGTTGGAAACTAAAGTTGTTTATACAGAGTGTAAATCCCTGGATTAGTTTTCATATGAGCCTTCTTAAAATACAATAAAATCAAGTTGAAGAGTCTGGGTCTGAGGAAAAGATTAATAAAGGAGTGCACAGTGAACTCTGGAGAAGTGATAGTTCTATAAATAATTAATAGGTAAAAGCCATTTCAAAAAGATTGGTTCCCTGCTGAGGTCAGTATTACAGTAGATGCTGGGACTTTCAAAAGCTCTTAAAGTCCCCTTTCAAGGTTTGTTTAGGTTTCCAGCTTTGTGGACTTGAGTTCATTTTATGATAAAGAAAATGCTGATAGCAAATACTGTGAGGATTTGTTTTCCAGTGGTTATAGGACACTATTCACTGGGCAACTATCTACAGCAGTAGAGTGTTTACAGATATCATAAGATATGAAGCACTTTTAAGGAAATTCTTTTTCCAAGTGTTTGTCCCATGAAACTCAAACATACTTTAGTGATAGTATTTACCATATTTACCATGTGGTAGACCATTTTAAGGAACAGTGCAAGACGCAGCATACGTCTCCTGTTAACATTTTGAATATGTTTAGATATATTGTGCATATATATGAAAACACAGACTGCTTCATCTAGTTTGATATAGTTCTGTTTTCATGGCTCATGTGTCCTTTTTTCCCCCGAGACTGTAGTACTGAAGCTGTATTTGACAGAGATAGATAAAATTGAATGCATCATTGCCATAAACACGGCCTAGAGAGTCTGAAATTAAATTCTTTTCAAGCTCAGTGGGAGACTGTCCTTTCTATGAAAAGTCAAAACAGAAAAGAACGCAGAGGAACTAATAGCACCCTTGCTTCACAGAGGGTGGCTGAGGAGGGGTGAATGTAATTTCTTTAAATTAATGCTGCACGTGTGGCAGATTAAGGATTAGAGTCATGATCCCTTAAATCCATTTCTAGAATGACGCTAGCAAAATATAGTAAATAAACAGTACTGTAAACATCTTCCATTTTAGTTCAGATAGTTTACTTGATTAAGTTGTACTTGCAAATATATTTTGCAGTTACCATGTTGCTTAAGGTATTTCTTGGTTTTTGTAAGGGTTTATCTTAAGCAGCATTCATGATGTTTATTTTAAAATAATAGGGCAATACTTAAAATTAGGTTTAATTGGAAAAGTAGTATAAAGAATTTGGGCTTCTGTACCCAAAGGAAACAGTGACCTGATTCTATTTATCTCAGGCTTATGAATTTAGGGCTTAGGCTAATTGTAATTGAAGAGGAGGTATTGCATGCATATGTATATCTGTGTAGGATTGCATGGTAAGACATGAAGGATTTGCTTGAAAATCGAATGTTTGCAAATTTCATATACTTTAATTCAAGGACTAGTTATAATGTTTACAAGTAACACTGTATCTTAACTTGTCCAAATAAGATCAGTTAAAGGACACAATAAAGAATCCATTGTCATAACTGCATGTCTTTTAAAGATTGTGAAGCAATGCAAATTTTTGATGTCAGTGTTCTTTACTATCACCCACATCCCCTTCTCTCTGTCCCTTTCTGGGGAGAAGAGGGTAAGGAGTAAATAGTTCTAAATGATTTTGCTATAAGCAGCTCAAAATCATGAATAGTTTATAAACAAAAATGAAATATTTTTCTTTTAGCAATTCAAAGACCATATGGTACATATCTAGAATCACCTAAGTGGTTAATTGCATGTTAAATTCCTTTCCTCTTCCTTAGTGTAAACAACTGCAAAAATATTTACATTCCCTGCCTTGCTAGATTTATTTATCATTTTATAATAAAAACATGGAAGTGTTATAAATTGAAATCTTAATCTCTTGCTTGACTCACTTTCTGAAATGTCAGCGGTGTCTCTGGTTTTCTTTACTTTGTGTTCTCTCTATTCCTAAGAGAAATGCACAGCTCTGGAAAACTGAAGAGTATTGATATTAAGTGAGTTAAAGGCACGAGATGAGGTTTCTTGAAATTAGTTTTCTGTTATTCTAAGCAAGATTACAAACTGCAGGAAAGAAAGTGGTTCTTTATTGCATTTTATTATTATTATGAAACTCCAGAAGAATGATGATGTAATTCTGTAAAACTTAGACGGGTTGAGGTCAAAAATCAGAATGTAAGTTGACCAAGCAAGCCTCAGCATACCTATGGAGAGAGTTGTTTCTGCAGTCAGGGAGTGCTCCAGCTTTTCTCCAAAGGCGGCTACTGACACAAACAGTTTGCAGACTCTGCACTCTGATACTCATCAAACCATTTCTTCAAGTGAGAATGAGTTGAGGACATCTTCAAAGCACTGTCCAAAGTGTGCTTGTCTGCATGGCCGAGCAGCGTTGCCCTGGATTTCCACTGGTGCTGATAAACCTTGGCCTCAGCAGAAGGAAATAGCCTGTGCTGATTCCCATGCTAATCGCCCTTCTCTCCTGGCTCCAAGGAACCAGGGCCTGCAGCTTCCCCTTGACTCTCAGGAGTTTTCCACCCCTGCTGATAGCTAAATTACAAGGGCATTAGGAACAGTAGTATCAAGTTTGTGCCAGACACAAGGGGTTCTCCACCCAGTAGCCCCTGAAGGAGATAAGTTGGCTGCTCCTTTGTTGGGTTTCCTGCCAGAATAAGATTTTAATTAAGAAGGGGGAGGGCACCAGATATCATCTCCATCAAATATTGTTCTTCATGGAAACAATTCAACAATTTGCTCATTGACGTAATTGCTGTAGCACATATTTTGTAATTAGAAGTCTTAAACGACAAAAATACTTCCCTTAATTTAGTATTAGGTCTTTTCAGGTTCTCACTTGTGTTTTTTTGCCTTAAGATGCAAAACAAAATGGACATAAATATACTTTAAAGTATCTAAAGTCACAGCAGAAACTGTTGGAAGAATGTTTTGAAAAGTCTAAGCAATAGTCAAGAATTTCTGTAGGATTTCTTTTCAAAAGATATAGGACTTTGTAACACTGATTCCTGATGAAATTAGTGCAGCCCCCTGGAACAATGTTTACCCACATATAAGCAAAAGCTACCTTAGTGTATATTAAGCTACCTACAGATTCTTTCAATTTTGTTTTCTTACATCGCATATAAATTTTTGCATCAGATTATTTTTGTGACAATAGTAACAGTTCTAAATTTAAAATTCAAATAATTGAATCCTAAGCTAATGTAGCCTGCAAAACAGTTTTGTTTAACTGATCCTACCATGTTGTTAAAATGAATGAAGAGACTTTTGAATAGAAGGTGTAGTAAATTATTCCGATTTCTCCTAAAGCAGTAATCCTATCCTCTCAAAAGATAACAGGATAAATATTTCTGTCCTCTGCTATAAAGGAGGTCTATGTGACTAGTTTGAGCTAGATAGTTTAAGGTAGCTAAAGTAAAATAAACTGAATCTTACCCTAAGAATGTATTGTACAAGGACTTTAAAAAAAGTCCTGATAAGGTGTGAGAATACGAAAGTATCAGTAAGGCATTTTTGTTTTCACATGGTGGGGTGGAAAGCCATTGCACATGGAGTTTTGGAAATGCTTCAGACGTGGTTATAAGAAAAGATTGATACTGTTAGTAGGAAAAAAGCCTGTTTAATAACAGCAGTGGATCAGTCACACACCGTTATTTGCAGTCTGTTGTGCTGAAAAAAAAGCAGGCATGAACATAACCTGTGGATGGCATATTATCATAACCCGTGGGCTATGCTGTAAAATGCACTGTTTTATAAACTTCTGGAATGGGTTCATGGAACTTTTTGAAGTGAGTGATTACTCAGAGTCTTCATTAACTTTCTAGCTGCTTACCAAAAATACAACATTTAATAAGGAGAATGCCCTAGTTCTACACGTCTAGCCTTTACTCTGTCCAAAAGGGAATTTGAAATGTCTCTTTTTTTTTTAATGAAGAAATTACTCCTCCTTGGAAATAACAAGAAATCAAGTCATCTTACAGCTGAATTTATTGAAATGGAGAAATGGAGTTTTATGCTACAAAGTCAATTTAGTTTGCAATACATTTACAGTGATGGGGGGGTGACTTTTTACTTATCATAGAACTTTTAAATGGAGCAGTAGCCTATATATTCCCATGTTTTTTTAACATTTCTTTGCCTAGGTCATAATCTCCTCTGTCTGAAGTAGAAGGAGAGGAAGAGTTTTTTTTATATAAGGGCAAGTAGCTCATCATGAATTAGGGTAGGGGATGGATGTTTTAAAGTTTTAATATATTTTTATACCTAAGTCCAGTCTTGAAAAGTTAATTGTTAGAACAGCATATAATCAGAAAATGCACTTTTGAATAATGTAATGGGTTCTGGTTAGTATTGAGGATTGGGAGATCCTGATCAGGAACTTTGTGTGAGGACTGGGACAAAAGTAGTGACAGGAAATGATGACATGCTAGAGTTATTCATGCTCTAGAGGGGAGAAAATCTGTACTGATGTAAAAAAATAAAATTGAATGTTGGCTTTGCATTTCAGTAGGGAATAGCAGTGTTTCTTATTGGTTTTCCTTTACTGCTGTTTGCAGTGGGAAAACAATCTTTGTTTCAGTTTGACTTGTCCTCCATTTCTGTTTCTTGTTTTAGATACTCTTCTGTTGTGAATGAATTTTTGAATTTTCCGCTTCATCATATTTGCAAGCCTTTTCATATGGAGGGAGGGAGATGCAAGGTCTTTTCCTTGGTCTTTCTGTACATTTTCCTTTTCTCTTTTGAAAGGAAACAATGCAAAGTTTGTTAGTAAAGCTCAGTAGCAAAGACAAGGTCAAACAAAATTGAGGAGTGAGTACTGGGGCCTGTTTTATGTGCAGACTTTGAAATCAAGCTTTTGGTCTTGGACAGATTGCTGAAAAGTTGTTCTTTTCTCCTTGCTTAATTGTGATGCTGAACTTCAGCAAACTCAATATAGTTCATCAACCTGGAAGTGCAGATGAGCTGGTTTAGGTGCAGACCGTGAAATGCCAAGAGCATTTGAGGGAACAATGTAATCTGAGGTTTCAAGGAAGACATACTGTCTTAGTTACAGCTTATATGAGTATCAAAGTAATTCCTTTCTGATGGGAGAGGTAGAAATATCCTTCACTATGCCAAACACCTGGAAATTATTTTTGTTTGTTGCCTAAAAACCATTTCTGAGTATGTGGAACCAATTCATCAGAAAAGTTTTCCACATTCCATACAGAGAGAGTAGAACTAATCATAACTTAAAAAATTTATTGTGAAAGGAACTGACATGTTTTCCTGCTCAGTCTTCTAAAAATGTCATCTCTCTGCTCTGTTTCAAAATGTGCTTTTAGTTTAATGATTATGGTCATAATTAAGGGACTAGTTAGAAGAACTATAGCTATGAAGTATAAATTTGGCAACCAAAATAACTTTCAGAGCAAAGTGGAGTCTCTGTGTCCAAGTTGGATGTTGTAACACACTTGCATTACAGTTAGATACAGTACAGTGCTTCACCTGAGAAAAGGTAATTTTTTAGAATTTGTACCATGCATCAGGACCCATAGGAAAATTAAAGACTGGAGATCTTTTCTCATCTCATTTAACCTTGCTACTCCTACTTTAGTTGTGTAGGTCACCAATACAGGCTCAATTGCTCACCCATGGCAAGTTCCATTTGTCTGGGACACCTGTCTTAAGGTGGGGTAACCATTTGGTAAAAGTAGCATTTGAATGGCTGAACTACACCTAGCTTGCAGAACTTTATTTGTAGCTGTTGCTCAGAAAAGGTAGCATAGCTAGCAACTTGTTTCTTGTCATCCGTTCAAAGTAATCTGAATTATGAGGCACCATTTGCTTCCTTTTCCTTTAAGGAGAAAAGACTAAGTAAAAGCCAAATACTTACGTTTTCCACCCTTTCAGATGGTAATTTTTTTTAGGATACGCATACATCTTTTTGGGTAATGGAGAATAAGATAATAATCAGCACTTTCTTAAATAAAGAAGCATAGTTTATTTCATCAGTAAAAAAGGAATTTATTTACTACGATGTGCTAAAGAATCACAAAGAAAAATCATTTTGGAAAATTAAATATGTCCTTTCACGTTTTTTTGTTTGGCTTTATCAGAATTTCAGCCACTGACTGTAGGATAAGAGCAAGCATCTCACAGCCCATGGATTTAAATTTAAAACATCTGTTATGCTACATTATTGTTTATCACTTCGAAACTCTGGTTTTTATAGTACCTGCAAAAATCATGACAACAGACATATCACAAGAATGTTAAGAGTTTTAACTTTGGATAGGAGGACAAATGAGATAAGGGACTTCTTTTCTCTCTGGAATTTCCTCAGAGACAGCAGGACAAAGGAAGTTTCATGCTTCTTCCTTTACGCAGTCATCCATTCTCATTTCAAAAACTATGCCCAAATCTGTTGGGAAACAACATTTCAGTTTGGACCTACTTGCATTTACACAGCACACTGGAGAGGTGATGAAATCTTCAACCCTGGAGACTTTAGACAGAGCCCTTAGAAATCTCTTCAAAGCTGTCTTTGCTTTGAGTGAGGGGTGGACCAGATGACTTGTGAAAGTCTGTCATGGTTTAAAGTATTCTGTTGCAGTCAGGGAAATAAAACAAAAAAAGTATTTTGATTTCTGTGAAGATAAGGCTGATAGTTCAGATTTTCTTTGCTAAGAAAACGTAAAGAAACAATCAGGACTAAGCAGCATTAAAAAAATATGTCTGTCATCACTTGAATGAGTCACTATGCAAAGTAACAATACATAAATGAATAGCAATATAACTGTGGATTATAATCTACTAGATATATACGCATTTGAAAATGTGCAGACAAATCTGTGAATTATGGCATTGCGTGTGGATAGAATTTGTGTGCCTCCAAGATTGTTGCCTCATGGAAAGCTGTATTTTTTATGGCATTAAACACAAGTCACTATTACCATTTTGCTTCCAACAAAAGCTATGAATTGAACTTTTCCAAGTGTGATACTGCACTCACCCAAATGGAAAATTGTAAAATATTGTGTTACTTGTAACAAGGTAATTGTGGGGTTTGTTCAAGACCAGTAGAGCAGCACAGCTATTATCGAATATGAATAAATTATTTTAGTGCTTGATTTTTCTCCCCTTCTGACCCTGTTTATATATCGTTTCAATCCTGATGATCAGCGTATTGGATATACAGCATTTAGATTGAAAAATGATTGAAAAAATGCTTCTTCTGATAAAGGATTGTTCATTCTGGGATTTATTTTGTGTGGTAATTTTTTTCGTTCTTTTTTGTTTGTCATTAATAGTATCAGATTTCTTCCATCATATATAAGAAAATGTTGAACAATATAAAGAATTTCAAAGATAACCTGGGGTTTAGATTTCTTTTCTTCTTACAGGCCTGGCAGCTGCGATTCAGTCACCTTGTGGGCTATGGTGCCAAATACTATTCCTACCTCATGTCCCGGGCTGTTGCCTCTATGGTGTGGAAACAGTGTTTTGCTCAGAACCCATTTGATAGGTAAAAACACAGACTGTTAAATCGAATGAAACGCTAGTTGCTTCTGGAAAACATTAGACAAATTAGATTGGTGGGCTTTTTTGATGCAAATTAGTTTTTGGCATTTTTCTTGTTTTTTAAGAGGACTACAAAGCAGGAAATAACCATATATATATACATGTATATATGTGTGTATACTTTGGGACGTGTTCATTGGAACAAAAAAAATTGTGTCAGTGTTTTAAAATACAGGTGTGTCAGTTGGGAGGCACTGAAATCCCTCTTTAGATGTAATTAGAGAGCTTGAAATTCATAGATGCCTAATTGCTTGTAATTTCCTATTGAAATCAAAGCAGCTGTGGGTATTAAACAAGCTTCATGTCACCAACTTCAAAGCTCAGTATAGCTATCCTACTCATTTTGCTTTGTGAAATTAAAAAGCAAATTATGAGGTCACAAATTGGAAGCGTTCTTATACCTTTGCTGAATGTTCAGGATACTGTAACAGATCAAATTTTCCCTTTGGCACAATGAAGCCTGAGATGTTGTTCACAAATTAACTTCTGTAAGCACCAACATACACTCATTTGTATAAAATTTGTCTAGTTCAGTTCCTCATAGTGGGATTTTAAATTTAATTTGAATTTGGGGAGTCAGTATGGTATCAGTCATTGTTTCAGGGTGGAAAATTTCCTTTGGTCTGTCTCTGAGTTCTGTAGAGATCCTAGAAGCAAACCTGAGTGAAGGCTGGACAGGCTGTTTGCAGATGGCTCTAACGTCTGTGTTTCTCCAGGGCAATAGGGGAGCGCTATCGTAGAGAGATGCTGGCACACGGCGGTGGAAAGGAGCCTATGCTGATGGTGCAAGGTAGGAAATAAATTAAAACTGTTTTGTTCCCCTGTGAAAGGAAGGAACTTCACCGTAACTGCATTTCCCAACTTGGTCTTTTTAATTTAATTATGATGTTCACTGGATTTGTGAAAGAAAAATGTGAGTGGACTGGTCCTCACCTTTGTATCGTGGTCAGTAGAACTCCTTGTGGTATGTGGAGTACACACGGATAGCTGCGCTGAAGCGTTGGAAGGGTTTGTAAAGAATTCAGAATAAACACAAAGGAAGATAGATTATGTAGTTTCTTGGATACAATAAAGTAGTAACTTTTCCATACATGGAATTCATAATATTTCTGTTTTTTTTGTGTAGGAGAAATTGAACTTGTTTTGGCTGCATCATTTCAGTCACCAAAATATCTTTGGCTGTGTCAGTACTTTGAGTGTGCATTTTCATGAAATGCAGCTCTGACAACCATAATAAAGAAACATAGTTCATTATTCATCTCACTATCATATTTGCCTTTTGAGTCTGGAAAATAACTTTTAAAAATCATTCATACCTATAGCAAAAATACTGTTCATACCTTAAAAAATAATGCCAGGAGAATGAAACAAGTTCAGGAAACTGCTGAATTTATCTCAAATCTATGAAATCAGGGTAAAGAATTTCCTGTGTAATGTTGCAGAATTCAATCCAAACATTACCCTTGCTGTTCCTAAGATGAGCACTTGCTAAGTCCTGGCATATCTTTCCATTTTCTCTGAAATTCTTAGTTTTAAGAATGAATATTAATTCACTGGCTTCTGTTCACTCCATTTTTAGCAGTCTGGAACTTGTGGGACTTTTTTCTACAGATAAGGAAGGCAGTGGTAACGTGTCTGTATTTCATCATGATATTGGCACAGTTTCATGACTGGAACATTTCAGTTCTTTGACCCATCTGTTTATATTTGAGGCCATGACCTCTGCTCTCCTTAGACTCATCATATATTAAGCAACTATATGTTCTTTGGGTTGTCTATTTAAGTTTCTGATCTACAGGGTTACTTTTCATTCAATATGACTTTCCAAACTTACTTCTCTTTACTTTTCTTGAAGCATTTGTGTTTGTAACCTTGAAAAACTGTAGCCCAGAACTATGGATTAAGAAGTTGCAAGACAGGAATGTGCATCTTTACAAATATTTCCAATTTTTACATTGTAAGTCATATGGTGAAGAAAGAAAAAAATGTATTTAAACACCAGATACGCTTATGCTGTGTTTCTGGGATCTATTCTTTGTTTTACTGAGAATGGAATTTTCCTGGAATGTCCTGGAAACTATGTTGAAGTTGCTGGCAGTGTGCTTCCTTGAATCAAGTACTATTTGAATGAAGTTTCAAAATTCATCTGTGGATGGTCTTATAGAAAATCTATGGAAGTAAAACTGGCATGTGGTAGAATCTCATGGGGACAGTGTCAAAGGGTTCACTGAAGTCCAAGGAGGTGACATGCACTGCTCTCCTTTTTTCTGCCAGGCCAATTATTTCATAATATAAGATTATCAAGTTATTTAAGCTCCCTTAGCACTCAGGGGTCCATCCTGCCAGAGTCTTCGGGCTTGTTTATGCCCAGTTTTCTTAAGTGTGCCATTATCTGATCCTCTTCCATCAAAGATACACCTTACTTGCTTCAAATTATCTCCCTGGTCTTTTGTATTCTGAATTTCACTTTCACACTCTTTATACAGAAATCCTAACTGATATTCAAGATCATAACAATAACCAGTGTTCATCAGCAGATTCTTTGTCTGTGTGTATCCTGATGTTCATTTGTACACAGTAAAAGTAGTTAAGTAAAAAACTTAACAAACATACTTGAACGACTTCCTGAAGAATGAAATCAGGGCGACTCAGGTGTTTTGACAAGACGATAACTTGATTGCTGATTTGGGAATATTGGAAGCTAAATCATAGAACACACTTGATGAAAAAGGTTTTATTTGAACTTGATTGGTCTATATTTATTACAAAAAAAGTGAATTTATGGAGAAAAGCAGGAATAATTCAATTTGTTTAGGTTCAATGAGCTTCTGATTCCTCTTGCTGCCTTTTTTTTTATTATCGATATTCCAGACTACTTGATTTCCATCTCCTCTTGGTTTCTCAGTTGCAAAACTGTGCTCCCATAATAAATGACAAAACATATCTGATTAAAGACAGATTCCACCAAAATTTAAAGCTTGTTGGTTTTACTCCTCTTCAGAGAAACAGTCCGGATTCTGAGCTCAGTAGTGCCCTATTTCAAAAAGTTTTCAGCTTGCTATTTTGGGTGGGTTTTTTTTATATGGGCTTGCACATGTCTGGCTTTCAGATGCACATCTGCAGCCTCACTCTTGAAGTGCTTCCATACCTCATTAGGAAGTTAGCCATGTTCATTGGCTGTTTGATAGCAGGTTACTTCACAGGCACATCTTATTTATGCAGATTCTTTGTGAAGATTTTCTTCTCAGAAGCTATCTATTGTTTTTCTTTTGTGTTTGGATATGACCTTAGCTTTTCATCTTTCTCCAACATGATTCCATAGATGTACTGATTAGAAAAGATAAAGGATCTGACCTGTGGAGTTACTGGCAAGGTTCCTGTTTGAACTAGTCTTTAATTAGGAAACACAATATACTTTTTGTTGTTGTTTTTATTTGATTCTCTTGGTATTTATTTCCTTTAAAAAAACCAAAATCATGAAGGTCTCTTGAAAACTTTTAAAACATTTTCTGAAGTGACCCTTCATATCTTACACCCTTGATAGTCAATAAAATACAGAAATAGTTCAAAATGTGGGTATCAGGAGTAATTGAAAATGGGTGGACAATATTTTGTCAGAGAGGCTTATTTTCTTTTAATTTTTCCTTAGAGAAAAAAATACATTTTGAGAAGAACTTGATTCTCTGTCATTTTGTGTTGACTACATGGCTCTTGCAGATTTTCTCCTTCCTAGGACTACATGGCATTAGGGATTCCAAATTCCTTTAAAGTTATATAACCCAGGTGTCCCTTCCAGGTCCAGTTGTGTACTGGTTGCAGGTCTGGACAAGACTCAGGTGTGCACCATTCTTCCCTCTCTCCCTTGGCACTCTCTGGCTGGAAAGAAACCCAGGTGCATAGGCAGAAAGTGAATTGCAGTGTGAAAACTACTGGGTTGGGTGTTTTGGGAACAGAGAGTATGGAACATATCCTGGAGTGCACTTCTCCTGCAGCCTTGGTGCAGTCACATTGCCCTTGGGATTTCTGAAGAAGTCCTTGTGCAAAATGCATGTGAGGTTATGTTTGTGCTTTGTTGATGCAGACAGTCATACTCAGATCTGTGCCTACATGGTAACCAAACCAACTGGCTGTGTAAATAAACACCCATTTGTTCCAATGCTGTTTGAAACTTTGCTTTTCCATGTCTCAGACTGTACTTCATGGAGTAATTAAAATTTGAAAAGGCTGCAAAAATCTTCAGATAGTGGTTGTACATCTCTTTGAAAGTGTAAGAAATAGGCATAAATCCTAGAAGGTAATGTGAATAGCAACATATGTTAGCTCAAACTACATGGACCCAAAATAATTAGTGTTCCAGGGGGGCAGAGGCCAAATTTTGCCACAGGCTTTATTCTCCTCTCAATTTTCAGTGATTGTAGGTTACAGCTAACCATCTCTCAAAAGGGTGTGGTTAACCACAGTGCTGTAATGTGAAAGAAACTTCAAAGCAATGAAGATAAGCTATGCAGTTGCCTTAGGCTTGGGAGAGACTGAGCTGAAATAGGAGTTGGGCTGAATGTATTAAAATACACTCCTAAATTTGAAAACTGCAACCATCAGACCTTGTGGACATCTTACTAAATCATTTAGACTGAAGTGCTGAGTACTTACAATATATCAAAGCTGATCTTGCTTTGGTATTTTTAATGGGGTTTGAAGAGAGACATGACCACTCTTTAGCACATCAGTGTAGAGTAAGAGGTTAAAACACAGAAATACCATCACTGCCTGTTTCTTTTGGAGCTGTCTACTCTAAAATCTGTAGTTATTTATTTAATGAGGGCATAATCATTTCACTACAGTAGGAGTTCTTTAGCAATGACCTCAGTTGCTCTTTGTCCCTTCTTTGCAAAAGTAAAATCTGTTGGTGTCTGCTTTTGATGTCAGTGTTGGGAAAATAAGAATGCAACAAACCATTAATGCAAGGAATCTGAAATCTGTTTTTGTTATCAAAAGCTGGAACTACTGAATAGGAGGTCATTTGACATCACCATTGCCAGAATGATTCTGGTTCTGGAATCTCCTACATATTTAAAGCAAACCTGTTTTTAATAAATAAATACAATTTGTATCAAGTTTTGAGTGATATTTGGTAAGACTGTATTCAGCTGCACTCAAATAGATCCAAGTATACTGTAGTTAATTATACTTCTCTTATTCATTTTGTAGTATCCAGGGTTGGAATGTTTTTGTTATAATTTGCCATTTTTATGTAAGAGGGGAAATGAAATCTCCTTGAAGATAATCCCAGCTTTAGTTTCTTCTCTTCTGCCTATCATTATACTATTGGCTCTTTTTTGCAGTGTATTGATAATGGGGAGAATAATTGTTAGTGTCTCAAAGAATTGGCAGGACATCATCCTGACTGGCTGCTTTTTATAAAGTCACTCTTGGGAGTCTGATATAATGGGGCTCAGGGAGTGGTGGTTATGTCTGTTATGGCCATCTTTATGTACCATCTGTGCAGCATTTGAGTCATCTCTCCATACTGATAGCTGGTGAAAAGGGAATGACTGTACATGTTCCAGTGGACTGCCATCCCTATCACCTTCTTAAGGCATTCCCTCCTCTTTGTGAAAACTGCAGGGAAATATGAGTTTAACTGGAATTTTTCCAAGGCTCTTAGGGAGCAAATATGTGTGTTCCCCAGGCAGGGACCTGAGAGAAGGGGTTTGCAAGAGGCCACGGCTCTCTGGGGAGCTCAGATCAGTAGCTGGGTATCTGCACACATCTGTTTCTCAGCCCAGCACACAGCAAGCCATTTTTCATTGTGAGCTACAAGTAATTCCACCATGATTTTTCTAACATTAGATGACAAGTTTACCAAGTACTTGGAAATATAAATTCTGTTCTCTTTCATTTTGAAAGTAGCTCGATGCAAACTTCATTAAACAGCATATCAATCAATCAATCTATAGTGTGAGATTTGTTTTCCTTTTAGTGCTTGCTATTAATCCACTGGGCCGTGGCAGTTTGTGTTGACACTTGTAAAGTGTTTAAATCAGATTGAAATGGAATTCTGTAAGGTCTTAGCAAGAAAATTGTTTTGGTTGCTCACACAATTTACTTTGAGCTGGTCTGTTTCCTGATGGGTTTTGAATCATTGTGTTATAGTAAAAGATTATAGTCTTTTAGCAGCATGCAATTATAATTTCCACCAAAAGCAAATATTGTTGGGGATGTGAAAGAATATAAGTTTATGTTTGGTAGGTACACCGATCAGAAAGGGTAGAACAAGGTTATATTTACATTGGCAGATGTCAGAAAGAAGAGATCACTTCAAAGAAATACAAAGATTAAATTTTACATTATTTGGCAGTTGTACTGTTTTTTTTTGGGGTTTTTTTTTTGTTTCTTTTCTGGTACAAGTTATATAGTAAATTTTCATGTGTAATCTTGAAAATGTTAATAACAGTGAAAAGATCAACTGTATGTGATGTTAAGAACAAAGAAACAGCTGAAAATAGTATAAAGTATGTATTCTCATGTTGTCTAAAAATTTGGATTCTGGAGAGGAAGGGGTGAAATTTTTAGCTTCTCTGTTTATAGAATTACCTGACAAAGTACTTGGGCATGATTCTAATACTAGTTCACTATGCTGATTTTCTTGTCTGTTATCGTGTAGCCAAGTGCTACAGCTAACAGATGCAGTAATTTAAATTCTTAAGAAAAGATAAGTCCTAGTACTGTAAAAAAAGTAAAATTAAAACGGCAGTATATTGAAAATGCTTTTGTTTATGTTTTGTGCCTTTTTGAAAAATTCAGATACAGCTGTACTTCAAATACTAAATTGAATGGTTCTAAGGTGTGTAATGCTTTGAGAAAAGATATTTTTTTTCTGGCTTGGTCAGAACTGAGACTTAGCAGAGAAGGATTTTAATATCTGCTCAATTACTAATTTATTTCAGTCATTTAGGAATGACTGAGTCTGCAATTACATTGCTTTAAAATAGATATAATTCCCTACTTAAACAAGGTTGTAATGACAAAAATCAGTTAACAGTCTTGAAACCTGTAAATTTTGTGAAAATGTATAACAGGTATCTTGAAGAACTTAAATAATCCCTTTACACTATAATTACACTTTTTTTTTGACAAGGAAATCTGATAGCTCTTTCTGTTGTATAGTGACATTAAAAGTTAGTTAGCAGTAAGTGTTACCACTGACAAAGCTGTCAAGGTCACAGCATCCTGATGAAAAGTCTCTTGTCTTGCTTTTTTGTAGGTATGCTTCAGAAATCCCCTTCAGTTGAAGATTTTGTGGATGCCCTTGTTTCAGACTTAGACCATGACTTTGAGACATTTATCATGGACTCCTAACAGAAATGAATTCTTTTATGGAAGAGTGCGTATGTCTTCATAATTGTGAATAAAATATTGTTGTGACTGGTTTTACTTTTCACTTTTAGAGTTTGACTGTTCATGTTGGCGGAATGGTAATAAATACTTTCATTGGATCACCTGGTTTCATTTATGAAGATGACTGTTTTCCATTGTGTACGAGCTTAAGCATGGAATTTGAGAGAACAAATCCTCTAGCATGTACTGTTAGAAAATTTGATCTTGTTGGAAGAGAGTAAATGGAAATTGAAGTCCTCTTCAGGGTGACTGGAGGGGTGTGAAAGGTCTTTTGGTACACATGTTGATTCACTATTAGGATCTACCTCTTGATGTTATGGCCCAGAATTGTTCACACCGTTCTTTCTCATGCGCTCATGTATTTTCTTAAACTTTGTTTAACCGTATTTCTTGTAGGACTCCTGCACTGGGGAAGAACAAATTGTGTTTGAAATTAAATGAAAACTGGAAAGAAGGAAGTTAAAAAATAGGAGTTTTATTTGAGAAAGGGAAGAGAAAGATGGAAGATGTAAATCTGTGGTCATACTGGTCTGTAATAGAAAATTCAGGCTGAGGAGGAAAGAGTTATGTTGCAAGACATAAGAGAGAGAAAGGAGTAAAATAGGTACCCTACAGATGATCTGGTCCATGCATGTTTGTTCACACAGTTTTCTTTTAATGATCAGTTTGGGGAACTGTTTTAAGTACAGGAGGGTTGATTTTGGATGGGAAACAAAAGAATTCAAAACTAATGTGTCTTTCCAGGATAGACTGGAGAAGTTTGGTTGCCCATTATATAGTGGATGATGAACAAAGGGAATGTTATCAGCGGGTTTTTCTCTTTTCCCTCTAAGTAAATTATGAAATGATATTTGAGGGTGCTCTGGGGAAAAAAAAAAAAGAAGAAGAAGAAAACAGGTGATTTTTTTTTCTGTAGGAATGGCCTTGTTTAGAGGTCCTCTGTAGGTTGTTATAAAAGGTGTTGTAAGTGTTCTGCTCAGTAGAAACGCAATGAAGCAAGAGAGGAAGAGAACCAAAGCTGAGGGATGAGGGCAAATAACTGAGAGAAAAGCAAGTAAAGGTAAAAGAACCCAGCCATAAAAAGTGAGTTTTGGGAAGGGATAAGTAAAAGTGAGAGCTGATTGGATGATTTGCCCTATATTTAGCAGAATCTGTGCAAAAGGATATTGTTTGGTATTTTTTTTACCCTATTTTTTTCACTGCCTGTTTTTGCAAGGTGGAAGTTGCCTTGTGGGAGCACCGTCATTCTGGTAGAGCTGGGTTTAGACATTTTTAGATGCTTTGATTATAACACAGTGGGTGCATTTTCAGACATGTACCACAACCAGGCTTCTGGCTCGTACCACTGACTGACTCCACTGTGTGTCTGCAGTTGGTCCCTGAGAGGGAAGAGTGAATGGTTTTGCTTAACATACTAGGTGGGCATTTTGCTGTAAGTGAAGTCATTAAAAACCACACAAAGTAAGTGTCAGTTTAGGTGTGAGCAAAACCACATTGTGAAGATGGGAAGGCCTGTAAAGTGTACAATAGCTGATGAATATAAATTTAACAGCCCATAGTGGGGTATTTAATGGAAGTACATTTCAAAGGGAATTCAAGGGTGTTGCTAAGGGAGCCTCGCATTGTTTGTTGCCTGGGTTTTGTACTGGAACAAACTAACGATTATGTTTATCTGGAGCTGGCACACGTTGAAAGATTCATTGTGACAAAAAGAACTTAGCAAACGGAAATCCTCGTGCTGACGGGGCTCTGGAAGCACTGCGGTAAAGAAAATAAGCATCATAATTGGCGGAATAAGCAGAGCATTTACAATTAAGAGATTGCCCCTGCATTTTAATTTGAAAGAAGTTCAAGTGATACTGGATTTAGTGCAAAGGTACAGATACCTCTTCAAACTATATGTAGTAGTCACATTGCTTTATGCTCATAGCTGCTGTTACTTCCTTAATTCACTAACTCTTTTGATCCTTCTACGAACAACAGTCTTTTCAAGGTTTTATCAGAGTGGCATCAAACAATATCTTCCTAGTATGAAATCAGATATCAACAAAGAAAGGAAGGAAATCTTGCCTTTTGCCAGAGCATGGTGGATTGCAGCTCATTGCTCAGATTTATAACTCGTGGGATGTCTGACAAAGATGGGAGCTGGTAGAAAAATAAATACATCTCAGAATGACAGCTTCAGGTTTCTTTATGAAAAAAACTCTGTTGATTCCATTGATTTTTTTTTTTTAATGAAATAACCTTTGAGGATTGAACAGTAGACATGATTAAGCCTCTAGGGAACATATTATAGCACCACCACAAGACTTACTACAGAAGGGGGAATATTATTCTAAATTTTTTCTCTTTTTTTGATAGTTTCTAAAAATGCTTCCAGCTGTTCAGATGTCTGATGCTTTTTGTCTTTTTTATTATTTTTTTTTTTTGCTATTCAAGAGACCTTTATTTTCCAGCAAATAATGCATACTCTCAGTAATGTGAGACCTCTCTTGTGACCAGCAGTGTAACTCTTCATAAATGTAAAAACCACTGTAATCCTTTTCCAGCATTCCATACTTTCCCACTGGGGCTGCTGAACCAGCTATCCAAAAGTTTGGTTTATAATGCTGCAACTCAGCATCATGCTTTTAATCTGAAATTTTACAATGTGTTGGATTTTAGCTGCTATGGAAAATAAGTAGTGAACATCTTCAGAAGAAATTATACCCTTATGCAATCCTGAAATAATAACACATAATTACAACACATCAGAAAAGCACAGATGGATTACGTTTGGAAGTCTGAGGTGTGAACTTTGCTGCTTTTTTTTTTTTACTGTTTGATGTGATTATTTTTCTGATTCACTTAAGATAGACTGAAATATTGTGTAATAATTACTTTCAGGTGACATAAATACAGCTGGTGCTGGATGATGTTCTCTAAACACCAAAGAATGTAACAGGAGGAAAAGGCGGCAGTTAAGAAAGCAGGGAAGAGAAGGGAAATCAGGCAGGGAAGAATTGAATATAGATTAGAAGCCAGGCATGGTAATGGGT
The DNA here is from genome assembly GCA_013400315.1 of Bombycilla garrulus. Classification (NCBI taxonomy): domain Eukaryota; kingdom Metazoa; phylum Chordata; class Aves; order Passeriformes; family Bombycillidae; genus Bombycilla; species Bombycilla garrulus. The sequence continues at coordinate 1,325,147 of VXBU01013109.1, read as the reverse complement.
TGATACAGAAGCAAAAAACCCTCTGAGTTAAAAGCTTGGGCAGATTAAAAGAGGGCTTTCTTTCCACAGCAGTAAGTCTAAAATGGAAATTACAGCACTGCCAGTAACAGAAAAGGCAGAGGTGTTCAAAAATGTTCCTGCTTTGTGTTCAGTGGAATGCTAGATGGAAGAATTCATATCATATGCTGATAAAAGCTTTTCTACAGATGTTAAATAGCTGCTTGTACAGCAAGTCAGAATCTAAATCAGTGTGCAAAAATAAAAAATGAATTTATATCAAAGTAAGAGAGCTTAGTATTATAGATGACACTAAGATGGAAATGAAGAAATGATTGTAACAGCAATATTGATGGCTCAGAAAATATGCATCTTAGACTATCAGAAGATTAATGTAATGATGATGCAGAAGAAAAACAAATTCGAAAGATTGAACTTTGATCTGGAAACAAGTGTTTAACTAGAGCTAGTAGCTGAAGTTGGACAAGATTGCACCTGATTTCTAGTTTATATGTTGACAGCAGGGATGACATATGAGAAGGGCTGGGGTTGACTAATCAGCACCCAAAATGTACATCAGAACTGGACTGTTTTCTGAAAATTCTGCCCTAATTCAGATTGATTCAGAGAAGCCCTGTAGCCTCAGTTACACTAGGACAGAGACACTTTTTGTGGTTCAACAAGCTGTGAATGAGGAGAGTCTCTCTGGAAGGAGGTTTCTCCACGAGGGTAGCAAGTCTGTGCTTGCTGGATAACTGTCCTCCTGGCGGCTTCCCCTTGTCTTCTGTGGAAAAGCAGTGTCAGCCAAAGCACCTCCTCTGCTTGCTGTGAAGTGGGAGGCACTGTGTGTCTGCTATTTCAGATTGCTTCTGGGCAAAGTATTGGGGATTTTGTGTTCCCAGAGCCAGGGATTTATTTATGTGCTGTTGGAAACATGTTCGAATCGGTGCTTTACCCCAGCAGGTTTGCAGTGTACCAAAAGGGGAGTATTCCGTTAAAATTAGAAGGAATTCAAGAGTTAAAGAACTTGAGCATTGAAGATGCATGATAGCAGGAGGCAAGCACACAGATTTCCCTGGGAGAAGGACCGTGGGAGAACAGCTAGTGTGCTCGGGGAGGAGAGGGAAGGAGATAAAAGATAAGGAAGTATAAATCAGCACCAGTCAGGCTGTTTGTCGGCCCTTCTGATCTTCTCTGGGCTGAGATTTGTTTATTTTCAAGTCCGCTCTGGCTGCTCCTCAACAGCTGGCATGCGGAGCTGCACGGGTGTAGGAAATCATTACAGCTTCTTGTTTGGAGGAAGTATCCAAAAAAGCTCTTGGAGACAAACTACTTAAACCAGAAGCAAAGTGGCGATACAGATCTGACAGGATGACTGTCCGTGCTCTGCTGCTGTGTAAGTTTAAAAGCACAGAGGGAAGGGAGTGAGATGCCTCTTGCCAGCAGTTGCCAAAGACCCAGTAGCTTAACGCAGCCTTTATGTGGCTAAAACTTGCCATTCTGGCTGCCTTCACTCTTGATGAGAAGAAACAGACCTTCAAAATGGAATATTTACCAGTTTAAGGATAGGGATGAACCAGCTCTTTTTTTGTGCCTTTTGTTGCTCCAGTGACTAGAGGGAGAGCGCAGATGGCTGGAATAGAAGTGTCAGGAACCCTGATTTCTGTTCAGAGCACCTCAAAGCACTGAACTTTTTTTTATGTTATAATTTTTTCAACTGTCAAATGCTACCATTGTTTGCTTTTGCTGCCTGTCATACATGAGTTCACACATCATTGGCAGTATCATGTAGTACAATATTAAAATAGCTGCAGAAGATGCTCTTAATTAATCGTCAGGATATCTTGGGTTCTATGAAGTGCCTTTTGGCCATTGTCCCTCTGACTCCTTACAACCCTTTCACTTCACTCCTTAGACACCTCTAAATGCCTGTGTCTGCACCTGCTCTTACAGCTGCACTGGACATGACCTAGAGGGTGGGAGGAGGTGAGGGATGCTTTGGGCTGTGAGGACCCGGGCACTGTGATCATGTCAGGGGAAAAGCAAAATGGCAGCATGGCAGGCTCTTCACACCCTGTCCACAGCTGCTACTTCTGGTGCCTGTTCAGCCTGGAGTTTGTGCCATACTCAGACAGCGTTTCTCATCCATCTTCTCCACTGAAAAGCTGGGCCTTGGGGAATTGCCCTCAATGTGATCCGCTAAGAAGGTGAAAGCGATGCCAAGCTGGGCCAAGTCGGGATGGATGAGCCCCCTTAGGTTACAGCCACTTGACAGCAGCTCTCAATACTCTGCAGGCACCTGCTCCTCATGAATAATTTATCAGGTAAGTGTTTGAAGGTGCTTGTCCCTTGAACATGACAGAAACCAGTGTTTGGCTGATGTTTGCAGCAGTCCTTAACCTCATCAAGCTCCTCTGGCATACTCACAGCAGATTGGCAGGGCAGTTGTTAAAAATAGTGTGTTTATTAATGGTGCTCCTCAGAAGTAGCCACAAGGCTCAATCATAGCCTACTTACAGTGTTTAGAATACATACGAAATAAAAAACTTGTATGAGATCAGAAGGGCTTGCTGGTTTCACTTAGTGCACTCTCCTACCAGCCCCACTTTTCTTCCTCACAGGGATGGAATCCAGTTAACTCAACTTGCAGCTCCCTGCACTGAGAAAAGTCCTCATCCAACATTCATTTCTGTAGCTCAAATGAAGTTATTAAAGACTTGTGTTATTTATACCTGTTGAGTGTTTTCCCCCAAGGTCATTTGACAGCATCCCAGCTCCTGAGTTGCTAAACTGCAGCATCTGCTGTGGGCAGCCAGGGGCTGTGGAGGCAGCTGAGGGACAGCCTGGGAGCAGAGGGTGTTTGGGCAGCTGATGAAACTGGAGCCCACAAGTGACTGCATTTCTTCACATGGATTTTAGAAATGAAAAAAGCATTAAAATTGCCTTGGGTGCCTTGGTTTACAGTGCTTTTGACATACAGATGTGCTCAGTTGTCTGCAATTCACTTCCAAGAAGAATACAGTTGTAAAAAAATCATTTTATAAGAGAGCCCTGGGGGAACACAAGTGATAGAGCAGCTTTTATAACATAATAAAACTTCTATAAAACTAATTAAATATGTTATCAAAATGATTCATGCTAGCCAGAGTAAATCCTACTCATTACAAATGAGAGTTGAAGTGACAGTTCATTATCTCTTAACATTTGCACAAATATATTGCCTTTTCTCCCAGTGCTGTCACAGGGCGGCTGGGGAAGGAATTCCTCAAGAACTGGAGGTGCCATTGCAAGAAAGAGGCAGTGCCATTGGGGTCCATGTCCTCAGCTGACAGTGACAAGGTAAGTTCTGATCACACCTGATGCTTCACCATCATAGCAAATCTTATCTCCTGTAAGTTTAATTTTCTGTCTTGCTCTGAAGCCTGCCCAGCAAATGTGTCCCCCATGCATGGAGAAGTGCCATATGTCTAGGTGTTGCTCTCCTTGAAACTATTTAACATTGAAGGTCTTTTGCAAAACAGTGCTGAATTGCTGGCGGTGTTTTCCCTAAGTAGGGATTTAGATAACTTGTTCTACTTAATCAAATTAGCTATCTTTGATTTAATCTGGTATTTAAGCCAAATTCCCAAGACAAAGTGTTTTTAATAGTCTGTTCAGCTTGTAATCTCTGTTTTCCGAGAAAATCAGCTTTGCTTTTTGTTTTGTTTTTGTTTCTGACAGTCTCAAATGTACATGAAAAACTGATGTAGGCTGGCTGAGCACAGGGATATAGCTAATTTGACATTCAATGTCTTCCTTTGTGAGCTATCCCATTTTCCACGCTTTTCTCTTGGTCTGTCAGAAGCATCTGTCAGCTGGTCTGGCACCAGTGCCTCTCTGGCTATAGCCTGTGATTTTTTTCTTCTTCCCTGATTCATGTTTGTTTCTCATCCCATCTTGCATCTCCAACTTTATCTGCTTTGCTTGGGAAAAAAAAAAAAAAATTTGCAAATTAAAGTGGGTCAGTAAAAGCTACAAATCCCCCTTTTTAGAACTCATTTTCTGTCTGTTGGGAGCCTTTGTGCTAGCTTAGAACACTTCAGATCCCAGTCACCACACCCTATGGAAAAGGTCACTTCAGGGTAACCTTTTCAGAAGTGCAGGACTTGCTGAAGCAAACAGGACTCTTGAGCTCTTCCTTTTCCATTATTCACCTGGGGTTTCAGGCCGGAGCAGAGAGGCTGTGCACCTTATATCAACATCAGGACTGGGGAAGGTGACCCTCAACTCACACTGTGCTCATCCAAAGGCTCCTCTGGTGCTCCAGCTGTAGGTAGAAGATCAGTGCTCTCAGTCAACTAAAGGACATGGCTGAGAATGCTGCATTAGCTCTGATACAGTGTTTGAGGGCCAAAGTCAGCACAGAACTTCTGTGATTGTTGAGAGGCTTTGTTAAAAGTGAGCTCCTGGATAGGTTTTTTATCCATACCTGGAGCTACAGGCATAGAATGAACATGGAAATTGGAGAAGTAAGAAAGTTTGAGCTGGTGGTTTCACTGACATCCTAGAATTCTATTTTATTTCCCCGTGAATGTTGGGGAAAATGATGGGGTCAATGAAAAGTTTTTATTTTCTGCATATTGGAGAAAATTCCTTGTTATGCCAGATCATCAAAGCCAGTTTTTATGACCTGTACTGCTGCTGCTCCTTACCACCCTCCACTGACCTGAAATCAAACCTTCCATGTAAATTTACCCCATTTATACTGACTTACCTTACAGAGAATCCCATCTGGACTCAGGGTGTTGTTCTCCAGCCCTACAAAGCTGATGCTGGGGGAGACAAATTCCATCTCTGTAGCCAACTCATACTCCCATCTTTTATTTGCCTCTTTCCTATTAATATACCATAAATACTACAGCCTTCTGGACCCTGCTATTTGTACCAAAAAAATAATACAAACAGAACACTAACAGGAAGGCAGGCAAGTGTCTCTGGCAGGGGCGATCTGTCTGTAACTTCTCTATTCATTATTACTGCTCTAAGCAATTTACATGTGAATAAAGCAGCTCAAAGTGGAAGGAAGCACTGAATTCAGCATGACTACTGGTTGGAAAAGAGTAGGTGTTAGTATGCCCAGAGGTCATCTGGGGCTTGTAACATCTCTTGGCAGGGCCCGTGGCAGCCAAACTGGTATTTTTTTTACTCTTCAGGAGGGCTGGGGTGTTTGCCAGCAGCCTCCACATCTTACTCCACTTTCAGGATCATTATCAGTGAGGCTGCTGAATTGCCATCTCTCCTGCAGGGACTGGTAGATGTCCACAAAAACCTGGGCACTGGTGACACTGAGGGGATGAAGTTGTTGATGACTGGTGAATTTTCTATGAGAGGTCTGTACCAGTGGAGACCGGGCCTGCTCTTGCTGCTCAGCAGCACAGCCACAGTGTCAATGTCCCAAGAGTGTTTATGCCTTCAGTGGCTTTCGCTGTTGGCCTGAGTCTAGCATGCCTCTTCTCTCTCTCCCAGAAGAGGGATGCTGAAGTAACAGTAGTTTTTGGTTGGCTCAGCTGGAAGTTCACTGTATTGAAATTACAGTTCCAGTCTGAGTTCCATGCTCAGATCAGTGAGGTGTGATCAGCTAGCAAAGGAGGGGGTAATTAAAGGGCCATTTCAGCAAGCTGGCCCCGAGGGAGCCATAGTGGTCCTGGTGAAGCTGCTGCAGGCAGGTGCTGAAGTCACATCCTCAGTGCCTTGCTGAACTCAGGGATTGGGAAGTGTGTTCTTATGGGTTAGTTTGAACTGAAATGTGTACTGCACAGCTGTGCTCATTCAAAAAGTAATTCAAAAAGCTCTAAAGAGGAAATTAAGCCTTGCTGAGGCCCACCAAGATAATGTTGAAATCTTTTACCCATGGCTTCTACTCCTCAGTGCTGCGCTGAGTTGGCTCCTAGCTATGCCAGCTCTCTATGCTGTTTGGAATCCCCTTCCTTGTCCAGGTCAGCCTGAAACTTCACTTTTGCTTAATTAAAGCATAAGAGGAGCAAAAAAATCCCCACCCAGAAGAACACTGGAAGAGCTTGTACCTGGTAGTGGCAACATTTTCAGATGGTCCTGAATCTGGGCTTCCATACCCCACAGAGTGATGGATTAATTGCAGACAGAAGTATATTCTTCAGCCAGTATTGATGCCAGTTTGCTGTTTCCCATTCCATCGTCTAATAAAGAGCCAGAGACAAGCAGACCAAGTGCAAACGCTCCTTTGTGGCCACATGTCACAGCATGGCAGGACATTGCAATGGCATACATATTTCCTGTGTAAAAGCCATTCCCCCACTGGAAGACTTTGAGCAAACACCAACAAAACACTTTGCAAAAGCAAAGGGAGGGGCAGATGCCACGGTAACACAGGAGTGCTCCTGGTGCAGGGACAGACAGGGGAGCTGCCGTGAGCCAGGGCCACGGCATCGCTTCTGCCTTCACTGGGGCAGGTGAGGAGCTGAAGGGGGACTGGGTCAGCCAGAGCCCAGCCCTGATTAGCAGCTGAAAGGGGCTCTTGCAAGCCCCCATTTTAGGACCCTGTAGTTTTCTTTCCTGTAGAAGTATAAAGATTGTAAAGTATAATGTAAAAATACATAATTCTGTTGTTTACATTGGACCTGTTCACCAGCAATAGCTGGTGGGGTTCAAGAGATGGGGTGGGGTGCTGCCAGTGAGCCTACAGGCAGGCCCAGACATCCCCTCCCAGTGTCCATGGGCACTCTTGACTGTTTTGGCCAAAATTAGATTGGATTCTTTCTTCCACTTCTTCCATCTCGCTTCTCATCTTCTTAGGATTTGAAGTGTTTTAAAACATTCGTGTTAAAATAATTTCCACTGAACTGAACCAAAAAACTTGGATGTGATTTGGGCTGATTTATAATTAGCAGTTCTAAGTAGGAGACTTAATTTAACTGTGTCATCCTTTCTGCTGTAACTCCTTTGCTCTTTGGTGCTGTTTTCCACCAGCCTAAGAGCGCAGGAGGGAAAGCCCTGCTGTGTCTCAACTAACAGGTCAGCCCAGCCTCTTTTGACTCACCCATTTAGGAAATTGAGTCGAATACCAGGTGTGCAAAGTAGATCTGATATGAAGGGTTATTTATTTTGCTCTAGTATTTCATGGTAAGATTATCTCAGGGAAGAGAAAGTGACTGTTCCAGGCCAAAAAAGAGGACAGCTTTTTGTTCCCAGTCCGTTTAAATTATCACACTTCCCAATTGACCTATCTAATCTTTTCTAGAGATTTTTTTTTTTTTCAGCCCCTGAGGGTATGTCCTGTTATCAGCAATTTTTACATACTGTCATGGATAGCTTTGTCTTGCTGCTGTGACCAGCCTTGTCCCTAGTTTTCATGGAGGGTTCTTGCAGAAAAATCCTGATCAGGGCATGCACTTAAAAATCACCATTTTAAGCACTTTACCATTATCTTCCATTTCAGAAGCAGCTGTCTACAGATTAGGAATCCAACCAAATAAATCCCTGTGTAGATTGGCTTTGAATATGAGCTCTCTGCCTTTCTAAAAGCAAGCTTTACCTTGTGCATGTGTTACGTCCTCCAAATTAATGAAATTAAACCCCCAACTCTGTTTTCCAGTGGCAATGGGGGTCAGACCAGGCAGCTGAGGAGAATGGGAAACACAGGCCTGGAGGAAAGCAGCCAAACAAGTGCCTGACAAACAAGTTGCAGCAGTGATAAATAAGGCAGATGGGTAGAAAAGAGCCATAAAACAGGAGGAGAGGGGTTAAGAGAGAGACATTCCTTTCCAGAGTGAAAAGAGTCTTCAGTGTGTTACTATTTCTGACACAGAGCTGGGGATGGGAAGGACAATCCTCCTATGTGAAGAAAAAGGGGTAAATGCAGTGTGTCTTCTTCACAAAATGGATATTTTATGAAGACTAAGAAGATAAAATGCCTGGTATGCTTAAGGGGCAGGGTAACTCTAGAGAATAGAAGGGTTTTCTTTCCTACTTGTTTTCCCATGCAGCCCAGGGTTATTTAGCTAAGCTTTTAATACACAAGTGGGAATTTTGCTGAACGATTCTCCAGTACAATTTTTATGCAGTTTTATTTTTTTTCTCCTGGCTCTTTTCCCTCTCTTTTTGTTTTCTTTCGTTTGAACTACCCATAGGCAGAGGTTCAATAGCAGACTTTTAAAGAATGGGTCGTCGGTATGAGTTGGGGTTGATCTGGTCAAAGATGTGGTTTTTGGTTTTTTTTCCTGGCCTGGTTACTCGGCCAGAGGACAGAGCAGCAGTAGCAGCATGAAGCAGTAGCTGATTCCATGGCCATCTTCTGGGTTGCATTAGGATATCTGCCTTTTATTTTTCCCATGAGAAAATGTAATGCAAGTTAAGCAAAATCTGAATATAGTCTCATTTTGTTTTGTTTTGTCCAAAACCTCAGGTAATTAGGAAAAGAATGGTGACTGTTTGGCATTTAAACACTCCAGCTCTCGCAGCATGGACTGCAACAAGGCCAAACTGAAAGCTAACTTCAGTTCCCTAAGATCAGGTAAGAACTGCAGGAGTATCTCAGAGGAGCTGCAGCTGCTGCAGACCTTGGACTGGAGGAAAAGCAAACATCAGAAAGCAGATCCAAGGAAGCCTTGAGTGCAAAACTTTTAGCTCTTCTTGGTTCACCCCCTCAGCTAACAGATGATAATAATTTCTATTTACTTACCTCTCTCAGCTGCTGCAGTTACAACACTGATACCTCTGCAGAAGGTGGAATATTGCATCTTTGGGGCTTTTTGGGCTTCCAAGCACTTCCAGCTTATGTCTGCACTTCTAGACTTGCAAATCAGCTGCAAGAGGCTGCAGTGTGTGCTGGAAGTGCCAGAGCTGCTCCCTGTTCTCCCCTGCAGCTGCTGCTGCCCCCACTGCCCAGAGTCCAGTCGCCACAGAAAGGCAATAAAAAGATTTCTTCTCTAGGAAAGAAAGCATCTAGGTCATAAATGCCCCAAGCCCTCCTCAGTGACACTCTGGGTATTAGGAAACATCATTTGGCACTCAGATACTTCTCAGGAATCCCTACTACAGCACTTGCCAACACCTTGAGTAAACTCCAACACTATCCATTTGTTGTTGAAAGCCACAGAGATGTAATTTATGGCATTCTTGAGCTCTTCCCTGCAGATCCCACAGCCTCTCTCATTGTATTAATGAGAAGGCTGAACCCACAGGGCTTGCTTCTATTAATCCATCAATACAATGGGCATTTTATCACCCTAAGGATTTAGAGTCTCTTCTGCCTGAGTCCATCTGTTCTGCCAGTTGAAAAACAGTATATGAAGATAACTTTGAGGTAGTTCTTGCCCATAAAAAATGTATTGTTTTTCCTTGAGTAAGCAACAGATCCTCCAAAGTTTAAAGTATGTCTAAAGGTACAGCTTAAATTGAGGATTTCAGTAGATTGAGGGTTTAATATGGAGAGTTGCTGCACAAACATTCCCAGAGAAAACTTCCTTATGTGACTTTTCACAGCATTTTGTCAAGGTCTATAAATTTTTTCAATCAAGGATTTTTGTCTCTTTGTAGTCTCAAAAAAGGTGTGATGAACTTTGACAAAATGCATGTGTTATTTGCTGAAATATTATGGGTCTGTTTTGGTATCAGTCAGAAATATATTTTCGCTTTTGTACTGGTGCAGTGTCCCCTTACCTTTAATTGTTGGACATCCTTAGGGAAAAGGTTTAATAAAGCTGGAACTCTGATAAAGGAACACAACTACTGTTGTATCTAACAACATAAACTAGCACCAGGTTGGTCAAAAACTTTCTTTTTTCTCTTGAAACAGAGAGACAGCAAATGGCCAAACAAATGGCTGAGCTGATACTTGCTGCTGAATTTCTTCAGGTTAAACTCAGCTGACAGATGCTGCACGAATCAACGTCAGTATGCAAGAAAGCACATTTGCTAGGTATGGACAAAACTGGCATGTTAAATACTGTTACTCTGCTGATTCCAGATCTGCCTCATTTTTCTTTGGGCTGCTGCAGAGTTTATGTGTGTTTAAGTGAACATGAAGTTAGGGAAGTAAGGTGGCTGTAGACTAGTGTTTCACTTTGGCTTTTAAAATATGTTTTGCAACATAATGACACCTTTTGGTTTTTTGGGTTTTTTTGGTTTTTTTTGGTGCACTAAAAGCTAGATATCCTTTTCTCATTCTTATTTTGATGACAAATAACCTCTGCTGCCGCCGTTTTGTTCAATATTGGTCTGTGGAACACCCATTTTGTGGAAGTTTTTTATCCCCCTTAGGCTCCCATATTGGCCTGTGAAATGTGTAGGTCTGGGCTGAGAGGCATTTAAAAAATTTAAACAGAACCTTTAGTATTTTTTTTAGTGTTCTCAGTTCATTTTGTAATCTCTGCCACATGCAGAATAAGTGTTTGGGTGGTGTACAGGTCTCCCCTGGATTGGTCCACAGTGTGCTGTAATTTCCTCAAGTTTAAGGACTTAGGAATAAAATTGCTAACTGACCTGGACAATGCCCTGCCTCAGGTCATGTGCAAGGTGGCAAGTTTTTGATTTTGTACATATTCTGTATTTATATATGTTTATTGCTATGTTCCAATGAACTGTCTGACACAGATCTGGGACAAATCCAGATGATCTCTTGAATTCCAATGGTTTAATATTTTCTTTAAGCTAGAAATTTGTGGTCTCCCTTAAACTGTTGTTTACAACCAGCTTTTGATATATTAGCTGCTATACTTAGGAAGATTTTTGCATACTAAAGAGCATGTTAATTGTCCATTCATAAACTGAGACTGAAATCTGGGCAAAAGAAATGGAAAACTCCACAAAGACTGAGGCTCAGGGGAAACACCTTCTAAAAGCTGCCTTCTCTTTTTGTCTGCTTTTCCACCAATGCTTTAGAAAAATGTCATTTATAACCTTTTGAACAAGCCAAGTCTCCTTTTGTCAGATCAACCAAAAAAAAAATCCAACTGTGATAAGGATTTAGAAAATCAAATGATGGGAAAACCCCCTCAGTCCTCCTCGGCTGACCCTGCTGTTGAAGCTGTGGTGCTGTGTAGAAGCCCCCAGCGTGCCCCCATCTGCCACCCTCTCCATCAGTAGGCTATTAGAAAACATTTCCTCTAATCCCATCATTCACTGCTGTTGTGGAAACCAGCAGGCTCCCCAGCAAATCCACCCACGATTATTTTTATCCCATTGAAAGCACCACCTTATCGGGCATAATCGGAATGGCTCCTGTGCTGCTATGTGAGGGGCAAGTGGGCTTTACCATCACTCAGGCCAAAACTAAATATGGATTAAATTGCACGCTGCCAGCACAAAGTGTGCATTGTGTGGCTCTGCTCTGCAGTGCCCAGCCTCAGCTTGCTCCATGCCTGATAAAACACTGCACCCTCCTTCAATCCCCCATTTTTTGAAAGGGCAAAACAAAGCAGCAGTGTCTGCGCTGGAATGTGCTGCAGGTAGCGATCTAAACCTCCATCACCAAAGACAGTGAGAGGATTAATTTAATGCAGGGAGGTTGTTGCTTGGAGGGACTTCATAGGAATGCAAACCAAAGTCCCTCAAAGAGACCACAACAAAGGGAAAAGCCATGTGATCTCAAACTCCTGGTAGGATGAAGAGCACTGGATTAAGGGCTTGGTCTACCTTGTAGAAAAGGCAGGAAATGCTGTTGTACTGAATAGCAGTGCAAGCAGGGAAAAGATTTTGGAGTGGGTGGGTGTTTTTGTAGACCTTCTGGAAAGCTTGGATGGAAAATTACAGCCTTGTTAATGACATTTATATAGTAATTGATATGAGCAAATGTCTATGCAAATTTTGTGGTCATGTATGTCACGCATTCTGAGTTGTTGTTTCCAGACAGAGAAAATATCTGTTTTTCAATTTCTGTTTGTTTATTGATTATATTTTTAAAAGTTTTTGTCAGGGGCACTCCATTGTAATCCTGGCAGTGCTGAGAGTCACGAAAATCCCTGTCTTGGCAAAAAGTCACAACCCAAACATGCCATGTGCTGCTGTGCAGGCTTGCAGACCTCCAAGTGAAGGCCAAGGACACTCAGGTAGGCTGGGCATGTGAAGTGCTGCCACATGTGACAATCACAGCAGAAAACAAGTAGAACGCTGCTCAGGAGTGCAGCACGTGGGCACAGGGGTATAAGGAGTTCTTGCTATTATGGGTAGGTGATCCCCAGTTAAACTCAGAATTATGTACTTCAAAGAATGTAGAAATAACAGCATTGCACCAAGAAGAACCAATGTGAAATTTGCTTAACTAAACCAGAGACAGGGATAGAGCAGCTTTCGAGTCTCCCCCAAACTTTCCCCCCAAAAACCAAGAATGCTCTCACACTTCAGCACAATCATCCTGACTTTGTTATCAGCAATCCCTATCTGGATTCAGTTTCCAGTCACTGCTTATGGCTTTATCATAAGGTCCAATTTTCTGCAATTACCAAATTACTCTTTCTTCTCAGTCTTCTACTCGTCAGTCAGACTGGGCCATTCCTTTCTTAATAATTTAAATTGGAACCATGACTCCAATCCTGCTTCAAAAATACAGCTCCTCTCATTATTTGCTTACCTGTTTTGTCTGAAACAACCCAGTGGTGTGGAGCACCAGGTTCTCTTTTCTAAGACGTTGTATAGACTACAATCTGTTGTCTTTTCCCCCAGCTTTTTTTTCTCCCATTTCTTGAGAAGCAGAATTTTTAAACAGTTTTGAAGCACCATGATTTTAAGCATTTATGTGAACTTACTGCTTCTTCAGGGTTCTCCTGCTTAAAGAATGATGTTACTGCTAAACTGCAACCATCTCACGACAAAGATGCACTGAATCCTACCATAACCTTAATATAATTACACCGTAATGTAATTCTAAAGGAATTAGAAGAATTTGTTACTAAATTTGTACAGAAAGCTATTATTAATTTGAGGTCAGAAACCAAGACTGGTTCATGTAACATTTTATTCACAAGTAGAAAAAGTATTACAAAACAATTTGTACAAGATTTTAATTTACATTTGTTAAAGGAGTATTTAAAACTGCACTGAAAGTCCCTAAACATGATATGTGGGCAGTCTAAATGCAGTGACAGGGGATGTTTTCTATTGGCATTTGCAATGTTGCTTGCCACAGGCAATATACAAAAGACTAATTTGGTTAAATTAAGAAAAAAAAGTATATACAAAATATACACATATATTTAAAAACCATTCAATTTTTTCCTCACAATTTGCTCTCAAACTTTCACTCTTTAAAGAAAAAAAAAAGTATCCTTCTTGAGGCTTGCTGGATAAAAACAATTATATAAAGTTTAAATTCCAGCGGGAAAACACACTGTGGCAGACGCTGGCAAAATTATTGACCATCACTTTTTCAAGAACTGTTAATAGTGAAAAGTTAAATCTCCGTATGTTCTAAAAATATTTTGCCATACACTGAAATGCTCATTGGATTTCTTTTCTATTTACAAAGTATATACAAAGAAGCACACATCTCTTCATGCACATGTAGTGAAAAATAATGTTTTGTAACTTCTTAAATGTGTGAAAGTATACAAAGAAATTATTCAAAACTACTCCTATTTAAATATATATGTATTTATCTGAGTAATTGTACTGTATAACTGCTTATTATTCCATCAGTGACCAAAAGGTGGTATCTACTACTTAAAACAACAAACCAAACAACAGCAAAAAAAAAGAAAAAAATCACTTGCGTAAGTTGTTCACATTGGTTTTAATTTGGAAACTGTTATTCATGGCTTTTGCACAAATGAATAATCTCACTGGTGAAGAGCTGGAGCATCTCTCTGCCATGGCTGCCTGTACTGTTTTTAGCTATTCTTGTGCAGGTCCAACTTTCTTCTGTGTGCTTCAAAGCAAAAGTCTTTTTCCATAATGAATTCTGAATACTGTCTCAACATTTCCATTGCCACACAAACCATGTGTGGAAAGATGAATAATATTTATTGCCAATTTGCATCTGTTTTGCTGATTGCTTTGCTTTAGTCAAGGCACATTGGGTACTTTAGGGAATAATTGCTAGACTTCATCATAGACAAGTGTGAGCCTGTTGAGTGTAATGAATCAGTAGAGGTTACTGGGTTTATCCACAGAAGCAAAAACTATTTCAGGGATGAAAATGGCTGAAAAAAGATTATATTAAGGGATGTGATAAAGCAAAATGCTTTTTATATTTTGTGTGGAAAATTTGAATTGATACAGTACTATAGTTAGAAGGACAGAGCGTCTTGAATGAAAATGAACTCCTAAATGAATGAATGGTCTCCCAAATGAACGAACTAGCTCACCATGGAGCTTGACTATTAAAATAATGCAGTAATAAAAAGCCTTGGTAACAGTCTCACTGTATAAATACTTTCATGGCACACCTGCTATAGTCTGACATTTTGATTTGACAGTTGATTACAATTTTTTCAACATTCAAAACTCTATGCTATCACAAGAAGTGCTGTATTCCAATACTGAGACTACTAATTAAACACAATGTCCTTATCTACATGTTTGACCTTCATTAAACTAAATCTAATTTAAAGCTAATCTCCTGCTACACTTAACAGAACAATGCCACCTCCCAAAAATGTAATAATTGGATGGAGGGGATTTCAACCACACATTCTGTAACATGCTAATTATCTAACTCCCCAAACTAGCTTATTGACTATAATGTAATACATAATAAAAGCTTCAGTTTATTAATAGGTGATCCTTTATAAACAGAAATGGATTTTTTAACATACTTCAATAGCAGGAATATTATTTAAGATTAGAACCAGCAGAAAAAAAATTCTAATGCATGCACAAATCTGCAGGCAGAATAACTGGCACTGTGTTGTCCCACATCTTCTGACACCTGTAGCCATATTTGAGACCCCCCCCAAACACATTGAAGTATTTTTATTTCTTACTGTATTTACATATACTATTAAGCTCACTCCATTAGACATTTTGAGAGTCTGAGGCAATAGAGATGGAAAAGGTCATAAATCCACTTTCAGGGTCCTCATAGGATGATCCTTGAAGTTTAACTTCACAGCTGTTACAGCTCAGACACAACTGCTCAGAAGGTGTGAAATGATGCCATTTTTTCCCAGCTGGTTTGGAAACCATGCAACACTGAGGACCAGACTATGTTTGATGACAATCTGCAGGGGAGTGAAGGGAAGCATTCAACTTTTGTGCTGAGAGAAATAGTTACAGTCCCTAAAAAAAAGTGACAGATGAGGGGTTACATAAATTCATAAGAAAATTGCATGTACTTCTATATTTAACTAAGCACTAAAAGAGTAGAGGTATACTTACTGCTTGCTGCAAAACTCACCTAAACCTGAAGATTAAATCCATATTAAAACCCTCATTAAAAAGCTTAGACTTGTGTGCACAGATAAAAAAAATGCTATATTCTGATTTTATGTTATTTTTTTGAAATATAATAATAAAACATTGACCTATGCAAGACTGTAATAATCCACGGGCAATACAAAGACCATCCCTGCCTCAAAATATTTCAAAAAGACATGAAAGATGAAGAGCAGATGGGGAAAAATGCTATAGACTGAGATGAAATAATTGTACTGGAGTTGTACAGCTGGCCAGTGTTCATCCTGAAAATACATCCCAAGTAAGCCTAGTCCTGGTCTGTCCTGTGAGCACTACTGAAATTTCGCTGCCAAAAATGCACAAATAGTGGTGCATTGTAGAATCTGAATGGGGAGAAGTTGTACAAAATGAATCAGTAGGGTCTATTATTGAAAAAAAAATAGAAGAAAAACTTAACCTTCCTGAAGACCTTGGCTATTCAAAATTATACATAAATCTCAGTATTAATAGAGGACAGCATGAAACTATCAAAAGCATACAGGATTTTGAGATGCTAGAAAAGCTGTCTCCATACACATAGGAATCTATGAGAAAATTTACAGTTCATATACCATAACAAGTATAGTGAAATAAAAGCTAATTTTTTTAGTCATATTTTGAAATTCTGTGTTTTTTTGATCAAAGAAAACTCTTAAATAGTATGAATCACATACCTCTGAAGCTGAGGCATGGTTTGGTGGAGAAACCCCCACAAACTTCTGATTTTTAAAACCATGTTAATATGGAAATGCATTTCCTTAAAACATCAAGAGCTGCTGGGAACTAGCAGTGTTGATATCTGAAGTTGTATTCATGCCACTGTCTTTTCCTACACACATCTGCAGAATACAGCTGTCACCAAATGATATTGGACACACACAAAAATAAAACTATCAGTGCTGCTAGCTGACACATGGGCAGGTAGTGCCCAGCATTGTTACAGACAAAACTTGACACTGTAAATAATACATAGAGAGAAATATGGGCCACCTGGGTAAGGCTGATATTGTCATTGGCAGTGGCAGATTTTCAGGGTAACAAGCTCCACTGAAGTCAATGGCAAAACAATTCTTGATTTAACAGTCAGCTCCCTTCCCTTTCCTCCCCTTGACAATGTCACCTAAACAATTAAGGCCGGATTTACAAAGAAACTATTGCACTTACATGTTTTCAGAATATGCATGGTTTTTGCTAAGTACTAATTACTTTCTACTTCATATTTAGGAACAACACGAAAGTGTTAATGCAAACCAAATGGAAGAGGATCAAAGGAATGCAATTTTACTTCTGCAGCTGGGCCAAAGTTTTCATAATTACAGATAGCATAATTTTCTTAATTAAGTTTGGTGCATTATTAATATTAGTGGCAACTTCTTGTATTCCTGCCTCTGAGTTCATGCACAGGAGACTGTTTCAGCTTTCCAGACACAGCCTGCCTAAGTCTGAAGTAACACCACCACTTGCCATCAGCACATAGGCCATAATTTGGGATCCTTTCACAGATTAGTTACTTGAGGCTCCAGATTACTTCCAAAAGTAGAAAATTACATTTTAAAAATATGGAGCACAGCTAATATTGAAAAAGATATAACGATGAAATAGACTCTTTGCAACAGTTCCACTGTTACACATTTGAAACAATTGTTTATCACCTCTTTGCATTTTGACCTCAGACCTGCATTTTCTCCAAGCTTTTATAAATAAAGTTTATATGCATTTAAAGTTTATATATGCATTTTATGGACTAACTCACGCTTTATCTGATGATATGGGAATATAAATGGCATTATAAGGCATTTGACATTCTCTTGTGTTTCTACTAACACCTGCAGTAACTCCACAGAAAAGCTTTGTACATATTTTAGATGAACACTTGCATGTCTTTTATGCTTTGTTTGCAATAAGCAAAGCCAATTCCTCAGTTCTCACTCATAAACAAAGGCTTACCCCACACAATGGTTTGGCCATAAGACTATTAAACTGAATTTTTCCCTTGAAATTTAATGAAAAAATTACTTGATAAAAGCTGACTGGTGTACACATTTACCCGTGTATACTGGTTAATATTATTTCAACACCACAGTTTGTGTAATTACACCTTTCAAATTCACTTAATGATTTAAAAATGTGAAACTGCTGAATCTCTCAGGTTTAATTTATTTCTGCAATAGCTAGGTGCAACCTATGGAGAAATATAACCCTACAACTTCTTACAATTCTATTTTTATCTAGCTCTACATGCCTAGAGCACTCATTCTCATTCCTTTGTAGTTATGGTTTTTACCTCTTTATCAGTCTGTAGAGTCATTTGTTGTTCCATTACACGTTGGCTGGCTTTCAGCAGTCACCGAGTTCTGAAGTGATGAAACTTCTATGCATGTTCTATGTTCAGAGATTTCAAAGGACTTTGCAACATTTCCATCAAGAGACTTAGCTGAAATAACTACTTCACTTAGTTCCTGGTTACTATCCAATTCAACAGCAGCTGCATTTTCAGTCTCTGGGCTGCAGGATTTTGCAGATCCTCCAGCCAGTTCTGGATATGATTCACAGGTAGAAATGCTGTCACAACAAGCTGAGTTTTGCATAAGAGGCCAAGCATCTGGAATGTCTCCACAGGTAGAGTGTGAAAGAGAACCAAGGAAAGCAGGAATCATTTCTCCAACAGAATCAGCAGCTCTGCAGAAGGATAAAAAGGCACATAGTTTACAAAGCATTCCAGAAAATATTATCAGTATTTGAATCACTAATAATTTGTAATTATAGGTATTTCAAGAAAGTTTAACAGGGTTATATTAATACTCCAGAGACATCCTAATACTTGGGACAATTCTATTGAGAAGGGATAGTTTGTTCCTTGGCTAGAAATTACAAACTACAAATGACTACTTTGGATAGTAAATCCAGGGTTCCACAAAACACGAACTACAGCTGGAGTTGTTTAGGGTCAGAAATATGACAAAAATACTATACTAGTGTTCAGATATAAACACCATCACAAAGAAGTAGGAATTTCTTTTCTCAGTCCATGGAGAGGGGAGTATTAAGACAAGATGTAACAGGCTTAGAGTGCAGCAACAAAGATGGTTGGGCAGAGTCTAGAATCTTCAGTACCAGCGGGGGTTTGATTGGTTTGGTTTTTTTCCTCCCCCAAACTCTAGATATCTAATGTAAGTAAAAGTGGCTTCAGACTGGGAGAACGGAATAGGCAACAAGGCTTCTTGAAACTTTCTTTTGCTTTAAACCTGAAAAGGCATTCACTTTAGATTTTTCAGTTTGCTCTGTCTAGCCTTCAAAATGCAAAAAGTTTTTCTTCTATTGTCTTTTACATGGAAAGGACGTAATATTAAAGAAGAGCAAGCATTATTTTTATTTTATGGAAAATGGAAGATAGTAGAAGTGGAAACTCAGTATTATCTACCTCAAGTGTACTTAAAGTGCATGATAATAGTGACATGTGCCAAACACTGTTGAAAGTTTTTCACCACCAAAACAAGTATTAAGAAAACCTGTAGTTTTACCAATATGTTTTATTTCCAAAAACTGCCTACAGATTTTTAAAAACGCAAAGGCTATATTAAGTCTGATATGCAGTACATGCCTATAGCAATTTTTAAGTAGCCTTACTCATTTCCAAAACATGATGCTTTAATAGCTTTGATATACACACAAAGCATTTTCAGAGATGAGGCCAGAAGTCAGGACATTGCACCACAATTGAAGGAAATACATTATTCTGGCAAAGGAAGTTGGCACAAGCTCCATTTCTACTGGAAGGAACCACAGGATCTTTGATGTCCACATAGCATGGATATTACAGTTATTTATAAAGCCTTAACCAAAAGTACACAACTCTCAATTTGTCAGCCTTGGTGGTATACAAGGATGACTCAAGCTTGTCGGTATTTAAACAAGTTGTTATAGAAAACTTAGATATTTGTACTTAGGTCGCTAAGTCACCTTGCACAAGCAATACTTACGAAGAAACTGCCTCTACATTTTTAGTTACATGTGGCCATAAGAACAAAACAGCTGAAGACCAATTTAAACCTTACATGGAAAATTATTCTAGCTAAAAGAAATAAATACATCCTGTGCTAAAATCCGTAACCAGGAAACTCTGAAGGACACCATAAATTTTATATATTTAGCTCATGGCCCTGCTGTAAAAATAACTACTCTACTACTGCACCTATACTCAGCTGATTGGGAGAAAATAAAGGTTATAACCTGCTAGAAATTCAGATAATAGATATTTCAAATCTTGCAGTCCTAAAGAGTTCGTTAAAAAAGAAATCTTCATGCCACTTGTGAACTGTACCTCAGTCCCCCCAGATTCATGGGTTTATGCAGCAACTTGCTAACCACCAGCAGAAGAGGGGGTGGCCAGAGCCTCTAAGGTGCCACAGAGTAAAAGGAAATTTATCTGCTTGTGAGAGAAGCCACTTCTTCAGAGAAACCCATGGATCAAGTCAGCACTTACTAAGTAACACTTAATTTTTTCACCATAAACCTCTTCCTGCACAACATGGGATGATATGGGAACAGTTCATCTAAATCCCTCATTCCACTTCAAGCAGCTGTTGTTTCTGTAGAAATATTAATTGCATAAAAAATACTTCATGTTTAATACACATTTGTAAATTTAAGTTACCTTTCATTGAGCGTGGTCTGTGAGTGGAAAGCACAACTGTGACTGCTGTGCTCCATGCTACAGGTTTCATCACAGCACAGTGAGGGGATCAAGTGAACTGGTCCTAAGGAATTAAAATTAATTGAATAGTGTTAAAACTGTCAGTGCTCTGTATGAACTTAGTCTCTGTTCTTTTTCAAACTTGAGTATTAGTTAGCCAGTTACATTATAATGCATGGATTGAGGAAAGAGATTTCTTACTGTAAAAACATTTTTAAAAACACCTTTATTCATTTAAAATTGAAATATTTATAAAAACCAAGTCCTTCCTCCAGGAGTAATATAGAAGCCAGTCATGAATACCTATTTTTTAAATTAATTTTGTTCTCAGTTGAATACACATAAGTGGAAGCATTCTGCGTTAAGCTATCAGGATGATATTTAAGCCTGTGCTTTTGTGTTAAATTATGTATTTCTTAATTCCATAACTGCATCTGTTCTGATATGGCTTCACAAAATGGCAATGATTTGAATTGTCTGGGTTGTTAATGTCCTTTAGCATTCATACCATGTTCTTATATACTCTCTGGTAAATCCTTCACACTAATTTAAGTCTCAAAGCCAGATGGAGTGCTATTTTTATCAGAAATAAATGAGATAGACAATTTTTTTTTAAGTGAAGTCACTGAAATGAATACAGGAAAAAACAAAAACCAAAAAAACCCAAATAACTTAAAAATCCTTTCTGCTTATTAAGAAATTAGCCTAGGACAAAGAGTAGTTTGACAGTGTTAACTGTGCAGTTAAATTTAATTGTCACAACTCCAGGGTTAGATAAAATAAAGTCACCTTTCAGTAAACCTAACATACCACAGGTCTGTGATGTAGTTCTTTGGCACTGGCAACATGTTCTGTGGTCATATTCACTTAGCCGTGGTCTATCAAAACATGATAATTCAGAGCCATTGTAGTGAATGTCTTGTGATCTCAGAGACCCTTTGAACAAAGTGAATAAAAATCTATGTCAGTGTTAGCCTTTTTCCTGCTCAGAGCCCTCTACCTTCACAGAACGTGTAACTGTCATGCTATAAAATATGTCCATACATTTTCCGAAATTGAAAGATCCACAGTGGCCATGTGTCTTCCAATAACGTAAACCACAGATTTTGCAACAAACCTTAGAACAGCTGGTTCAACTACAGCCTCTTCTAGGAAGACATCTACTCTCATTTTGATGATTTGAGAGTGTATCTTATTCACTGTTACATTTTTGCAGTGTTTAATGATTGTCAGTGATTCCCATCTGAAATTTTCCAGAGTCAGCTTTGAGCCACTGGGAATTTGTTTATATGATCTTAAAGAGCTTTATATTAACAGCAGACTTCCTTTAATCTCTATCATTGTAGTCCAAGGCAAACAAGTTACTGCACTTCAGTAAATGAAGTCTGAATTCACTGTGTCAGATTTTCTCAAATCTCATGTGTAAAGCAAATTCTAGGTTAGGAACAATTCTTACAATGCCTCTGTAAACCTTTTAATTTCTGCTGGTGCTGAAAGCAGCAATAACATCAATTCATCCTAGATAGTATTCTTGTTTGGCATCCAGGGCTCATTAGATGCTATAAACATATTTTATTAAAAGTTTTATAAAACCATAAATGGGAACTAGAGTGCTTTTCACTTTTTTCTTTCTTAATTTAAGTTAAAAGGCAGAGGAGTGTTTACTATAAACAAATTATATTAATGAGCTGTTACAGATTT
This sequence comes from Bombycilla garrulus, assembly GCA_013400315.1. Classification (NCBI taxonomy): domain Eukaryota; kingdom Metazoa; phylum Chordata; class Aves; order Passeriformes; family Bombycillidae; genus Bombycilla; species Bombycilla garrulus. The sequence continues at coordinate 1,303,372 of VXBU01013109.1, read as the reverse complement.
AAAAGAAATTTACAAACCTGTCTTAGACATTTAATTCATCTTCAATATGCCCATAAAATCAAAACTGTCAAGGACAAATCTGTCATCTACCCTGGCCACATTCATTATCTTGATGACCTAATCTGCATTTCACAATAGCATTTGATCCACAGACCTTCCAAACTGGTATTTCCACATTGACATTGCAACTCTGTAATGTCCCATTTGGATCATGAATGGTCCACATATATTTGTGCAGCATCTAGCAGAGTATGGCATGGAATTGATACAATTGGAGTATTTCTAACTTCCACACTGAGCTGGCAAACTTGGATGGAGTCCTGGGCTCTGCTACATTGACCATCTCAGTGTGGTCAACTTGCTTAAATGATGTAGTCATTTCATTTCTTTACCTACAGAGAGATCTGCCAAACTAATCCCACTCTATAAATATTACCAAGAAACAGTAATAATTGGAAACTCACAGCTTGGTTTCTTCTCCATGAACTGCCTCTTGCAATAGATAACACAAAGGATGAGAAGAGCCAAGAGCACTGTTGCAAGTGCACTGCAGATAACAGCTGCCAGAGCAGTGTCTCGAGGACTGGAAGCAGTTGAAGGGATCTTTACAAGATTTACTTTGGTGGTACCTGAAATATAATCGAATAATAATTAAGGCAAACTGCAGACATTTCCAGAAATGAAAGTCTGGGGAACAGAAGAGGCTTGTAGCACAGAAAAAAAATATATAATATTCTTTGAAAAAAAGAGAATGTATTTATATGTGCAACATTAGTTGCATATATATAGATAGATCTGATTATCAGCAGCCTCAGTAGGAAAAGGAATCTTAGAAAAGATATATTGCAAAATGTGTGATAATGAGCGGAGATGCACGCAAACATATTCAGATTGTTCATGAGAAAGGAATCAGATCCTCACCATGAAAACAAAGACATCTCAATGTTTAATGTCACATGAATTTAATATGGAGAACATTTCCTAGTGTAGAGTTGAGAGAGTGATCCACTAGAGGGAGTCACAAATATATGAACTTCCCTTAATAAGGAAATTTTCTGGGAACTGAGACACCCATGGAAGTTCAAATGCTGTTAAAATTATGATCCTGCTTTGTTGCATGTGTCATGACACCATGGTCATTTCCAAGATCAAACCCAGGTTTTCAACTCTGCCAACTCTTTTTCTTCTGTGACTTTTTTTTAATACTAGATAATACCTCTAGTCAACATTCAACAGATTGCCTTAATACCCACGTTGGTGAAGACTAAACACTGTTTCCAGCTACAAACGTTTTTACCTTTAGGTGGAAAGTGAAAAATATTTTTAAAGGATCAAAACTCAAATTACGTATTTTAAAATTAAATTATTCTTTTAAACAGCCTATGAATTTTGACAGCCCACCTATTTCAGTCTACTTTGAAGTCCTCCTAAATTCAATGAGAAAAAGGAATAAAACATAGATTACTTCTATGAAAGCAAAATTTTAAGAAACCACAAACCATATTTTACTAACTTACAAAAGTAAGTTACTGTGCCTATTTTCCCCAGAAGATATTTGGTGACAACCTAAAGACTATAATATCCTAAGAAATGGTCCAAGCAGTCATAAGTTTATCTTGTGAGATAAACATCTGCCAGTGTATATTAAAACCTCCAATCAAATGGTACATAAATACAGTTGTTCAATATTGTTACTGCAATTTCATAATGGCAGGAGAGAACTTCCTAGCTTAGTGCAATCAGTGGAATTGCATTACTCAAGAATAATTTTCTGCAATAGTTACGGCGTTTCCTTTACACACATCAAACACAGGCACCAAAAGGTTTGTGATACCATATTGCTTTGCTATAACATCTATAGGGATTGACAAAACATAAGCATTTTGAAAAATCTATTTAATTCTAAGACTTTAGACCACTTAATGCCAAAGAAAACACTATATTCTATGAAATAAAGAATCCAGAAGATTAAAGAAATAACCCACCAAATGTATTAAATAAAAACAATTTTTGTAGTATCGTGTAGTTGCTAGTAAATAGGGCAATATAAAAAGGTGGAGAGATCAGATCACAGCCATTATACACAAGAAAAAGTTTCATTGCTCATTTCCTGATTTCAGCATGAAGAGAAACAAGTGTTACTGCATTTACATCTGCTTAAATATTTCCATTTACCTTCAATTTGTAATATTATGTTCCACTGTCACATAATCTGAAGAGCAAATTTATAGCAGATCTTTTTTACATGCTTTCAACTTGCCAAATTGCACAGAGTGGAGCAACTGGAGAAAGTACAACAGAGCCACAAACATGACTGAGGAACTGGAGATGATTCTCTCTCCTGTGATCAAAGTTTGAGAAAGCAGGGATGGCTCAAGCTCGAGAAGGCTCAGGGGAACCTCATCAATCTGTATTAATGCTTGGAGGGAGTGTGCAGAGAGGACAGAGCCAGGCTCTTTTGTCAGACCAGAGGTGATGGACACAAACTAAACACAGGAGGTGCCCTCTGAACATCAGGATACACTTTGATAACTCTGAGACTGACTGACCGCTGTCACAGATACATTTCCTCTTACATAGTCATTACCTGCCCTTCTCCTCATGTTCTTCTATAATTCCTGTTACTCACGGAGCTAAGTTCTATGGCCTCTTTTCCAAATCTCCAGTGTTACTTTTAAAGGAAATGCAATGAGTTGTCATAATCATTTTTTAGGTCATAACTTGAATGCTCTTGGCAGGAGCATGTAAATCTTTCACAGAGAAAACTCTTCACTCAGTTTCTAGGACTCTTGCAGCTGTAGTTTTAAGTTGATAGTTTTAGCAGACTGAAGAAATTTCTGCACGAAGTTCCAGGATATCTGTGAGAAGCAGTAAATCTATATAAAAGCCTCTTTATATGGCACTGTGTGCTGGCTTTGGTGTGAAGATCAGACTGTGCTTTGGTATCAGGTTTTCAATTTTAGTTAACTGCCTGATCTAGTTTTCAGAAGGTTAAAGACAGACTGGACAAGTGTTTGAAAACCAGACAATACAAAACCAGATCAGAACATCTTCAAATATTTTTCATATCAATACACCTACTTGTATTAATGTACCTAAGAGTACTAAAAAGTTCTTAGTAATTAGGCCTTCATAATTTGCAGAAAAAAGAATTGTCAATTTTGAAGGGCAAAAAAGAAATCGAGCACAGGAGGTGAAGCTTTTATATTTTTTGTCCCTCTTCATTTGCTCACAATAAAAACCATCTATTTTCAAGCATGGTTCCATATTACATATTCTAGGAAAATATAAATTTTATGTTTCTTTAATATCCATCAGTAATATTCAAACTGGAAATACAGTGATTTCAAAATTGAAATGTTTTTTTTAGCCATCTAGCTATTTAAGATTTATTTGGTTGATTTTTTTTTTTTCACTTGAGAAAGCAATTTTCTATTCCTGAGAATGCCTACCACTCATCTTCACCTTCAAAGACCTTTTTGGAATAGCTACTCTGAGCAGTCCATTGTAGTCTAGCTCTAATTATAATGATAGTGATCTTCCCTGCAGAGACCAACATTTCAGAAGTGGATTGCTATTGTAGAAGTGGCCCGTTGGGCATTGCTGAACTCTGCTTTCAGTGTTACTCAGACATGGATGCATTTTCATAAACTCTTTCTTTTCACAGACTTAATGGTCCCACTTCAGTAAAGCAAGCAGTTGCATTTCAAATTTAAGCTTGTACTTACATCTATTAGATGATTACATGATTAAATTTAAATATGCAATTAAACACTTTGTGAACTGGATGGGATACATTCAGAAAGAAGGGAGGAGGTGCACACTTTTCTGATTCTGGAAAGCATAAGCGTATTACCCATATTTTATTTAGGAAATTGATTTCTTTTTTTAAGACTTAGTTCTAACATATTCTGAGAATGTGCTGATGTTGAAGAAGAATTACCCAAAATATCAAACTGTCTCCTGCATAATTTTGAGCAGTAAGCCTAAATACACTTTCTTCCCTTAATTACCAATATTACATTATAATGGCAGTATATGCAAAGGTGTGGTCCTTAAAAGCAAGTAAAGTTTCTGTTAATCCAAGACAGTTAAACAGCAACTCAGCTAATATGGAGCATATGAATCCCAGCTGTATCACTAAAATTTCTGCCAATAAACAAAATAGCTAAATTTTCAGCCTATTATACCGAACAAAAAGAGAAAGGGCAAAATATAAAAAGACTTCCTTTGTCACTGATTTCATGTTTATTTTCTCCATTTTTTTTCCAGAACCATGATTAATTACAGTCACTACTGAAATCAGCAAACCTAAAAGAAAACTTTTTGTGGTAGATCAACCATGTGAAAACAGAACTTGCAACACTATGTTTCTTCCATGGATACAGGAAATATATACTAGTAAAGTTGAGGAGAATACAATGTGGAATATTATGTTCGGGTTTGTTTCTTAACATGTCAAGTCAATGCTAATTTAAAGAGAGCTTACTCAAAATAACAAAGCTAATCCAAACTGCACTTAAAAAGCAGTAACATGGTAGCATTGGACAGACTGCCATCTGTTACCATCAGGATTGGAAAAAGGATGTAAAGGTTAAAATGCTGTTAATTCCTGGAATATGGGTATTCCTGGTTGAGGGGGGAAAGGAATATTTGCTCACAAAAACTGTTTCCCCATTACCTTTACATTGAATGGCCCAACTCAGTGGTATCAACCTTAATTTGACAAGAATTAAGGGCTCAGACATACCCTCAAGTTATGTAATTTAACAAGTTCCTGCCTGTCAGCTGAACTGCAGTGGCTATCTGAATGTTTGCTGCTCTTGATTCACAGAAAAGGCAAGCCAATGTGGCTTTGAAATTTTGAAATTTGAAATTCCTTCATTTGGGAAGAAAAAAAAGTGTTTATATTCACTTAAAAGTATGTTTACCTAGCCCCAAATAAGCAAAAGAATGTATTATATATCCTTATACATAATATAGACAATTCAGATACTACATGTATAATATTTGTATATAAAATACAAAAATATTTTGTATATAAAATAAAATACAGATGTATTTTATCTATATATACAAATATGTATGTTTTGTACACTATTGAGCATTAACATAAATGGAAAGCAAGTTTCCTTGGATATATCTTTGAGTCTTTACAAAGTAGCAGATTGCTTCCCTTCTCCTGATCTTTCAAGTAGGAGAACTTTATTAAACATTACTGTTGGAGACTGTGGTAAACAGTGGGGACAGAGTCTCCCAACATCTGTAAAAAGACAGCCTTTTGCATGCACGGCCTACACCCAAAAGTTCATCATGTCAAACCACATTTTTCAAATGTGCTCCAAGTGCTGACTATAAAGCCTTTAGTTAATGGCCTACAGTTTTTTTTTTCTTTTTGTTTGTTTTATTTTTCTGGTTTTGTTATTTTTTTAATAAATGTACCAAAAAGCCCTAGGGGAGAAAATGACTATTCAAGTATTTATCCATTGTTTGGAAATCCTGAGAAATATGCTTATAAATTAAAATCTTTGAAATTTGATTTATTCATTTCCAAGACCATTTCTCTTGCACTGTGTATTTTCACAAACTCCAGCTGCTGACAGCCTTTTATGTTTAAAAATGGTAGAACAATTGCACTGTGTATGTGAATTTAAAATATATGTGAACAATACTGGGTACACACCACAATGTCTGTAAGGCATAGCCAACCTCTGCTACACATTTTTCTTTTAGCAATTCAGAGATGTGAAATCTTGCTATTACCATGGTGATCTAAATTGAGCCACTATACGGCACAAAAGTAACATTGTTTCATACACAAAACTTTCAACTTTGAGAACTGCCTAGCCATGTGAATATAAAAGTCCATCAGAGTAACAACTCAGATCACTGCTACCCTCAAATAACCTGAAAAAAAACCTGAGAGCAAGAAAAAAATAAATCAGAGGGAGTGGGATAAAAAAATCTGTGTGACCACTGAACTACACATCCTACCCCCCCATATAACTGGTTATTAATAAGAAAAAACAGATCTCTCCCCCATAAAATGGAAACACTCAGCATGATCTGATGGCACCAAGTCTATGTTGCTGTTAATGACTGTGCTGTTGTCAACAATTACCTTTCAGACTTTTGCTTGTAGAAGCCAACTTTACACCTCTGACAGCTGAGGGTGGGCAACACCTATCTTCTTGAAAATGCAACTTCTTTTTGAGATGCTTTCATGCGTTAAAACAATGTCCCACAAAGCTTATGCCAGAACATATGAGATTGCTAGATGCAGCAGTAAATCTATTTTCTTACATCACCTCCAACTTGTACTTTTAACCACATTCTTTGCCAGACAGATTCTGTGAAATAGAACATGCAGTTTTAGGCTATTCTCTTGTTCAAATCCAAACATAGAATGCATCCATCCCACACAGGCTATGAAAGCAGGAAGCATCTTTTCAACAGAAAACGAAAGCAGGAAGTATTTATTGTATTTTTGTACTTTGTATTCTGTATGTGCGGTCCCATTTAATCTTTAGGACTACCCAGTTAGAGAACAAAAACATCCCTGTGCAGAATTTGAGTCAATTTGGTCCATTTATGACACTGTCTGCCCTACTCAGCCTCTGTGCACACGCTATTTATCTCAAAACACATACACACACAGGACACCACCCTCATAAGGAGAGGAGAGGTTTGCATTGCTGAAAAGCAAACCACGTTCATGTGGGCAGATACTGCCATCACCCATTTGGTAAGGGAGGAGAAGGGGCCATGAACCCTTCAGAATCTACCTGTAGATTCACTAGCTAAGTGATAATAGCATGCAGTAAATAGAATAAGCATGTCTGAAGGTTGTCTCTCTAGCCAATAGTGAATAACCCACTTTCATTAATCAAAACCCTAACTGAACATTGTGAATCCCATGCATACAGGTTAAGGATTTGTTCCAAAAGGTTCAAACAAGCTCTTACAACTGCTGTGTGATGAAGTTGTAGACTGGTGCATGGATTGGTTTTCAGTAGGTTGAAACATGACAGCATGGAGAGCTCCTTCCTGGGACCGTGACTGAGGGCTGGTAGACAGCTAAGCCTGGCCCTAGGCAGGAAATATACACGCTCTTCCATATATATCCATGTATTTACTGCACAAATCCCAGTAAAGCAATAAGTGAAATGTAAATCAGTTGTAAAAAAGTTTTTGCCCCTCTCTGATTCAACAGGAAGTAATTTCTAAAACTTCACTTTCTATCCCTAATATTTTCTTCCTTATCCTGGATCAGCTGTGGTAACACTCAGGGAATAAAGCAAAAAATTTCATAATGATTGCAAGCCTATGCCCTAAGTTTGTTGACACAAATTTCAATAAACATCACTAACAGTCTATGCAATACATTTTCAAGAGCTATGGTTTTTGTCCTTGCTTGAAAAATGCTTTGTAAAGGTAACAGTTAGCTGATAACTAACTGATCAGCTAACTAGCTAATTAACTTTTCAGCTGATAACCAAGGTAGCTGATAACTCAGCTACCGTCACTTCTGTTCACAAGATGTTCTGTCATCGGAATAACAGTGATAGCTGTGATAAATTTCATTCATAAAGTTTCTAAAGCTTTAGAAAATAGTGATTGTATATTCAAAAACAAATATATCAATAAGTGATACGTTAAGAAAAACTACTCTATTTGAATACCAAATTAGGCGCAGGAATAATTTCCTTTGCTCAAAAAGCAACTTCTTGAATTGGCCAAATAACTTATCTAGCCCAGACAGATAGATGTTCCAGCAGCTAGAAGAAAATTCAATAAAGTTTTAGTATCTTTGCCTTGCTGCCTCCTGGCCTAAAATTAAAATCTGAAATAACTGGGAAAGGAAAATGAAATTGTGGTAGTTAAAAACATCTTCACTCTTCAAACTCTCTGAAGTGTACTAATATTTTTTGTTACCAAATATGAAAAATATAAATGCTAAGGAAATTCTTCCAAGTATTAGAAATCCCATCTAGAAAGAGCCAAGTTATTAGATATGACTAATAACACATCAGTACCCAAAGAGATCTGAAAATACATATGTGTGTGCATGTGTGTTCTACACTGGACAATTTATTGCATTAAATTTTTAAAAGGTTATTTCCAAATTGAGAGACTATATGAGGAAAAAAATACAGAAGACCCACAACTTTCAGATTGCAGCTAAGTCAGAGTAATCTAAAAATCAATACATGTAAAATATTGATGCCATTGTATTTTGGTATCTATTTTGAAAAGCAACAAAGGGACAAGGCTTAAGTATGCAAAAGTTAAGTTATAAAATCTGTAATTTTAAAATCCGAACCTGTCTTGGAAGCTAGAGGCCTGTATTAGGTCGTATACTTCCTATACAGTGTGAAGGAAATGTTAAATACAGAATAGAATCTGAAATTTCTGTCATATAAGAAACAGTTCCTTACATCACCATGCTCAACCTATACATACAAAAACCTGGAGAAGGATAATGTACTTTTCCCATAAATTACTCACATGCAGAGAGGAGCTTCCACTTCTCTTAAAACTCTTTGGAGAACAAAAATCTATTATCTTATTTTTAAAATTAAATTAAGAGACAAATCACAAGCATGGGTTACAATGCCTTTCAAATGCAACTCTTGAAAGAGGAGGTAATGATGGGGTTTTTGCTTTCTGAGAAAGCTTTACACCTCTTTGCCAAGAAGTATGAAATGAAGATGCTTCTACCACCTTCATGGAGATTGTTTCAGCCACTAGGCTAGAAGCTGAGCTAGGTAAAATCTTATTTCTTCTCAGTTGAATCTGCCCAATTGTAAAGCTTTGGCAGAAGTGGTAAGGGCACCTCTTTGCACAGCCGACAGTCACACAATACGTAGAGTGGAACAAAATTAAATTAACTAAACATAGGCTTGCTCCACAGTTGTATTTTCTGGTTTACAATTATGTTTAAATATCACTAAGTTACCTTAAATTCTCCACACAAGGCACATGTTGAGGGGAGAAATAAGTCTAGGGAAAACAAAAAGTATGTTTATGTATTTAAGACAGTTTCATAATAGACTCCACTGAGCTGAATTACAATTCTGAATTAAGGTTAAGGGTTGCATAACCAATGCTACTAGTTCTATTTTAGTTCTACTGAACTATTTTTTAGGTTTTTAGATTTGCAATCCCAGGATCTTTTAAAAACACTTTTTTTGGGGCTAAGTAATATGAAATACGTGGGATTAAATATAAATTTTTAAAATTCTGTAACATGGATATTAATACCTTTAGAAGTTGGCCACGCATCCCCAGCTTGTTGTATTACTGAAGATATCAAAATGTGATTTACTGCAAAGAAGTAACCTACAGTGCATCAGTGTGCCTGCACTTCCAAACTGTACTACAAATGAAAAAGCTGTAGCTTTGACATCAGAGATAGCAACAGCTTATGAAAAGCAATTATTAATTCACCACTTAAAGCTGTGGGGATGAAGTAAAGTTATACAGAACAAAAGGCTGCTATATACAAGATCCTTGCTTTATTATATTACTTAATTTGAAACATTACATCTTCCCTCTTTAACAGAAGACAGTAGGAATTAGCCATGGAATACAGAAGACATTCTGAAAGGTCATCTTGGAAAAGTCAAGCTCAGCAAGTGAGATTCATCCTACCAAAGCAAAGATCTGCTTTGGAGGCAATCACTTGAACTATCTCTACAGGGGATGGGGAGGGCTGGGGGGATGTGTGGGTTAGGAGAATGGCTTTTTTTAGGGTGTAATTAGTCTGATTTTCTTTAAACAGCACACTAGATCTCTCCACTTCAGGTCACCAGCTCACAGATGTAGCCGTTTTACATATTCACAGCCAAGAAGGTGGCATCCTACTCTGATTTTGTCAGGAAGCAATGAAGGGCTTTGAGAGTCTTTGACTTCCTTTGTTTCAATTTGTTAACAAATGTTAAATATTTTACGCCCCTTCCATTGAAAAAATAAAAGTCAGCCACAACTGCAAAATCTGTAACAACTTCTTTACAGTGGCAGAACCCTGGATAATCCAGCAGTATCTGATACCTCACATTCTGCATAAAATATAACAAAGTGTGTAGCAAATAAAGTGAGACTTGCAGAATTATAGGTTTTGCCTATCCTATGCTTTAAATGAACAGAGGCCCAGGGGAAAAGAATATGCAACAATGTAAATATAACCTGTATTAGAGTAACTATACATGAAGGAATCGCATTATGGTTGCAGGCCCCAATTCTGGAATATTCTAACTTTAGCAAGTTCTCTTAAAATATGGGCTTTGGTTTATAAGAGACATTTTATCAAAGAGTAAAAAAAATATATTTTTCTGTGTTTATTTGTGTTTTTATGTACATAGCAGGAGTGAAAAAAAAATCTACACCCTAAAAAGTAATTTTCCTTCTTAAATTAATTAAAAAGAAAAAATAATAAGATCAGGTTTTAGGGAGTCAGACACAACCATTCAATGTTGAATTGCAGTTTTCATCTAAATTGATATTGACATCTAAGTGAAATTCAAAACTCTGGAAGTCTGAAGACAAAGCCAGAGCTAGTCACTTCAGGCTCTCTTTCTAAAACAAAGCCAGGGACAGAATCTCCTGAGAAGTAATTATTCTGAAAAGGCTTGAAAGACTGCTTAGTGTTAGTCACTGAAGCTTACCTTATCTGGCTTGCCTGAGCTCTTGAGGTACCTAATTCTCACCCCAGACTGGGAGTTTGGGCTGACAACTTCAGGGCTAAGCACCAACTTCTAGGTGCCCAAATCAGGGTGCATTAATTCCATCCTAAATTTCCACATGCAGACAGGGTAACTAAAAATCACATTCAGTAATATGCACATAGAATCATACCACTGGACTGAAATGAAACTTTACCAAAACTGGTGGACACAACCCTTTCGTTAAAAAAGCTCTAACAAAGAGCTCATGTATTTAGGAAACATTCACAGACTATACCTCAAAGGCACATGTCACTGCCCAACATGTGAGATTATTCTGTGTTCTTTGTAAAAGACAAGTTTTGGCAGTACAGTGCTTTAGCACAAATGAACCAGTAAGACTGAGAATATGTGAAGTCTATCACCCAAAAAACTAATGGTGGGCAAAGTAGAGGACCACAATTTGAAGGATAGAAGTGATCTGTAGGAACATTAGCCTTTTCTTCTATAAGGCTGCTCCCAGCTCATGAGATGTTGGTTTATAATGAATCATTACTGCTAAGGTCCTCATCACACAGCTCTTGTTATAAGACTATATTGCATTTTATCCTGTTTCAAATACATTCCAGTCCTCTGGAGTGGTATTTCAGTGCTCTTTAGCTTGACAATGATTTTCTTAATAGAGAGTTGGCAGAATGGAAAGTTTGAGCCTAGATGGATTCCACATTTTCTACCACATTTTCTTAAAAATGAGAAATTTAAGTGGAACACAGCCCAAGAATTTTGTAGTTGAGCAACTTAGAATCATAGAATCCTTAGAAGCCAAAAAAGTCCTTTATGATCATTGAGTCAAATAGTACCTACCAGCACCAAGCAGAATAAAAACCCCAACACACTACTGTGCACTTGTTTAGCAGTATTTTATATTCACATGCCAGTCACAGCTTGGGCTCTGTATCCAAAGTCACAGCAGTCAGCATGGATTTATACCAGAGGTACCAAAACTCAGTGCTTCTGAAGTGGTGCTAATGCAACCATTCCCTGTGTGATTATGAGAGATAAATTTGAACCAGTATTTTCAGTCTGAATGCAGCTTAAAAGCATGTCATTAAATTTATATATTTAAAACAGTCTAATGCTTCTGTGACTATAAATTGTCTAAAAAATACTGAAAAGCTGTAACCACGACTTATTTTTTTCAGATTACCCCTAAAAACATAAGGCAAAACTTTACTAAAAAAAAAAAAAATTTTGGAGCTTTACTCCAATGCATGGAATCCTGGAATAATTCTGAATAACCTAATGGCCAAGTTAAGTAAGAACCTTGCAAATCCACTCCATACAGAAAACAGATAATTGCTTATAGCCACTGCAAGTCTGGGCTGAATGGCTACCCACATTAGTAAGTGCACATGAGGAAAAAACCATAGGAAATGGTACTTATTCACTACAGGTCACAGATTAGCCCCTTCTCTGTAACTCAGGAATTTCAAGTTCACTTTAATCTAGTGTAATTGAGCTAACCAGCTCTTACATTAAAAAGTAATGATTAAGTTAAATTTCTTGCAGACTTTCTGTACCTAAAACAAACATGCAGTATGCCTCTGGCAAAGAAGGATACTAATTATAGGATTGACTCATAAGATGAAAGGTTGCACAAGTTACTACTAGAAACTGAAGTATGGTAAGCTGCTTTGAAAAAACACATTGAAATTCTCACAGTCTGCAGTTGAGAATTTAATGTTCTAACTGTACTTAACAGTCAAGAAAAAAACCTACATCATTCTATAATAAGGTTTTTTTAATGTAATAAAGAAGTGAGCTCTACAGTGAGTTTTTATTATATGGAAACATGCAAAATTAGGTACTTTTTGATCATTCTTAACTTTCTTCTGTTGCTTGACTTCATTCTTAATGCAATCATTCCCTAATTTAACAGGAATCATAAAAGAAAGCAATCCCCAAGACTTCAGACATCTCTGGGGAAAGATATGCAAGCTCAAAAATAGTTTTGCATTTCCAGCTGCAGCTTTCACTGGGATTAGCAGATAGAGTTGCCAGCTGTGAGTTAGAACAAAGACACAAAATATGCCCTATATGTTGTCATGAACTGACCAGATAAAACTTTCTGAATGCTAGATGGGAACTACTGAAGTGAACTTCCATTATCAGCTGCATGAGCTTGTGATGTGAATTCATTAAATAAATGAAATTCAATTCAATTTATTTTAAAAATCACATGTTGACATTTCTACTTTCATTTTAAGATATATACTTTCCATCATATTCTAGAAACAAGGAATATATTTTCAAGGAATACTGTGTTCTCTCCAAAATACATTAATACAGGCTTTAGTAGATAAAATGGGTTACATACAATTAATGCAATTCTCATGCTGAAACTAGACAGCCAAGGCAATTCACCTTGGTCAAATATCACACCAACTCCATCTACTTTAAGTTTTACTGGATTATGACCATATATGTTTTATATATTACATTTCCAGAGATTATGAACAAGTAGTGTTAAAAAAAGACAGTTCTGTTTCTAATTTATTCTATGATTTCCATCTGTATTACGGAAACCATTTACATTATATCTGCTTACTCTGAAACTCATATTTAATAATTTATATATTTTATTGCTAACACTTTACTAAGTAGGGATTGCTAATACTAACCTAGATTTTATATTAGATTATTTTCTTAAAGTTTCAACCTTTAGTAGTCAAATTTTTCTGATCTTTCCCCCAATCAGAATAAATGAAGTTTCAAGAGGTTCAGAAATTATAATTTGTTTTCCATTATCTTCTTTTCTGTACATTTTCTGTGGCCAACCAATGTGGTAGGAGCTTACGCCACAACCTTCTCATCTCAGTAAGTGCACTGATGTGGCTCTCTCTTCACTACTCATTCATTTGTTTTTGTAAAATCTGTAAATTCTTTGTCTGAGATCTCTGTTATTCTGTCAGCACAGACAGAAATTAGTCATCATGGTCAAAAAGATTAAAAAGGGAAAAATGACAACTGTATGGATCCACTGTTTTCACCTAGGAAAGCAAACTGAAAAAAAACCCACAATCCTTATTATGTATCTTAAAATGTTTACAATAACACTTAAATTTATAATTCTGAAATTATTTTTAGCAACCAAAAATGACAACTGTCACACCTATGGGCCACTGGCAACATTCACCATACTTAAATACATAATAGTTAAAAGCAGTGGAAGGCAAATTCCCTGTTCTCAGATATCTAGCCTTCCATGGAAGGAAGGAAAAAGCAGTTTCCCCTAAAGAATACAAAACTGGCAGGAAGGAAAATTCTTGTACAGATCCAGAAATTAGTGGGATGCAGGCATTATAGAAATGATCCATGTCCTCAATAATAAGCACCAAGTGCTCTGATAGGTGTTCAGTCAATAAGGCCATCTCAGTTCTTAACTGAGAACTTAAAAGACAGCGATGTAGAACAACAGGAGATGTTTTACTGTTAGCAAGAAAGCCTTTTCTAACTGCAGCAGTGTCTGTGAGACAACCAGCACAAGTGTAGGACACAGGCTTATCCAGTGCTGGAAGAGAAAACTTTATACCTTCGTCCCACTCGTGTTACATCACAAGCCTGCATGAAGTAACAGCAGGAAAGAACTAGGAAAGAACCAGGCTTTTCCAGTTTGGTATTTTTCCTCTGTTGGAAGAGCTATAGAGTTCCTTCATATAGAAAAAACTCTTCAGTATGGAACTTTTTATGTATATTTTGATCCAGAAGAAGGTGTCACAATCCAGCTCACACAGCCCTAATTATGGAAACCTGTGTAATTATCTCAACAAGCAATCTTAGAGCCATTGAGCTGTATTGCAACTTGCTAATTTGAGAGGGCATGAAACCAGGACTACAAAGAGGCCCAGGCCCTGCAGTGCCAAGCATGGCAACACCTGGGCTGCACCCGCAGTGCTGGGAACCCACCTGAGACAGGAACACACTTCTGATCTAAGAAGCAGAGTAACGGCAGGGAGCCAACACACAGGTACTACACATAGTAAGAGAAGAACTCTGGACTCAGAGGAGTCACCAAGGAAAGGACTCCCACACTTTATCCCAACTTGCTCTGCTGAGTTTGACATCAGAACAGACCGGTCAGAGATGAGCAACAGAGCAATTAGCTCGTAGATCCTGATGGCTTCAGTGCCAGCTGCACATGTAACTGCTCAGTGTTGCATGAGTCTTTGGATGACCACCTTTTGATGAAGGGTACAGAGAAATTTGGAGATGCCTCCTTAAAATTCCAATTCCATTACCTCGTGGATCAGCTGTGATAGAGAAAGGGGTCTGTATTTCCCAGTAACACACCTGTTCAGAGCATCCCGCCCAGTCCATGCATATATACTTCCTTCCAGGGCAAAGCAGGTGAATCGCAAACCTTTTGGCCTAAACTAAAGCTGAAGTGTGTCCAAGCCACCTGGACCCAGAATTAGTGGAATACTCCTGGAGACCAAATGAAATGTCGTGGGTCCCTTGGGCTTTTAAATATTTGCACAGTTAGGTAGCTGTCAAGCAGGACAGTTGGTGATGCAGTTTTGGACTCAGAATCCTGGATCTATTTGAGTATTTACACGTTACATACCTCTAGATACTTGCCAGGGCTAATGTTACCTATACTAAGATATCCCTAAAGCACTCACTACTAGCCTAGTTCTTTCAGCTTGTAGCTTGAACTTGGCTACTTGAAACACACTTTGTGAAATAAAATTTCCCTGTGCAAAGAAATCCAAGTTAGATTTTAGGTAGCAGGCACAAAATAAGGCACTGCTTATTGTCATTATAAGAGCTTCAGAGAAGATCAAGAAATTTCAAACACTCATTACTTGAGGTTATTATGAAAGGCAGACGTGCTATACTAAGTACTTCTGTTTTACCAGTAAGTGAATTAATTCATTGAAAGAACTCACACTGACAATTTTACAGAATTAAGCTGTAATGGATGTGATCAGAAATCTTCCTGATAAAGCAATTTTTCCACTGTAAAAAAACTGAATGGTAGAAAAGACTTAAGGTTTTAAAAAAAATGGGCAGGAGTCCAACAATTTATACTGATTGGATGCCTTGAGAGCTTCAGCTTCCAAATCTTGATTCCTTGCTAAAGTGTCTGGCTTTCAATGTCATTTAAATTCATAAGCTAAATTTCCTTCTACAGAAAATTTGTGGTGCTATTTTTGTTTGTCTAGGCTTAGGTTTCGGGGGTATTTTTGTTTTGGTTTGGTTTTTTTTGTGTCTGTTTCTTTGTTGAAGAGGAGTAGACAGGATAGCAGATAGAAATGAGGGAAACACTTCTGACCATTTCTGTCTACTAACGAAAATACATATGTAGTGATAATTAGCTAAAAAACTAGCAACAAGCTACATAATGAAGTACTTCCATACATATAGGCATAGAAATGAGAGGTACATGAGAGGAAAGCTGATGAGAATAAGTTGGGGAGGCTTTAGAACATGATTAAACTGCAATGTATTTGAATTTCCTCTCCTTTAAGAAATGCTTCAGAACTATTTTAATTCATTTTAGTGGTAAAACCTCTTATTAAAAATAAAGAAAAAACTGCCCTCTCTTTTTTTGCAACCTTTTTTAGAAGAGAAGCCCAACATATAAAGAGGATTCGGAACAGTAAGAAAAAGAGATGTTTGACTCTAAGTTACCCATGAACCCAAATGGGTCAGAACCACCTCCATTATCATGGACGATGAATTGAAAGCATTTAGGTTTCCTAGGTTAATTCTCTTTATGATGAGTGAAAGAAATAAACCTGAAATAAAACTTTAAGACATGGATAGTAATTCTCATGCCTCTGAAACAGCTCATGGAATTTGTTTTGGACTGCCTGAAGATAAGTGCCTCTACCATCAGGTCACATATGGAAAATATCAGACTGACTTACTACATTTTTACAAAAGTCTACATTTCAGTTTGGAAATAATGGGAAGGAAATGTCTCTGTAATAAAACAGTATTGATATTTATAAGCTAATGATGCTATTATCTGTACTTAAATTAGCTGTCACTGCTTATGAATGTTGTGAAAGGTTTATACACTATTCCAGCTGCTTTCTATCACAGTGTTCAATATGGCAAAGAGAATTATGAGAGATGCTGTTAGGTAACCTCAAATCAGAACAAATACTGAAATAAGGAGGAGACATATGTTGGAACAGAACCAAATAATTGAGAATAATTTCACTTGCTATATATTTTTCAGATGCCAGTTGCCTCATGTGCACATAAGCAGCCTTCCTTCAAAGGCTGCTTTGCATTAGTGATACAAAGTTTACTGTACAAAGCAATCAAGTAAAATTACAGAAAAACTTAATTGAGATGAAAAAACATTATCAGGAGTCTGACAGCTTTAAAATCACAAAATTCTGTAAACAGAAAGAAGAAAGTGACACAAATAAATTAACATTCCGCTATATAAACAATGGCACTAATGGGGAATTGAATGTCATCCAAAAATTACTCACAAGTTAAAAAGCTGTATTTATGTTTAATGAAATAATATAAAAAGCTTCAGCAAAGCTGAGACAGTGGGATTTTTTTGTTTTACCACTAGTGAAAGTATTTTACAGAGCATGTAAAATGTAGCCACATGTAGCCAGCAAGCTTCCAGCTCCCCTCTTACAAAACAATCTAAGTTATAACCCCTCAGACTGCAATGTCTAGTTTTTTATCTTCTTCGTTCTGATGTTTAGTCCTTGCATACCCCCACCAATACCCATTACACTCACATGAAAGTTTACAAAGGTACAGATCCTAATCTTGTTAATGTAAATAAATAGATTTATATGAAAGCTCTCTTTTCCTACACCATCTACTTTTAACACCAGAAAGAAGGAAATAACACCAGACTTTGTCCCTTAAATAGTACCTTTCATTAGTGAAACAACATACCTTGTAGATTTGAAGATTGACGCTCAGCTCCAAGACCCTTACATTTAGTTCCCAGAAAAAACAATACTGTAAACATACAGAAAGTAACTAATAAAAAAATCTACACAGGAAAACTGTAAAGCAAGCTTTATGATAAATCTCAGTTAAGTCAGTCAAAATGTCACAGGAGTTTCTTATAGGAAAAAATGTAAAGAAGGTAAGATATGGATGCCTCATGAAAATGTAATGTTTTCACATTTAATGACCATCATTATGTATTTTGTCTCAAGCCATAGTCTCTCATTTTATTCCTCACCTTAGTAAAAAACTGTTTGTTTTCTAGTTTGAGACATTCTTTATAACTGAAATCAATATGGTTCATGGCCAAAAAAAAAGTAGCAATTTTAGACCTGAGTGCCGGTTTATTTCAAATGCTCATGATGTAACAATCAAACTGCAGATATGTCTACTGCTGTGACTTTTTCAACAAAACATTTCTGCTTCATTGGAGCAAAGAATGTGTTTATTTCCTGGAACATGTAGAGGCTAGTTTCCCAAGCTCCACATGGAATGGTATCCCTCCCCCATCCTGTCCCCCCTCAGCTTCCCATGCTCCTTGATCTATGCCATGAAGACAAGCAGAAATAGTCCTGGAGAGGGAATAATGAATTTGGCTGGACAACCTGAACAATTTTTAATGGTGTAAAAAATTAGTATTTTTATAAATGTAACAGTGATTACTAGAGGAAAAAAAAAAAAGACAAGTCTGTTCTTTTAGTGGCTGTTTGGTGCAAAACACTCTCTTGTGGATAGGTGTTAACTTTCTCATTTCTTTGACTCTCACAATTTATTTCAAGTTAAGAGTTTGTACAGCCAAGTTCTACACTGAATTTGCACATAAAAGGGGAACATCACTGATTTTAGATTGATACAGAAAGGAACAGAAATGTGGAAGTTCTAGGAACTATTTTTGTAATCTCAAAATAGTTCTACATCACAGGCTCTTCTGCATAGTAGAAAGCCTGTCCAGACACTAAAGGACTCTTGTGATCCTGGTGCTTTTCTGCATTTTGAGTGGAACAATACAAAAGGAACCACTTGTAAGAATAGATGACATCATAATTCTCTTGCTTCAGTTTTAATCTGCCATCTTCTTATGACTGAAAGAAGGTAAGTATAGTTTCTAATGGTGGGGGTTTTTTTGTTTATTTGCTAAGACAGACTAGCTGAAAACAGAATGATTGTTCCAAGGAAGCAATGGTACGTTTGGAAAATCTGCTCATTACCTGAACCACTCCCACATCTCTCCTTAACTTCTGCCACCACTAGTGTTTTGAGGACAGCAAGCTCATTAGATTTAAAAAACAACCTTAAGAAGGCAGTTATTTTAATTCTTTTTCTATCACAGATAGATTCATAATCTAGCTTACTGAGCAATTTCAGTAATAGTTTAAGCATAACCACGGGGAAAGCACAACAGTGGCCTGAGCATACAGGACAGTGAACTCCACAAATCTAAACCGGTACTAAGAAAAAAGAATCATTGAACCATATCAGTGTTACTGTTTCAACAGGTTTGGACAAGATAATCTATATGACTTTCTATTTCAGAATTTACATCTTTGATAAATTCTAATTCCACTCTAATTCCCAGTTCAAATAATTTTCTGTCATTCAGATGAGAAAAAAATATTCTCAGGTGAGAAAAATGTCATCAGTTTAAAATTATGATTTATGCTCATTTTGTAAAAACATGTTTTTATTTCTGAAGTTTAGATGCTACCCCCAATGCATAAGATTGGTATTTACAGTTTATTTACCCGAACTAACTAAATTAAAATATAACTATATCATTGTGTATTTAATTTTCTGACATTTCAAAAACACACATAAGTCATTGTGTCTCCCTTTAAAGTTTGCTCAAAGGTGATAGCAATTCTCCTGGCCTCTAATACTCTCTTTACTTGTTCATTACAGAATCCTTTCAACTTTGCCTCTAGCAATCCACAAACTCATTTTTTCATGAGTAAATATTTAAACCAGATCTGTTTTAAAATGTCTACAGAAAGGAGATAAAAGCAAGTATTTAGATTTATAGCTAACTGGGTAATAATCAACTGCTACTAGAAAGAATTTGAGCCATGTCTCAGCTTTAACATGAGCCTGTAGTCCAGGTAGGGGGCTGTGAGCCTTTGTGCCCTTATGGCAATGTTCTTAAGCAAACAAAACATTGCCACACACCTTGGAGGACAATTAATTCATTGAAACAGGACATTTAAACTTTTCCTTTTCATCTGTAGCATAAGAGCTAGCTGCACTAATATTTGACTTTCTGTTTCACAGTGCAAAGAGAGAGGGATAAGAAAAGCAGAGAATTAGAACTTAGTTCTCAGACCACTGAGAGCTTGTCTGTCTCCCCTTAGCTTCCAGTAATGCAGTCTTAAGTATCAAAATATATCCATTATTGAAATAGACCACTAACATTTTCAGCATTACATAGAAAATGTTCCACACACCATTATTTTTGTATCCTTACAGAATCACTTTTACTTGGATCTAAATTTCCCCCTATTTGATGCTACATAAAATTCAAAAGTACTTCAGTTAATTTAGCTACTATTGTAGGAAAAACTTCCTAGACTGCTTGAGGAAGGCATGTACACTTTCCAAAACTGAGGAGCTGCTGTTAGAACCTGAAGAACCAACACACAGATTCTGAACAAAAGCCTCCTGAAAACCACAGTGAGATATGGCAACTGTACTTCATGTAGGATTTCTGTTATTTAGGAGTTTAATGGGAGGTTACTATGCAAATAACCATTTTAATGGTTTCAAACCTTTTATTATTGCTTCTTTAAAAGCTAAAAATACTTGCCAATTGTCATAATTTTGCTGTTACCACTTCTGATACTTAGCCAAAGGTGTTGTCCCAGCCATGATGGTAGGGAACAAAAACATCTGTAATCTGGATTTACCACTGCAGCTTGTGCCAGAGAAAATGCTCTTTTCCATGGAGTTGCCTGTTGTCCATTTAAAATGAGTAATAGCTTCCTAATGGTTCAATTTAGCATCCAAGCTGAGGCTCAATTACAAAAGCCAAATCACTCTAAACTAAACAATCTGAGTTATTTCAGAAGACTTGGCAACTGTTCTTTCATCACCTTTCCAAAATAATGATTTGTGACTTTGAAAAATATGAAATACACAAGTCACTAATTATAGTAAAACCCAAATGATAAGGCAGGTAATTTCTTCTTCCCTGTCTTCGATTATGCTAGAGAACAGAACTCATGTTCAAAGAGCACACTTTCTTGGAAGAGAACAAACAAGAAAAGAGAAAAAACACATAAAATGAATTTGTGTTAGAGATGCTCCATTAGAACAACATTGTTGCACTTTACATTTCCCTTTCTTTTTTTTGCAGATAAAAAGAGTGTAAAAACACATGAAGGGAAGGACACCGAATTTGCCCAGCTGAAGGAATTAAAATACATGCATATATGAAATGGCCTGTCTTTGCTCATACTCTGTCTAGAAATAACTTCTGCAACTCATTGAATTTGAGTGATTTGCTTCAGTAAGTCAAGATCAGCATTTCATTCTTGGCATTAAACCCAACAGTGTTTGATATGAAGAACATTCTTTCTAAACACTCTAAGATATTGTCTAGACTACAGAAATAGTTGAACATTTTTGAATTTACTTTCTAGGCTTATGTTATACATGGGCATGAGTTACTGCTGCAAACATTTGAACTTATTTGACTTATTCTCTGATTTACCAGCTTTAAGTGTTGCATTCTTAAAAGTAAAAGTTTTTATAAATGGAGAAAATGTTTGAAAATCTGCTTTTATAAGTTTCTTACCCACTAGGCAACTAAAATTAGGATGTAAACAAGAGAAGAAAGTTTGATTTATTTGAAAAAAGACTATCTAAGCAATATATGAAATGCTAAAGAAGATATATTTCATTGAAGTTAATATAATATAAAACTATTGAAAAGCATAGGATAATGCACAATAGTATATTCTTGATTCTATTTTAATTTTACACAATTAAAAAAGGAAAGAATATTTATAAGAAACAGTGCGTATTTATTAAAATAGCATAAAGTATTTCAGGAACCTGACAATTTATTCTTTCTATAAACAAATGTTTCTGTTCGAACTAGGGGAAAAACCTCCTAAAACATAGCTTCACAGTTACAGAAACAAATAGGTAAACTAAGGATTTTCCACATAATTATCTTGAATAACATGTATTTTTCATTTTATAAAGCAGACAGCAATAAACACAAAAAGAATAGTTCACTCTTTTCACTGAATTAAAAACATGATGCGATGTAGACCACCAACAGTCTTGGAAGAAGAGTTAACAAGGCTTCTACTACAGAATAAAGAGGTTCTCTCCTTTTGAAAATACTCTAATTCTTTCATTAGCAAAAAACAAATGGAGAAACCAATTACTCATTTCCTTTTAACAGTATACATGAATATAAAGTTATTATCTATATTGTTCTCTCTCATCGTAACCTTAGCATAAAAGTTATTTTTAAAGGTATCAACAAATACCTTTTTGGGTGTCAGGATATGATACTACTCTACCTGATTGTTGGCAGAGGGTCTAGGAAAATTGCCTTTCTTTTGGCAGTAACACAGAAATTAAAAGAATATAAGACAAGATCAGAAGTGGAGTCAAGACTCCCTGACCTTGCGGTGTGATAGGGATGTTTAGCTGCAAGGGATTGGCTACTTGTGGGAACTTCTCAATGAAAGTACTGGACCAGCTGAAACGTATCAACAAGATCATTTACTAACAAGAAAATGAGTTTTAAAAAGAGTTTGTAACTGTGACTGTCATTTTTTTTTGCCAGGCTTTAAAGTTAAAAGAGAAAACAGTAAAGGAAAACCAGCACTTACAGTGAGGCTCATAGGGAGGAGGAGGATCACCACAAGGAACACATTCCATGTCTTGAAAGCCTCCAAGTTTAGTCTTCCTATAAAATCTAGAAGATAGAAGAATGTAAAGAAATAGTCAATCAAAACCGATTCCTCACAAAATAATTCAGGTGTTTCAACAAAATCTTGTATAATGGCAAATTTTATCAATCTGTGTCTCAATACAAACAATGAGGAAATAGAAGAAAATAAAAGTAAACAAAAGCACAGTAGCTATTAATTAATAGTACAAGACAGATCAAAAATAAACTGAAGAAAGCTTCTAGATCTGTTAGTCCAAATGCATGGTCACTGTAATCTTATATTCATAGATGAAATAAATCATTCTGGAGATTTTGGAGACAAATCAATATCCCATTTTCCATACAGATCACAACATACATGACATGCATTAAGAACTTGCCTTATGCAAGCTTAGTTACGTGTCTAAAATAGAAGTGAAGTGATTCATTATATATTACAAGGTAATTATCACCTCTGAAAATATACAACAGCCTGGATATCAATGACGTTTTATTTAAAAACCCTTCAAGAACTTTATTACTGAGCTTATGTTTGAAGAGTGTACTGAATACAGTTACTGGCAAAATCCTGCATTCCCCATCGAGGAACAAGAGCAGCACCAAACAAAACACCAGAGCTTTAGAATGCTGTATTTCAAATTTTTATGTATGACATCTTCTAAAGAACTTACCTGCAGCTCCTAACAGGTAGGTCGGTCTTTCAACCATTCATTAACACTAAGACAGAAACAGCAGCAGTGGCCTGTTCAAGATGAGTACAAGATTTTTTTTCTGTAGGGGTAGTGGCACATTAAATGGAAGGTACTAAAGCTACTGATGTTATATTCATAACACTGCAAATGCCATTAAAGTATGAAGCTTTTATCAGCTAAAGCAAACAGCTTTCCAACTGCTCAAGAAACTCCTGCTTTAACAATGTGAACAGAAACAAATCCATAGGCTGCAAGACTGAAGGGGTCACTGTGATCATTTACTCTGAACAAATGTGTTAATATTTGCATTTAGCTGACATGCTCACTGTAGTGTTTTGAAGCTGAAAAATAGAGAATGGCATGTTGGAAATCCATGCAAAACAGAAATGAGTAAGACTGCTGAGAGGTAAAATATCAGCTAAACTATTTGGTTAGGCTAGCTGTATCCCACATTCTTTTGGACAGCATCTTAACTAAAGGACAGATATGAGTGGTGGCACATTCTAAAGTTCTGTACCTGAAACAACGAGACCAGATGTCCTGTGACACGTTACCCTTGCCATGGCCATGACTCCCTCCCTGCTCCTGTTTCCAACTTCGCTGCCAGAAAATTCAGGTTGTGGAAGCAGCTCTCATTTTAAAACATAATCAACACACCTATCTAGGATGCATTCTAGACCAGAATATTGAGAAGCATTCCCATGTCCTCCAGTTTAGCTTTACCATAATTCGTGTCCTAATGAGGCTTCTTTTTTATTCCTCTCCTATCTTCCAAAATTCAGCTTATATTGTCTAGAGAAGAAGAAAATCCTCTCCCTGCTGAAGCCAAGCAAGCCCTACAATACTTATATATTAATATGCCATACGAGCATAAATCAATTCACCACGTGGCTGCAAGAAGTATCAAAAGTGGTTCTAACATCTATAATGCCTGGGGCTGCACCTTCTTATACAGTGACTAAGCTAAGATTAGTTACCAAACCTTTACTAAGTGTTTTTAAATGAAGAGATTTCACCTCTGGCTTGGGAAGAAATAATGGCAGTAGCTTCAACAGTGTTGTGGCATTTTTTGTAAAAAATAAAATTTTAAAAAAATATATATATTTGTGTGTATGTGTGTGTGTATTAAATAAATGAAATAAACCAGCTGAAATATAGATACTAAACAAATGTATGAACTTTAAAGCATGCCTGAAAATACAAAGGCTGTTACAACTGCAAATCAGTTCTCATACACTACTCCTATAAGTTAAATTACCACATCAAAAAAGCAACAAAAAACGTCTTTTTACAAATTTATGGCAGGTATTTATAATACTGGAATTTGGCAGCAATATAAAGGACAGCCTTTCAGAGTTCTTAAGATTTAATACTACAAACGGACAAAATTAGCCACAGAGGCTTGGGATGACAGGACAACAAACTAGGAACAGTTCTTGATTTATAAAAGCAGTTTCAGCAAACAATTCTTTCAGATAAATTTATGATTCTCAACCAGGATCATGCTTTATGATTTTTTAAGCAAGGAAAGGAGAAGGAAATTTTGGAGAGTAAACCACAGACACTGCTTTTGACCTAGGAATTTATGTGTGTAGAATTGTTAGGCACTGACGCGAGGAGAGGAAATTTAATGTTTAATTCTTTATAACAATTAACTAAGCCACCAGTAATACTGTTTGAGGTATTTTGCTCAGGTGCTGTACAGACAATACTCTCACAGACCAAGTAGGCAATTATAAAACCTTTTTTGTAGGTAATTACTACAGCAATTAAGAAATTATGTGATCAGATAATACAGTAAGGCCAAGATTAGAACATAGGACCTTCATAAATACAGAAAGGGTACCAACATTTATCCAGAAAACATGAACAAGCAATTTTAATGTAAATTAGGTTACAATTTGTTCAAGTCTCATCTTCAGAAATGGTCTTACCCTGGTAAGCAGTCCCCACACAGTGCATTGCTGGTGGCAGAACAGTTGGCCTTCTGAAACCGATTAACCAATGCACAATCCAGACAAGGCTTGCACTTCTGAAAGCCCCAGTCTTCCTTGAATCTGTTTGGCCTGCATGTCATGCACTGTGCATCCTCCCCATATCCAAAGCCGCATTCCTGTAGGGATTAACAAGCAAGCTATTCAGTCACTGAAAGCGTGAACAAGAAGAGAATGCTGGGATAAAATGAAGACCTAGAGTAATTATTACTGAGAGTAGGTCTTTCTCGAGACAAAAGCCATCCTTTCAGCAAGTTCAAATGTGTCTTCCACTGCTAATAATCTCCCTTACTTCTATAAGTAATACTTAGTCATCCGCTTTATTCATGAAACCACTGTGTATTTGAATGATAAAGGGCTTCAAGGACTCCCACAGTTTCATTATTACTAGCTTATGGTAGAATTATTGAGCTGTCTGTTTTTTAATTAGGTCAGTCATGTGAAAGCGAAGAAACTGGGACGAGTGAAGTATAAAGGCACTTACTCAGTTACAAAAACAGCAAAGAAGCACTTTGATATTAAGGTTCATAGCTAAGGTGAACAAAGTTAATTGCCAAAGAGAGTGCACTAATCTTCAAAAGCTTAGGGCTTCTGTTACCAAATAAACCAGAGCTGGTTAATGACCATCAGCTAGGCATGAAATGTTGCTTAGCCACTGAGAATCTCAAAAACTCAACCCACTAGAGTTCTAACAGTTCTCAAATTTTTGGAAAAGTTTAATGGATCTGCAGATCACAGGGAGGCACAATAGTTTACTATACAAGCAATATTGCTATGCTTGGTTATTTCTGCCAAATTTAGCAGTATAAAGGCATTATTCCCATTCATTTGCAAAAGGACACCTAATACCATGGACAAGCTGCAAAGATAAACACCAAGCCATATGTAATAGTTTGAGGACTGAATCCTATGAACTGATTACCAAGAACTATCCATTAACTTCTTAAGAGTTAGTAAGTTACTAGGAGCTGCTATTCCCTCTTATCATTCAAACATCTTATCAATTTTGTTCAGTATTTGATTTGATGCATTGGTGATACACCACAAAACCACAGGAGGAATAAAACAAATTGCCAAAGAAGGACTTACTAGGAAAGGCACCATACCGGGACCTTGTTTTCCAGTATGTGTTTCCAGTGGAAGAACAGGGCATCTTCCCAGTGGGAAAGCTGAAGGGGATCTTCAATTAGGGATACATCAGAGAAGGTTTCCACCAGTCTGATGCATATAAACATGCATGATGCATCTTTTTGATGCATATAAATAACTTTTTCCAAAGTCACCAACTTAACCAAATCTGCTGCAATAAAAAAAGCTCAGATTCTCCAAGATCCAACACATTTAGATATTCCAAGGCTTTGTCCTGAGAAAGCATCTATAGGACAAGCTCTGTAATCAAGCTGGCCAATATGCATTTTATATAGTGCCTCTAAGCTGCAATGATAAAGTAACAATAAACAAGTTCAGATGCATTTTACAGGACATTCTAAGAATTTTTAATTTTCCTTTATGTTAAGAATAAACTTTCCTCTGAAGAACAAGCCCTCAGGTATGCAGAAAATGAACAATTTATGAAAGCAACTACAAAAAGTCACTAAAAATAGTCTTCTTCCTCTGTCTCTAGATCCACAAACTTTAACAATAGTTTTTAGTTTTTGTTTTGCTTTCTTTTTGCTGAAATGTAGTGTATAACTAATGAGTATTTTTCAGACAGGCAAATCATTGCAGTTAGTAACAAAAACAAAAAAATCCTACAGTTTCATGCACTGTACAGCATGGTCCTCCTGTAATATACTGGGATCACATTAAAGCTGGGTGAGGAAAAAAAATTTAAAAAAAAAATTTCTTTTTTAACTTACTTCAGATGTAGAATATTTTATACCATTTTATTTCAAATTTCTACTACTACTATCTCTATTACTAGGAATCAATGCCAAAGCCAAGTCAGTTGTAGCTGTATCTTCCTGTGTTAATTTTCACACTCCATTTAATTTATGTAATTGTAACATATACAAAGCTACATGATTACCACCAGGGACTGGAACCAGACTAACTTGTGTTAGATTTTGCTCTCCCTAAGTCTAAATAAACTTTTTCATTGAATACAAATAATTTTTAGCACACTTTTTCTAAATACCTACTCTTTCTAGTTGGCTTATGCAAATAGTAATGTTATGGAATATATTATACAACTCAGCTAAACCATATATATTTGGATCTTTTGACAGATCACTTGGAATCAGTTCCTCCCAAGTCCTATCAAACTTTTAAATATAAGGCTTGAATTAACTTAATTATAAGTTTTCCTTTCCAGACTACCTTTGAAGCTTTGGATCAAAAAAAACAAGCAGGAAATAAAAGTTAGAATTAAATGCTTTCCTTCAGTGGCCCAAACTATCAAAGCTGAGTAAATTGTTTCTAGATCTGACCTGCTTTGCTATAGCTGGATGTATGGACACATCCTAGTGATCCTTTGCATCATGGAATGGTTTACTTTAAAGCTATAAAAATGGTGGAAGCAATACAAAGAAATCTTCTGCCCAAGGAATTTACAGTCTCCATGTTTTCAAAGATGGCTTCTAAGTCCTTGCCAGGAATTCCACAGATACCAATTCATGGCAACTAAAACTTTATGTATGTGCTTTTTATGTTCACATAATATTTGAGGTAGTTAATTGGCTGGCAGGTGCAAATAAATATTTAAGCTTGTAAACCAGGCAGAACTTCAAACAGATTTGTACTCATAATTAACCACATTCCCCCAACTTGAAGGATATGATTTAGATGATGGATTCAAACCCTTTGAAATCTTGGACTTTATAATTTAGCAGTCCAGCAAAGATACAAACAATTGACTGTTCATCTTTTATCAGTACATGTGCAAAACTGATGTGCAACAGTTTTCTCAGTGTTCTATTTACAAAGCTGTCATGTTATATGGCTGATGAGATCTGAAAAGTTTCCAACTCCCCCTCACCCCTTCCATCCTCCCACTCTTAACTTTAAAAGAGAGCTCATCTCCTGTGGCATTTGACCGTAGGACTGCAGAAAAGAGAAATCAAATTTTTAATATCAATTAGCTAGATTTCAAAAAAGCATTTTTTATTTTTGTGCCAGAAAAAAAAAAAGGCACAAATATAGGCTGTCTCTATTTTTATTTTTGCTGTTGCGAAGCTTTCTGTGAAGAACACTTAGCACACTCCTCAATTTCCACTTTCCCTTTCAATTAATGAAAATTTTCTCTCTCAAAAGATACACAGTACAAGCCGTAAAAACTGAAACACTTCTTTAGAAAACTGAATTCAAGTTAATTACAAAAAAGCTTCAAAATTCAAATGCACCTCAATTTTTTTTGATGGCCATACAGCTTTCACTATCACAGTAATGTGCCATCCTGTTTAACTTATGTATCACCAGAACTACTCTGTTCAGAAGTGTTTCACTGAGGTATCAAGTGGGGTGACTGGTAAAGGCTGCCTAGGAATCTGTAGCAAACTAGTGAGCCAAATTCATAATTTTGTTACTAGATAAAAGTATTAAAAGCGCAGAATAATGCAGACACCTCTTCAAGAACTACCAGCCTACTGTTAAAATTTTCCTTCACTATGTACTACCCAAACACTGATCCAGGCAGAACAACCATTAATCAAGCAGACTATAAGGGGTACTGGAGTTAAATGGTATGGTTTTTCCCTAAAAGCTGAATCTAACACAGACAGTAAATGAATCATAAATTAGATTTTAAACATTATTTCAATTAAAATAACCCCAAATTTCATTAAAAAATGCTTTCAGGCATCATTAAGATTGTAATCTGCAAGTTACATTTTAGAATTGTTTCTAGTTCCACTGATTATTCACAACCTATGTAAGTCCCTAGATGACACAGCCAGAGCAGTTCCACTTATGCCATGATGATTACAAGAATACTTGGGTATTCTCAAGAAAAAGTCTTCCAGGCATTAAGACACTTTTAATTGGTGTCAGGTCATGTAAGAGGTTGTGGCACCACACTGGTCCTGGGAAATGAAGTTTTTCCTAATACCTTTGAATACATGGCCATGTTAAATAGCACACAGGTTTAGCTTCCTAAAGTGTCTCAGACTGTGGGTCAGGCTCATCTAGAATCCAGTAATGAGCTGGATCCATCAGCAGAAATCTCTGAGCAGGACAGGCTGCAACAGCTTGCTGCAAACATCAGACTTAGCTGCTGTGGCTAAGTGCACAGCTAGGGTCAGAAAAGTTTCACTCTCAGTGAAGATTATTTGACATGCCTACATGCAGCTGCTCCAGCTTCCAGAAACACATGTTGGCCTCTCCTGAGCTGAGATCTGGCAGGCTTCCTCACAAACAGCTCTCTTGCTTTGAAAAGTTAAGAGTGGCTGCTAAACATGGCAGCAGCTACTCTCAGTGGTTTCACCGTGACAACACCTCAGTCACAGCACAGCACTCTGATGTTCTTGTGTGAGGACTGCCACATCCAGGAGTAGCTTCAAACAGGACCTGCCTGTTTAACTCACAATTCCTTTTTCTGAGACAACATGCAGGCCATCTCTTTTTTCATCATCAATCTGGTCCACGGAAGCAAGCTGTGATACCCAGCCCTACCTTCGCAACCATCAAGCTGCCTCTGTCCCCCCAGCTCTCTGTACAGCAGCTGTCTCTTGGTGACAGTATTAATCATGGCTTACTTGATGGCAGTGCTGGCTTCAGGCACTCTCCCTTTCACCTCTTGGTTTCTATTCCTTCCTTGTCATGTATTGTCCTCAGTGTACTGAGGCTCAGCTGATAACTAAAAAAAATGATGGTGAAAGGACTGGAACGACCTTGATTTCCGTACATGAATATTTTGAAAAAAAAGGCTGAAACACAAACTACATAATTGTTTGTTTGGGTTTTTTCTGTATTAATTGTGATTTGTATAAATTGCAATACTATATAAGGTTTGATTGATTTTGGAAAAATATATAATATAGGATGAAAGGCTGTTACTATCAAGACAAACCAAAGATGATTCAGGCACTGGCAAACTGAAGCCACTTAAAGAATGAAAGTTATTAAATGATTTGTGCTTAACTAGGTGATCCTTTGCTATCTACTAAATGAATGAGAAATGCAATAATGCTGAGCCACATAAAGCAAACATTTCCTTCTGAATTAACACAACCATTTCAGTCTCCCACCCCAGAAGAAAGCACTGCTTAACAAAAAAACACAACAAACCACAAAAAACTTTAAAAAATCCCCCCCAAAAAAACAAAAAAAAACAAACAAACAAAAAACCAAATTGAAATAAAGACTGCACACACTGAAAACTAAGCTAATTCAGTGATTCAAAGGCTTCACACACATTACCAAAGACACATGTTTCTGAGAACAACAGGCTATACAGAGATTTTTTTTTTAAATTAACAAATAGAAGCAAAAAAACCATGGGAAGCAGTTTTCAATTCTATTGATACAATAACAGAGCTTCCTTTCTTCTGACGGCAATATGTTAAAAGTACTTAATAAAAATACAATTAACATAAGTGATCAATGGATTTTAGTTCTAAGCTAATGTAACATTGCAGCATTGTTGTTAGAACAGTGCACAGGCAATCAGAAAGGAAAAGCTGAGGTGAGGGTGGTACTATTTCTTTCCTACTTTAAGGAAGAAAAAGTTGCTTAAAAAACATTTTTGAAAAAGAGATCCCCATTAAACTGTGACAGCAAAAGCTGAAAGGAATGTTCTAGCTTCAGAATTAGTTACATGAAGTAAGGCTGGGTTTTTTGCTGGCTTCATTTTGTTTCATGCCATCAAGGGTGTCTGAAGTTGCTTACCTATACAGGAAGGTCAATCCAATAGACTGAGCACTGGTTTGCAAACCAAATTAAAACATCATTGAATCACAAAACGGCCAGGTTAGAAGGAATCCTGAAAGAAAACCCGATTCATACTTTCATGGGTCAGGGACCTGAGCTGATCTGAGATGATCTAGCAGTGGCACAGATCTGCAGTTCATGTCCAGTTGCATCCTAAAAGTTCCGAATCCTATCAAGTTGCATCTTAAAAGCTCCCAGTGATGGGGACACTAGGGAGATTGCTTCAGTGAATGAAAGTTATCACTGTAAAAAAGAAATTCTCCTGGTACAATTTGTGCCCATTACCCTTTGTCTTGTCCATGTGCCTTGTGAAGAGAAAGCTTCTGTTCCACTCTACGGCCTCTGTCTCTACCAAAAGAATTCCCGCAATACCATGGGCAGGTGGATTTATGTTAGTGTCTCATGTATAAACTGAGAAAGGGCAATAGCATTTCCCTAATTTAGAAACATGAAATGGTTATATAGTAAAGCAACAAAGATATATATATCTAACTGAAGTTGGAAATAGTAGTTGTAAAAATAAGTATACACACACATATATATGCACTCTGTACAGTGGGGATTTTGTCCTATGTTTCTGTAAAGTCAGTCATGACAAGAAAGAAAACTACATATTTAGACTGTAATTGAGATAAAGTAATTTCCCATAAACAAGATGATAAAAGCTAGGCTTTTGCATTCAACAATATAGGCTGATATGTTTTGTTACAGACATGAAGAAACCTGTCTGTCAATTGCTTAAAACACTCAGGGGGAACTGAACCAAAATCCCCCCACTAACATTGTATTTTACTATACACAATCATGCTCACATATCCAGCAGTATATCTAGTTTTCATCCATGAGCAATAAATATTTAATAGGAAAACTGACCAATTATTTAGTGTTAAGAAACTGTTATTAAACTATAGCATTGTTATATCAATGGTTTCTCATATGCAAAAAAAACCCAAGCAAATAAAATTTCTCCTGGGCTGCAAATTACTTCAGGTGTATCATTAAACACCTCTTCCCTTTGCGTTCTGACCTTTGACTTAATGTATTTTGCTTCAAGCTGTAATTCTACATGACTACTTTCAACCACATTTCAGCTACAGCCACAGCATCACATCCTTCACTATAATTCACAGAAAATTGTACCTATATTTATGAAGGAAATTATCATTCCACTTGTTTAGGTTTGAGCAAAACCTGTTACTTCATTTCTAGCGTAGAAGAAAAAATATTTTTGAAAGTCTGTTACTGTCTGTGAGAAGAAACTGCTTACACAGTGAAATTAATCAAGCATATTCGTATTTTCAAAATCACCAAACTAGTCCTAAGAAGCATGACTATCAGACTGTAAACAAAAATAGGTGAAGCAAAACCATAACTTGAATAGTGTATTATTGCAAACTACAACCTTGCTGTTTTAGTTCAATGTTTCTTTATTAAATTGAATGTAATTACTGAGGGCCTTATTTTTTATGCTCTTGGGTTTTGCCAGCTAGATACGTACATTATCTGACTATATAAACGCACATAGTACTGACCCACTGTTATAAACATCATATTTACAAATGCTTTTATAAATTAAAACACCCCTAGAACCTTTGAGCTCTCAAATTTAAAGCCAATCTGAAAAAATCCAAACTAAACTACATCGATGTTATAATTCATGTCCAAATCTCTGCTTTAACAGCATTGCTTGTGTGAATAAACCTTAACTAATACTGCCCAACATACAAAGGGATTCCCACTAAAGTGTGAAACTAAATATTTCTGTTAACACACTGAACACTCACCACAGGGGGTCAAGAAACAGAGAAAATGTGTCATTCAATTTCGGTAAATCCCTTCAAATCACACACAAGCCTCAATACTCGACCTGTGATTTTTTTCAGAGCATAGAACATAGTAGGAACTAGAGTCATAAACTGAAAGCTGCTTTTTCCCCCCTGCAGTTCGAACACACATATACACTAAACTTAGTAACGGTTCATGGTAAAAAAAGTTTCAAAAGAAACATTTCATATTCCCCTAAACACCCTAAACTCCACCTTCACCATCCTTTTACACTATCAGTAGAAGTACAAGAGAGAGATTGCCCTTCTGTGTGTGCAGGGCATGCTCTTTATAGCCCTGCCTCCTAGGTATGGGTCTAACTGCACAGTTATGTCAGGGTCACAGCTTCACACTCCAACAATGGGCAAGATGTGAGTTTAGGGCAGGACACTGAAGAAAGCGTTTTATACATGCATAAATCTTGATAGGTCCACTCACCCTTCCTGACACCATCCTGCACTCTTTTTCGCCTTCCCGTCCTCACATCTCTGGCAGGACACACTTGCTCCCTCAAGACATCCAGTTTTCCAAGGCACATAACTTATTTAGTTGTCTCTTTCACCTCCAGTAACTGAGCTACTGAATCCCAACACATCCCTGCCTCCTTCTTCTTTCAGCTATGTTCTTTATCATTCTTTATCCCTGCTCATGCACCTGCTTTCTCTGAACAGCAAACAACTAAGATCTCCCTCACAACTAGCATTCAGATGTGGAATTTTGTTGAAATTTTTGCCAGGTGAACTTTCTAGTTCTACTGAATCCCAGCCCGTAATCCCAGCCAGCACTCATCTCTATTGGTTCATTTCCACTGTCCTAAAAACCTAGCAATTAAAAAACTTTTATGAGGATTTTCTTTTGGAAGAGATGCAATTGCTATAAAAGCAAAATGCAATTACATAAAATTCCCAATAGTATTTCCTTCTTCATGATATTAACAAGAACTTCTTATGTGCTTTCTAAATATTATCATATCTTTTTCTGTCCTCAGTTTTTTCAATTACTTTACATGGTATAAAGATAAGAATGAGGTTTATAGCATTTTAAATAATTTGTAAAACAAAGAAATTGAGCCTGACTTGAATTTGGCTTCCTAAAGTGCTCCAACAACACACCTAGTGAAAACAGAACAACCACCTACCTCCCTCCCATTCTAAGGAAATATATTAGCTCTGATTTGAATCTTAATCTGTATTTATGACCTTTTTCTTATAAACCATTCTGTTAAGACAAGAAGTCATATGTAAAATATTTAAACTTTGTCAGTTACAATCCAGAACTGATTGTGAATGTCAGCACTGTAAAAATGAAGCTGCTCCATATCAGCGGTCTGTACCAATCACTGGTTTGAAATTCATTTTTCACATTCTTTTCTACAGAATAAGGTTATTCAGCCTTAACTCCCTGTATGTTTTTTTTTCCTCTTTGTAGCTCTAACTCACCTTTAAAACAATAATTTGAGAGCCCATCCAGATGGTACTGCCTACTTTATTAGCAGCATCATCATTTTCTGAAGTTAGCATTTTATATAAAATGAAACAGATAGCATGGTTCTTGAAGAAATGCAAAAGGCTCAAATGCCGAAACAGTAAATATTTTCATGTAAGTACAGATATCCATTTTTTAAATCACATACATAAAAATGCACTTATCAGAAATAAAGTAAATTCAAGAAAGCATGATTTCCTCACCTTTGAGAGTTCCATTCCAGGCCCACATTGTTTGCAGAGGATACAGTTTCCAGTCTGGTCCCTAAATTCTTGTTCTCTGCAGTCTCCAGTCTCACAAATTACCTTACTTAGCTAAAAAACCCAAACCAACAACAAAACCAAAAAAAAAGGTAAATTCATCAAAATATAGTAAATCTGAGAAATAAATACATGTGTTGATCTTAAAAATAACTTTCTGAATTATTAATTACCTTTAGTCCTTCAGCAAGCCAGAGTTAAATACACTGAGCAGGCAATGTAATTGTGTGCTGTGCTACAGTCTGTCCATAAACTGAATACTCCAAACACCTAAACTACGGATACAGCACACAGGAGTAAGAGACAGCCACCTCTGAAGTGAAGCAGCATCACCTCCACAGCACTATATTCACCTATATTTTCTGTCCTAGCCCACTGCTTCATCCATGAAGAGGTAAAATTTTGTAATTGTGTGTGAGAAGCAGCCAAAAATTTTATGAATCAGCTTAAGCTCAAATCAGTAAAATGCGTAAGCAATTGTCTGTGTGCAGCATTTGAAGACCTTTAGTGTTAGCAGTAATGTGTAAAACAAACGACACAGTTCCTGTGCTCAGTAAAATTTTTCCAACATGGGGGAAAATATTAATTTTTAACTTACCAAATATGCTAGTAAAATGAAAAGCACCTTCAGTTTATAATCTCCTTGTAATCCTTTAGCATCCATTTCTTGTGATTAAACCTTTCTCCCTAAAAAAATACAGAAAGAAAAAAAGAAAAAAAACCAATTATATTTACATCATTTAAATTGCAGAAGTCACACGTCCATTGTACTTCATGACACTTGGCATGTCAAAATACAATCTGTCAACGCCATCGGCGTTTTCAGATGGGTTCCTGGAATGTGCTAAACAACAAACATGCTTTAAAAATCATATGCTTTCTGAAGACAAGACAAGAAACACAACATTTCAATAAGCATTATAAGGCAAGAAATATTAAATGGAAAAATCTCAGAAATAATTCTGGATGACCAAAACACTAGAACAACTAGTAAAAGGAAAAAGGAGAGTCAAGAAATTTTAAAAGCTTTGAGGTCATGAGAAGCTGACAATTCTATTGCTGAAAAAAAAAATAAGTATGCACAAACAAAACTATTTCTAGTAATAGAAAAGAGCAAACAGTGGACAGACACAGTAAAAATACTGCTAAGGGAACTCAGAAATTTCAAGAAACATTTCTCATCTGTTTTTTGAAACATGCAAAATGGGTAAATACACACACCATACATTATGTCTTCTGGCCAAAAAGTAACTGAATATCTTCTAAGTAAAACCAGATTAGATAAGACACAGATTGTGAGATTTTGCACCTCAGTAACCTTGAAATAAGTATCAAGAAAGTTTTCATTTTGATCCTGTTCATTTTTGTTGTTCATTTACTTTGGAATGCTACAGAAATTCAAGAGTAATATATGAAGAATTTAAAAAATAACTAAGAATTGTAATACAATAAACAACTCTGAACTGCACTACAGAAAAGCAGTCCTGTAAAACAAGCTTGACTTCATTCAGAGAAGACAAGACAGTAAAGCTAGAAGTCTAAGAGTTAAATGAAATAAATTGCTTAAATATTGATTCAAAGAATCATGCTGATATTAATGGGATTTGAGAGAAAAATCCCCATTAACTTTTTGATTTCATGTAATATTGCACAGTAGAAAAAAGAAATACTTCACATGCTTTCTTAATTGTTATAGGAGTTAAAACTTTACAGTAGTGTGCAAGGGAAATAAAGTTGTAAATATAATTGAATTTCTTAGATTTGAATGTCAAGTGATTACTGCAAGTCATATGTATTTCTTAATAATTAAGAAACAGCTAAATCATAGTACAGTTCTAATGTAATTATGACCATCTATACTACCAAATAATACTACCAAAACTTCAAAACCAGGATTCTTCCTAAGGTTAAAAGTAAGTCTTATTTTAAGTTTCAATATTTATTTTTGCTTCTGAAAATAGATGCGTAAAGTGTCAAAAAGCAACTGAAGAGTGCAATAAATGTTTATTTTTGTGTCAAGTTTCACATAGAATTTTCAATACAAAAAATACTGGTGAGCTGTACTGAGCCTGATGATCTAAAATATGGAGCTGTAACAATCTGTCTATTTTTTCTGCACAAGTCACCTGAAGCACAGAAAAAAATGAAGACAATTAAGAACAGCCCAATTAACTGCCCTGCAAAGTAATTATTGGCAATAAAACTATATTAGCTTAATGTAATTCAGGTATATTAACCCTATACCTTTTCTCCAACACAGAATAACTTGACGATTTAATATTGTTAAAAATTCAGTATATATACAACTTATCAAAATCAATACTGAAACAAAGCTAGTTATGTATTTTCATCATTTAGTATTCTGGAGTCACAATTGGAATAAAAATCAAATACCCATACAGAACAAAAAGCAGTATTAAAAATCTTGCTGGTCATGCTGACATCTTGTATTTCAGTTCTGGAATTTCCCTATCCGTTATAAAACGATCATCTTATAGGAAATACCTCAAAGACTTTTAGAACATAAAAAGCATGTGGTAAATCATCCTGGACAAAAATACATTTTGTTCACTTAGGTATGAAATTTGATTGCAGCTGTGAAGTATTCTCTATTTAAAAGAAAATCTAGTGCCTTTGTAACAGCAAGCACAATCACCAGGAATTCCACAACCCAGAGTAAATTTTCAAAATCAAGCGTTTTATAACTGGCATCAAACTATCAAGGACTTCTATGCTTAACTAAGGTTCCATTTTTTGACTGATCACTACCAGTTTCATGAGATCCTATAGATGTAGGCCTATGATATATGTTCTATATAATACATCTTCTATAATCAACAAAGATTCCAAAAGAAGCTGGCAGGTCTATGGACCATAAACTTCAGAGCACTTTCAGTAGTGCTGAAACACATTTAAATAATTTCAGCAGAGGTGTATGAATGCCTGAGGTACTCTATTATCATCATGCTCATTGTCACCATTCCTACCAAAACAACTATATACTGACTAACATGTAAGAAAGAAATGAGCCAATGTACAAGAAATAACCACTGCTAAGAGGACAAAAAAAAATATGGTGTTTCTTTCATGACAACATTTTGATAAAAATAATTGAAAGGCACCTTAATGGTTAGGGCACGTTAATAACTCACTGCATTTAGCACAAGTCCCAAAGGAGAGATAACTGTGTCAGCTGCATGTTTCCTGTTTCAATCTCCAGTTTCCTCAAAAGTCTGCTTAAAAAGCAGCACTTAATAATAGGTTGCCATTGGGCAAATTTTTTCTCTTATGATATCAAGTGGCATTATGCTGATGTCTGCTGGACACCAGCCATTCACCTCATGCTTTCAAGTAAGAAGTTATTAGAAGCTCTTTGTCTCTAAAACATGTGTGAGTAAACAGAGGTTCCATACCTTTAAAGACTATTTGCTCTTGTCCAGATACTGGTATTTAAAATGCCAAGTTCAATTATACTCAATTTTATTAGAAGAAAGAAACCTGTGGACAGAGTTTTTTAAGGTCGCTAAATCATTCCTAATACATCTTATTAGGTTAACAGTAATGTGCTTGCCTAAAATACTCAGGGAAAAGCAATCATTACTTGTAATGTACTGAACTCAGGATAGAGGACTTGTGTTAGAAGATGTGGTTGCATAATTTTAAGGTCATTTGGGGCCTACTATGCATATGCAGAAAGAGGGCAATATCAAATGATAAATTAGAAACACGTAATAAATGTATTGTACAAATAAGAACTTCCAGCCTTTTAGGGTTCTAGAGTCCACTACCCTGTAAAATTTACTCTTACATCTACCAGCTTGCATGAATAGTAGTCATCATTTTATTTCAAAGTCCATGTCAGAAAAATACTTCCTTTTTCTCTCCGAAAAATTCGAAGTTCCACCTTGAAAGACACACCAGTGCAACAATCAAAGCAGCATGACTAAATTATGGCTGACTAGCAAGTTTCTCAAACACTGAAGCATCAAAACTTTGAAGTCAGCATCATCCATCTTTAAATGAAACTTTAGAAATGGTGAAGAGTCCCAACTTCACATTCACTTAACTTGAAATTGTGAATTCCCAGTTAATTCACAGACAGGTCTTAGAAATTTCTCATATTTGATTTGATATTTTTACTTGACAACCACTTGTTACACGCTCTGTAACACTGGCAGGGTACTCTGAGAAGTTCTGGGACAGAAAGAGGAAAGATAATATAATCATATCATGTTGCCAACAGAGGTCTCTGGTATCCAACAAACAGGGTCTCGGCTCCTTTCTAACCACCTACTTCCCACCCGCAGCTGTCAACTGCATGCAATAAAACAAGGAGTGGCAGATGGCTTTAGCAGAGTCAGTGCCCCACGGGCAAGAAACAAGAGAAGGGAAAGTACTCATGCTGCTGCAATGACAGAGACAAAGAAAGGGAGCAAGTTCGGGACAAGAACTCCCACTACAGCGCTGCACATTGTTATTTCTGTCTCACAGGTCTAGAACACCTTCCTTTTACACCCTGTCCAAAACTCTTGTAGTCCTCCCCTTTGAGAGGTAAATGAGGTCTTGTCTGACCACATTTGCTCCAACTTTTCTGAGAAATGTGGGGGGAAAAAAACTCCATACTGTCAGCTAGGGCACATTCATCACATTAAATATCACATAGAAAAGATCTGTATTTTATGAACTTGGTGTACATTAAATTGTACGACATTAGGCAGCTATGGATTTATTTCTAATTCTGTAAGTACAAAGGTAGCAGATTAAAGTTAGAACCTTGCTAGTGATGAAAAATACCTAGATGTATTTAAAGGGCTGAGGGAGATGAGAAGAAAACAGGGCCACAAGACACAGCCAGGAAAATTTGTGCTCCGAGTACCACACACTTCAGGTTACATTAATTGAAGTACTTGTCTTTACAGGAATAATAGTGATAAAGAAGTTTGTCATTTGTGTTCTTCAACATATTCAGCTTATTGTTAATTAGACATTAGAGTGAAATACTGTAACAAAGGTGCAATGTGGCAACATTTTTCCTACACATAAACAAAACTTTTTAGAGGATCAGAGCCTGTGGTTCACACAAGAACTCCCACTCTCACCAAAGCTGATGAGCCTACTCATACAACATCAAAACTGTGGTAAAAAAAACGTTGCTCTTTCTGTTTAATACATTTCGCTCATCTCAAATTCTAGGAGACACTGGTTTGCTAGATGAAAGTTCAGTGTCAAGATGTACTTTTGTACTCAGAAATGTGAATAAGTAATACATTGAGAATGCCAGCATCATATTCATACTTCATTTACACCAAAATACACAATAGTTCTTTTTCAAAGTAATTTTTAGGGATTATAAAGCATTGGGCTGGTTAATACAGTTAATACACCTTGCAATGGTGCAATGCCAATATGCTACATTTATCCAGGCAGCCTTGAGCAGTTTTGGATGGCATGCAATGTCTTAAAAACCACAGACATGAGTTACTTTCATTCACACCATTCTCTTTTACTAGGAGCGCAAGTTGTTGAAAGTGAGAAAAAGTGACTTATAACCTCCTTAACTGACATTTAAAGCATCTTACTAGTAAACTAACAAAGAAGCTTACTTCTAGATCTAAAAGAAACCAAAGAAAACAACAAACCAACCAAAAACAACAACAAAAAAAAACACCCAAAAAACCCAACCCTTTTCTCTTATGGTAACAAGTTTTCAGGTAACATACCTAAGTAACTTGCTTTACACCTGATGGTGAAGGTGTGTTTGAAAGAGATTGTGCAGTAGTTAAGAAACCTACCTACAGATTGAATCAATTTGCCACTTACTCATATTAAATGCTACTGGACCACTTAACAAACTTGATAAAAGCATCCATCTAAAATAGTTGTAAATATCAAGGTGGTAAGTAAGTATTTAGACTTTTCACAAACATCAGGTAAAGTTTTCAGTCCAAGGTCAGATAAATGGGGACAACCATCAGGAAAGGAAGTCAAACAATCAAAACCTTTTCAGTAAACTGAACTGTAATTGGGGCTTTTAAATCTCTTACCAGCCAAAAGAAAAAGTTAGGAGCTCCTACTCCTTCAACTCCAGCTCTAAAACTGCTTGAAGCAACAGCAGACAGGAGAAGAGCTTGTGAACACGAAAGCCCAGCTTTCAAGGGCTTGTTGTTCGCCGTACTCCGGGGCGCGGAGCAGCCACCCCGGGGCTGCAGAACCCACCAGCAGCAGCCGCGGTTCCGTGGCCGCGCCGCGCCCCGCGCACCCACCGGGGGCGGCTCGGAGGGCAGAG
Source organism: Bombycilla garrulus (assembly GCA_013400315.1). Taxonomy (NCBI): domain Eukaryota; kingdom Metazoa; phylum Chordata; class Aves; order Passeriformes; family Bombycillidae; genus Bombycilla; species Bombycilla garrulus. The sequence goes on along the minus strand of VXBU01013109.1, from coordinate 1,262,403 downwards.
CCAGAGCCCCGCTGGAGGAGGGGCCCGGCCGAGCCCTCCCCGCGCCCCGGCTGCCCCGCAGCCCGCGCTTTTTCCGCGGAGCTCGCTGCCGTCACCTCCCACCGCGGGTCGCACGGGCGGGCAGCCCGGCTCGGTGCCAGGCGGGGCGGCCTCG